>JBBDGP010003349.1:0-470000 GCA_037952835.1 Lithobates septentrionalis
GAGTTATTTCCCGCCTTACAACCGATCGTATACACAATCCTTGCATGCATACTAATCGCTGCTGCTGTAATTAGTGATAACTTGTGCACACCATGGCAAATGAAGACCAAATAGAGGGTAGCATGGCATCATCTTTAGCTGTAAAGGAGGGGAGGTTTAGTTCTTCTTTAACCGCTTGCCAACCTGTTGCACAATCATGTACCTGTAAGTCGCGGCTTTCTTCTGGACCCGGAACTGTGCTGTCATTCCCTGCAGCACAAGCTAATCAGCGGGTCTCAGCCAATGATTTATGTCTAGCACCTGCTGATCGGCAGAGCAAATGACAGAAGAGAGCCCTGTGTTGGGCTCACAGAGCTCTCCACAGACAGCAGCAATGTACCATTTTATAAAAAATAAACAGGCACATAGTTAGGCACATGTTTAACCCCTTAATAGCCCTAGATCAGTGATGGCGAACCTTGGCACCCCAGATGTTTTGGAACTACATTTCCCATGATGCTCATGCACTCTGCAGTGTAGTTGAGCATCATGGGAAACGTAGTTCTAAAACATCTGGGGTGCCAAGGTTTCGCTAATCACTGTCCTAGATGTTAACCCCTTCCCAGCCAGTGTCATTATTACAGTGACAGTGTATATGATTAGTTCCCTCCCAGCATCCGTTAGTGTCAGATTGCCTGCCAGATTCTTGCAGTCCCACTATAAAGCGCTGATCACTGCCACTACTAGTTTAAAAAAAAATATAAATACCAGTATCTATACCATAGTTGTAGAGGCTATAACTTTCTCGCAAACCAATCAATATACACATATTAGGATTTTATTTAACCAAAGGCATGTAGCAGAATACATTTTGGCCAAAATTTATGAAGAATTTTTTTTATTGGATATGTTTTATAACAGAAAATAGAAAATATTGGAGTTTTCCAAAATATGGGTCATTTTTCTTTAATATCACAAAAGATAAAAAACCCAGAGGTGATCAAATACCATCAAAAGGAAGCTCTATTTGTGTGAAAATGAATGATATCATTTTCATTTGGGTACAGCATTGCATGACAACGCAATTATCAGTTAAAATAGCTCAGTGCTGCATACTTGCCAACCATCCCGAATTTTCCGGGACATTCCTGTGATTTAGACCTCTGTCCCAGTCTTACCGTTCCCTGGGAAATGTCCTGGGAAATCGGCGGTTTTCCCGATTTTTCCCCGCCGTTGCCGCTGCCACTGCCACTAGAGGTCTGCAGCCAGCACTGGTTTATTCTGTCTCCGTCGCCATTTTACAGAAGTCCAGCAAGTGAGGAAGAAACGAGGTGGAGCCCGGGTGGCAAAGAATGCGGCTGCCTATAGAAATGGGCAGCCGCCTTCATTGCTACCCAGGTTCCGCCTCTTGGTTCCTCCTCTTCAGCATCCACAAGCTGGTCTCCTGTGATGGAGAGACCTGGTTCCCGGCGCCGTGCTGAGTGAGACTCTGCTCTGTCTCACTGCGGCTTCCTCCTGTCACAAGCACGACGCCCAGAAAGTGACAGTCTGAGCAAACAACTGTCTCGGTGGCTGCATGCTGAATCTTCCGCTCGCCGCCCAGTACATGAGGGGAGGGGGAAGGAGTCTATACAGATGGAGGGTGGTGGGTTGTTGTGGGGGGGGGGGGGTCTGTAGGTCTGTACATATGGAGGGGGTGGGCTGTCCTGGGGGGGTCTGTTTATATGAAGGGGGTGAGTTGTCCTGGGGGGGGGGGGGTTTGTACAGATGGAGGGAGATGTGTTGTCCTGGGGGGGGGTCTGTACATATGGGAGGGGGTGGGTTTTCTTGGGGGGTCTGTACATATGGAGTAGGATGGGTTGTCCTGGGGCAGTCTGTACTTATGGGGTGGGTTGTCCTAGGGGGGTCTGTACATATGGAGGGGGGTGGGTTGTCCTGGGGGGTCTGTATTGATGGGGGGGTGGGTTGTCCTGGGGGGGTCTGTACTGATGGGGGGTGTGTTGTCCTAGGGAGGGTGTAGTAAGAGACTCTGCTCAGGGGGGCCTGATGTAGGGGGTGGCTCTGCTCGGGGCGCCTGATGTAGGGGGCGGCTCTGCTCGGGACGCCTGATGTAGGGGCGGCTCTGCTCGGGACGCCTGATGTAGGGGGCGGCTCTGCTCGGGACGCCTGATGTAGGGGGCCGGCTCTGCTCGGGACGCCTGATGTAGGGGGAGGCTCTGCTCGGGACGCCTGATGTAGGGGGAGGCTCTGCTCGGGACGCCTGGTGTAGGGGGCGGCTCTGCTCGGGACGCCTGGTTGTAGGGGGCGGCTCTGCTCGGGACGCCTGGTGTAGGGGGCGGCTCTGCTCGGGATGCCTGGTGTAGGGGGCGGCTCTGCTCGGGACGCCTGGTGTAGGGGGCGGCTCTGCTCGGGACGCCTGGTGTAGGGGGCGGCTCTGCTCGGGACGCCTGGTGTAGGGGGCGGCTCTGCTCGGATGCCTGGTGTAGGGGGCGGCTCTGTTTGGGAAGCCTGGTGTAGGGAGTGGCTCTGCTCGGGACGCCTGGTGCAGGGAGCGGCTCTGCTCGGGACGCCTGGTGCAAGGAGGGACTCTGCTGGGGACGCCTGGTGCAAGGAAGGACTCTGCTGGGATGCCTGGTGCAAGGAGGGATTCTACTCGGGACACCTGATGTAAAGAGGGACTCTACTGGGGGCACCTGATGTAAAGAGGGACTCTACTGGGGGCACCTGATGTAAAGAGGGACTCTACTGGGGGCACCTGATGTAAGGACTGATTCTGCTGGGGACGCCTGGTGCAAGGAGGGACTCTGCAGGGACGCCTGGTGCAAGGAAGGACTCTGCTGGGGATGCCTGGTGCAAGGAGGGATTCTACTCGGGACACCTGATGTAAAGAGGGACTCTACTGGGGCACCTGATGTAAAGAGGGACTCTACTGGGGGCACCTGATGTAAAGAGGGACTCTACTGGGGGCACCTGATGTAAGGACTGATCTGCTGGGGACGCCTGGTGCAAGGAGGGACTCTGCAGGGGACGCCTGAAGTAAGGAGGGACTCTGCTGGGGGCACCTGATGTAAAGAGGGACTCTACTGGGGGCACCCGATGTAAAGAGGGACTCTACTGGGGGCACCCGATGTAAAGAGGGACTCTACTGGGGGCAACCCGATGTAAAGAGGGACTCTACTGGGGGCACCCGATGTAAAGAGGGACTCTACTGGGGGCACCCGATGTAAAGAGGGGACCTCTACTGGGGGCACCCGATGTAAAGAGGGACTCTACTGGGGGCACCCGATGTAAAGAGGGACTCTACTGGGGGCACCCGATGTAAAGAGGGACTCTACTGGGGGCACCCGATGTAAAGAGGGACTCTACTGGGGGCACCCGATGTAAAGAGGGACTCTACTGGGGGCACCCGATGTAAAGAGGGACTCTACTGGGGGCACCCGATGTAAAGAGGGACTCTACTGGGGGCACCCGATGTAAAGAGGGACTCTACTGGGGGCACCCGATGTAAAGAGGGACTCTACTGGGGGCACCCGATGTAAAGAGGGACTCTACTGGGGGCACCCGATGTAAAGAGGGACTCTACTGGGGGCACCCGATGTAAAGAGGGACTCTACTGGGGGCACCTGATGTAAAGAGGGACTCTACTGGGGGCACCTGATGTAAGGACTGATTCTGCTGGGGACGCCTGGTGCAAGGAGGGACTCTGCAGGGGACGCCTGAAGTAAGGGACTCTGCTGGGGACGCCTGAAGTAAGGAGGGACTCTGCTGGGGACGCCTGAAGTAAGGAGGGACCCTGCTGGGGACGCCTGAAGTAAGGAGGGACCCTGCTGGGGACACCTGATGTAAAGAGGGATTCTACTCAGGACACCTGATGTAAAGAGGGACTCTACTGGGGGCACCTGATTTAAGGACTGATTCTGCTGGGGACACCTGGTGTAAGGAGGGACTCTGCTGGGAATGCCTAATGTAAGGAGGGACTCTGCAGGGGGCACCTGGTGTAAGGAGGGACTATGCTGGGGACACCTGATGGCATCCAGGGCTGGTGCAAAGATTTTTGACACTCTAGGCGAAACCTCATTTTGATGCCCCCCCTGGCTCTACCCCTGATTCCACCCCCTTTGCCCTGTTCATGTATAACCCACCATTTTAATGAAGTGCTCAACAGATGCAGCTCACCAGCATCCATAAAATGCAGCCTCACCAGCGCCCATCAAGGCAGCCTCTCCAGCGTCCATCAATTGCAGCCTCTCCAGCGCCCATCAATTGCAGCCTCTCCAGCGCCCATCAATTGCAGCCTCTCCAGCGCCCATCAATTGCAGCCTCTCCAGCGCCCATCAATTGCAGCCTCTCCAGCGCCCATCAATTGCAGCCTCTCCAGCGCTCATCAATTGCAGCCTCTCCAGCGCTCATCAATTGCAGCCTCTCCAGCGCCCATCAATTGCAGCCTCTCCAGCGCTCATCAAATTCAGCCTCACCAGCGCCCAATAATGCAGCCTACCAGCACCCATTAATGCAGCCTACCAGCGCCCATCAATGAATGTTGGCTTGCTTCCATTCATTCGAGAGTCGGGACACAGACACGGTCCTCTGCCACCACTGCGCCTCTGACACTATGTGCGAACGGAGCGTCGGCTGCCTGCTAATGCTGAGACTTAGTTTCTTGCTGCAGAGAGAAGAGAGTAGGAACACCAGTGGCCGGGCACCCTAGGCATCAGTGCGCCCTAGGCAGCTGCCTAGTTTGCCTAGTGGTAGCACCGACCCTGATGGCATCTGGTGGCAGGCGACGGTGACACGCTCAGGACTCCCACTGATTCTGCATTATGGTGAGTTGAATTATTTTATTTTTTATAAGACCCTGCCTACCGACAAAAAAAGTGTCCCTATACATTTTTTGACAATGTTGGCAACTAAGGTGCTGAATAACAAAAAAATGGTCTGGTCATGAAAGGAGTAAAACCTCCTGGAGGTCAAGTGGTTAACACACACCCACATTTTGGCCACTCTTAAAACCTACCATAAATAAAACACAGGAGACTTCCTCAGTGTGAAGATCAGCCCCTTCTCTTCCCATACTAACAATATTGTTAGAGACCTCCACTGGACGCTACACAAATGTCTGTGATTCCATCACAGTGCAGCCAGGAGATTACTGAAAGCGAATAGGTCAATACCTGTTCAGACCGGCCAATCCTGAACAAATCAGCAGCTAATTAGAGCAAGTCCAGCTACCAACACATCCTTCCCCCGGCGTGGAACGCGGAAGCTCCTCTCTGCTTGATGACATGCTCGTCACGTGATCCAGCACACGCGGTGACATCGTGTCATGTGACCGCTCTGAATTTGGCAGTTGTAGTGTTCTGGCATAGTGCGGGCAGCGTGATGGGTGAGGTGTGTGAAGGACTAAGGGAGATGGAATTAGCAGGCTAATGTGCACATGATGCCTGTCTTATGAAGGTTTTGCAGTTGTCCAAATTCCTATAGTATCACCTACTCTTTGAGAGAGCTAGAACATTTTCTGCCTGCAATGTTTATTTCATTTTTTAATAAAAAATTATAATTTTTTTTTTTTTTACATTTTTAAATAATGTCTTTACATGTTGCAACAAAGCTGATATAGCAATACAAGGTTCAATTATCTTTTAGAGTTTGTTTACACCACGGAATTAAGCCAGGGCTCAGCTCTGAAAGTGATGATGCTTACACCAGATTTAGAGAAGGTTACATGAAGCTGCCCCTTCAGAGTTCCCGCACCAGACTCCTTCCTCAGTATGCAATCTCCTCCGCCACTGCGTCCATCACACTGACACGAGCATGGCTGGGGAGTTTTGTACTAGGGGTATGGGGAGCTGAAAGACTTGCCATCGGCTCCCACTGCTGTCAGTCAAATACTGTGACAATGGGGTGGGGGCGGGGCTGATTCATGCTGTCTTTTTCTGTGGATGCAGGCAGCGCAGCTTGGGATTTAGCTCGCAGATATGGCACACCGAGAAGAGGAGGAGCCGGAAGGGGACCTGTAAAGAGAAGCATCAAGGTTGAAGAGCAGGTAAGTATATCATGTTTGTTTTTTATTTTTAATCTTTTAACCACTTCAATACCCGCCCATAGTCATATGACGTCTACAGATGGGATCTCCCATCCTGGGTGGGCGTCATATGACGTCCTGGGATTCCCGCCGCCTAGGGGGCGCGCGCGCGCCCGCCGCGTTCCTCGGGACCCGGTGCGTGTGCCCGGCGGCCGCGATGTCCGCCGGGCACCCGCGATTGCCGGTTAACCGGGGCGGCATGTGGATCTGTGTGTGTAAACACACAGATCCACAGCCTGTCAGCTCTGAGGAGAGCGATCTGTGTTCCCAGAACGGAGGAACACTGATCGGTCTCCTCCCCTTGTACGTCCCCTCCCCCTACAGTTAGTAATCACTCCCTAGGAAACATATTAACCCCTCCCCCGCCCCCTAGTGGTTAACCCCTTCACTGCCTGTCACATTTACACAGTAATCAATGCAATTTTATAGCATTGATCGCTGTATAAATGTGAATGGTCCCAAAAATGTGTCAAAAGTCTCCGATGTGTCCGCCATAATGTCGCAGTCACGAAAAAAAAATCGCGATCGGCGCTAAAAAAATAAATAAATATATATTTTTTAAAAACGCCATAAATCCCGTATTTTGTAGACGCTATAACTTTTGCGCAAACCAATCAATATACGCTTATTGCGATTTTTTTTTTTACCAAAAATATGTAGAAGAATACGTATCGGCCGAAACTGAGGAAAAAATTTGTTTTTTTTAAAAAAAAAATGGGATATTTATTATAGCAAAAAGTAAAAAAATATTGTGTTTTTTTCAAAATTGTCACTCTTCTTTTGTTTATAGCGCAAAAAATAAAAAACGCTGAGGCGCTCAAATGCCACCAAAAGAAAGCTCTATTTGTGGGGAAAAAAGGACGTAAATTTTTTTTGGGTACAACGTCGCACGACCGCGCAATTGACGTTTAAAGTGCGACAGCACTGAAAACTAAAAATTTACCTGGGAAGGAAGGGGGTGAAATTGCCCGGTATTGAACCGGTTATCTTTACAATCACTTTGCGTCCACCGCCTCCCACCCTTTAAGAGTTCTAAAAGCCAGGCTTTCGGGCCATGTGACCACTGTGATTGCCTGTCACAGCAGTCACATGATTGGAAAGCTCCCGATCGCAAGTATGTATCGGGAGCTTACCGATCCCCGCCGGCTAGCGTGCTGGTAGGGAGTGCCCTTTCAGCACAAGTTGTTTTAACTGAGCCGCATATATGCGGCCCGCTCGGCGTTATGGTCCATCTGTTGAGCAGCCACATATGCATCAAGAGGTTAACAACTTCAGGATTTGCCCCCTTAATGACCAAGCCATCTTTTGCAAAATGGCACTGCGTCACTTCAACTGACAATTGCGCTGTCGTGCGACGTTGCACCCAAACAAAATTGACGTCCATTTTTTCCCACAAATAGAGCTTTCTTTTGGTGGTATTTGATCACCTCTGCGGTTTTTATTTTTTGCGCTATAAACAAACAAAGAGCGACAATTTTGAAAAAAAAAAAAAAACATTTTTTTTTTACTTTTTGCTATAATACATATCCAAAAAATTATGTAAAAAACACATTTATTCATCAGTTTAGGCTGATATATATTCTTCTATATATTTTTGGGAAAAAAATCGCAATAGGTGTATATTGATTGGTTTGCGCAAAAGTTATTGCGTCTACAAACTATGGGAAAGATTTAGGGACTTTTTTTTTAAACTAGTAATGGTGGCGATCTGACACTTTTTGGGGACCAGTGACATTATTGCATTGATCAGTGCTATAAAAATGCCCTAATCAATGTAAAAATGACACTGGCAGGGAAGGGGTTAAAACTAGGGGGCGATCAAGGGGTTAAGTATGTTCCCCCAGTGTGTTCTAACTGAAGGGGGGGTGGGCTGCCAGGGACATGACAGAGATCACTGTTCCCAATGACTGGGAACAGTAGATCTCTGTCGTCATCTGGCAGAATGGGGATCTGCTTGTTTACATAGGCAGATCTGCGTCCTGCCCCTGTACTAGGCGATCGCGGGTTGCCGGCGGACATCAAGTCCACCCGACCTGCAGGCACGAACCCGCAGCGGGCGCAAGAGCGCGCCTGCCCACAACTGCACCTGCGCTAGCCGCCATACAGCTATGGCGCTTCGCGCAGGAGAGCCAACCTGCCACCGTATAACGATGGTGGCTGGGCGACAGGTGGTTAAAGCAGCTTTTTGCTCAAACTTGTAAAAGAATAAAGTAACTACATTCCTTTTTAACTAAAGTGACTTGTTAAAGCGGTTGTATTGTCCGCATGGTCATTTTTACCTACAGGTAAGCCTATAATAAGGCTTACCTGTATGTAAAATGAATATCTCCTGCACCTGTACGGTTTAGGAGATACTCATCGCAGTGAAGATCCGGCGTATCTTGCCGGAACGTAGGGCTCTCGCACGCATGCGCAGTAGTGACGCCATTGCAGCTCCGGCCACTCACAGCGCGAGATAGACCCCCGACATCTTACCAAAGCCCCCCCAAAAAATATTTTTAAAAAATTTAAAAAAAATTTTTAAAAAAATTAAAAATTTTAAAAAATAAAATAAAATAAAAAAACTACTGACACCACTCCCCCCTGCCCTACCAACACTGTCCACTGCCCCAACCCCCCTCCCCCCAAAAAGCATTGTGAAATTTTTTTTTAAAACAAATTAAATTGTAAAAAAAATCAATTATTAAAAATAAAAAAACCTCTGACACCATCCACATACCTTGAAATGGGGCGTTTGCGGGTGCGAAGCGCCACATCCCTGAAATGAGTTTGCCACCTCCCTGCAATGAGTTTCTGCAGGTTGGGATGTCTGCAATACTGCATGAAGTAATTATATTTTTAGCCAGCAGAGAGAAATAATCTGCCATTTTGTAATTTATTTGAGTCCTTAGGCCCCACATTTTCTTTTTAACATGTCATCAAAAGTAATGTTATAGATAGATCCTGAATCGCGTCCTTGTGCTGCGCTGCGCTGCAGTAAGTTTACGTTTTTGAAAGTTCAGATCTGTTTTTTTTTTGTCTGCTTTAATGTAATTTGAGGTCCATAGAAGTCCATGGTAAGCCATGAAAATGATATATGATGCGTGTTTAACCCCTGGTAATGAGCTTACAAAAGTTTTTTATGGGCTAACATGAAAAGGCATGACACACAAAAACATATTAAAGGGGTTGTAAACCCTTCTTTTTTTCTTTTTTTTAAAATAACAAACATGTCATACTTACCTCCAGTGTGCAGTTTGTTTTGCACAGAGTGGCCCCGATCCTCCTCTTCTGGGGTCCCTCAGCGGCACTGGTGGCTCCTCCTCGCATCGAGTGTCCACGTTGGAGAAGGCTCTCCTAAGGTGGACACCCGTGTGGGCGAGCTCCCGAGTCCTGCATCTGTGTCCATTCACATAGAATGCAGGACTCAGCCCCCCCCCCCCCCGGCGCCACTTTATTGGATTTGATTGACAGCAGCGGGAGCTAATGGCTGCGCTGCTATCAATCTATCCAATCAGGACACGAGAGCTAGAGCTGATGTGCTTGTTCCCGGCTGAAGGATGACAGCGTTCAGGTAAGTAAAATGGGGGGGGCTGCAGCACTACAGAAGGTTTTCACCTTAAGGTATAGAATGCATTAAGGTAAAAAACCATGAGGGTTTACAACCTCTTTAACCGATTGCCGCCCGCTGTCCATCATATGACGGCCAGGCAGCGTGGCTCTCGTTCTGGGAGGGCGTCACTCCCTGCCCTTTAAACAGGGTGCGCTCATCCCTGTACCTTCGGTGACGGCTTGTCACGGAGACACCGCTCGCCACCGAGGGGGGGTGAACAGCCATTGGGGATGGCTGTTTACCACGTGATCGATGGTACCGCCCCACTGTGCATGGCGCATGTGCACGATCGAGAGCGCACTACGCGTGCACGTCGGTGGCGGCGTCTTACCGGGAACACTGCTCGTCATCAACGATGGTAAACAGCCTTTGGCCGGCTGCTGTTTACCACGTGATCAGCTGTGATCCTTTCACAGCCGATCACTAAATGTAAACACAGAGCGGTAACTAGCTGTTACCAGCTCTTCTCTCCTCACACACCGTTTACAGTGTGAGGAGAGAAGAGCCAGAAGCAGTGAGTTACCGATCTGTGTCTGTATTGTACTGCACCAAGCACAACACTTGTCCCATCGCCCCCCCCCCATTGTCTTCTGTCACCCAACAGTCACCCCATAAAGTACACCTGTCACATAAGAGAATGCCATCAGTGACTGTCAGCCATCACCCGTCACCCATCAGTGACGTCAGCCATTACACGTCACCCATCAGTGACGTCAGCCATTACCCATCAGCCATCAGCCATCACCCGTCACCCATCAGTGACGTCAGCCATAACCCGTCAGCCATCACCCATCAGTGAGGTCAGCCATTACCCGTCAGCCATCACCCGTCACCCATCAGTGACGTCAGCCATTACCCGTCACCCATCAGCGACCGTCAACCATCACCCATCAGTGACCGTCAGTGGTGCACCCATCACCCATCAGTGACCGTCAGCCATCACCCGTCACCCATCAGTGACCGTCAGAGGTGCACCCATCACCCATCAGTGACCGTGGCCTGTCACTCGTCTGTGACCATCACCCGTCAGTGACCATCACCCGTCACCGTCCGTGGCCTGTCACCCATCAGTGACCATCGCCTGTCACACCGTCATCACCTATCAGTGAACGTCACCTGCCACATGTCACACAGCCATCAGCGTCATGTCCAAAAGAGTTTACAACAGTTGGGAGGCGTTCCAGATCCTCTCCATGACTGATGAGAGCATTGGGGAGTTTTCATCAGATTCCAATTCTGATTCCGAATCAAATTCTGAATTTGAACGGATTGAGTATAGTAAATCAGCAAATGATTCGGAGGAAGAATGGGTCCCTCCTATGAGGGCACGGCACTCTGGAAACCAGGATTATATTCTCAGGCCCAGGACCAGCGCTGCCGCCAGTAATAGGCCCCAAGAACAAATTCCCAGGCCCAGTACCAGCGCTGCCACCAGCGATAGGCCCCGGGAACAAATGCCCAGTACCAGCGCTGCCGCCAGCGATAGGCCCCAGGAACAAATGCCCAGACCCAGTAACAGTGCTGCCACATCACGCCTGAGTACCAGCACAGGTAATTCAAATCCCCCAACTACTAGAGTGTCACGTCCCCCAAGAGCCAGTGCCTCTACATACATGCCAGGTGGTCTTGCCAATCCAACATGGCTGCCATCCGACTCAGGATCACCAATTATTCCCCCTTTCACAGCACAGCCAGGTGTGCAGGCCAACACCCAAAATTTCTCAGTGATTGATTTCTTTCATCTGTTTTTGCCCGACACTTTGCTGCAATTCAATGTGCACCAGACAAATTTATATGCCCAGCAGTATATTGCCAACAACCCCCAATCATCATATGCCCGTCCGTTTGAGTGGAGAGATCTGAATTTGGAGGAGTTCAAATTGTTTATGGGCTTCACTCTAAACATGGGGCTTACAAAAAACAAATGAAGGACATGCCTATTGGTTTACCAACCCCATCCACAACATGCCCATTTATTCTGCTGTAATAGCCAGGTCCCGATACGAAATAATAATGCGCTTTCTTCATTTTAGCGTCAACACCCATTGCCCTCCCCGCAATCATCCAAATTACGACAAATTATATAAATTTCGCCCACTGATAAATTTCTTTTCCCAACAATTTGCAAAACTCTATGTCCCCGATCAGAATATATGTGTCGATGAGTCCCTGGTACCCTTTTCAGGCCGGCTAGGAATAAAGCAATATATTCCATCCTAGCAAAAGGGCCAGATACGGAGTAAAATTATACAAGCTATGTGAGAGAGCCATGGGATATCTGTATGCGTTCCGCATATATGAAGAAAAAGATTCCCAGCTCCAGCCCCCTGAGTGCCCGGCCTACATGGAAAGATTGTATGGGACCTGGCATTCCCACTTCTGAACAAAGGATATCATATATACCTTGACAACTTCTACACCAGCCTGCCCCTTTTCAAACACTTATACATCGCAAAAACCCTGTCCTGCGGAACCTCCAGAAAAAATAGGAAAGGCTTCCCACAATCTCTAGCAAACAAAAAGCTGAGAAGGGGGGAAAGAGCAGCACTGAGATGCAACGAAGTGCTGGCCTTGAGGTGGAAGGATAAAAGGGGCGTGCAAATGATATCCACCATCCATGACGACACTACAATTGAGGTTCAAAGAAGATGAGGCCCCATTGAAAAGCCAGTATGTGTCCAAGATTATAATCTCTACATGGGGGGGGGGTGGATATCAATGATCAAATGATTCAGTCCTATTTGTCGATAAGGAGGTCCCGATTTTGGTACAAGAAGGTAGCAATTTATCTCATCCATTTGGCCGTTTATAATTCCTACGTAGTCTACACCAAATCCACAGAAAGCCCCGCCCCCTTCCTACAATTCATAGAAGTTGTCACGTCCCTCATCTATCACCAAAGACCCCCCCCCCAGAAGACCTTCGCTCTGAGGCTGTTTGCCGACTTCATGAGCGCCACTTCCCCTTCAACATTCCACCATCTGAAGCAGGTCAAAGAAGGCAAAAAAATATTGCGTGTGCACCAAAAGAGGGTTTCGAAAAGATACCCGCTAACATTATGCCCAGTGTCCCTCCTGGCCTTTGTATTGGTGAATGCTTCCAACTTTATCATACATCCCCAAAATATTAGCCCATATTTTTAACTATTTTCCCATTTTCATCATCTGTGCTGACCATTTTCCATGCTTCCCCAAATAACCATGCCACTGCCTTCCACGTGAACTGACCCTGGCCTGTTTTTTGACTGTGCCTCTGCCTACCGTTTGGGCTGCTTCCACGTGAACTGACCCTGGCCTGTTTTTTGACTATGCCTCTGCCTACCGTTTGGACTGCTTCCATGTGAACTGACCCTGACCTGTTTTGTGACTATGCCTCTGCCTACCGTTTGGACTGCCTCCACATGAACTGACTCTGGCCTGTTTTATCAACTACGCTACTGCCTACCGCTTGGACTGCTTGCACGTGAACTGACCCTAGCCTGTTTTATGGACTATGCTTTTGCCTACCGCTTGGACTGATCTGTTGCCCTGCTACTGTCGTACACAGGGGTCTCACATATGTGAGGGGCTCCAGAATTGTTTTTCCGGATGGAGAAAACACATTTTTTTGTTTTCTCCGGGTTTCGGAATTTCCAGAATAGGGTCTGGAGTCCGGAGGCTTCATAGAGATTTGGGTGGGTCGAAGCCTCTACCCCTGTGCCCCTGTGCACAGGTCTTACCTGATTGTGGCCCTCAGCCTGCTGCTATCTTACTGCCATCATGCCTCTGCCTGCCGCATGAACGGACCACACCGCTACCTGGACTATGCAAATAATTAGCTGTAGCAAGAGGCAGTATGTTTATGAAGGGCTGGAGAGCGGTACAATGAGTGTCTGCAGGTAACAGTGTACCAGGACCAATATAATGGCTGTGCTGGCTGTCTCTGGCTGGACAATTTCTATGGACTGTGCTGTGCTGACAATATCCTTGTGCTGACTATAGACAATATTCCTGCCTGCTGCCTGGATAATTACTATTGCTGTTGCTAAGCACATGCCTGCCTGCTGCCTGGACCAGTGCTCTCCGTTGTGGATACTACTAAAAGCACAGGTAATGCTTTTTTTTTTACCCTTTCCGCAATAGAATTTATTTTGTATTGTAATTTTTGGTATGTACATGCTATTTGTTAGAAATATGAAGGGCCTTCAAAAATGATCTGTCATTTATGCTCCTAGAACTCCTGAAGATGCTACTTCAATGTTGGGCCTTTGTATGTGGCCAGGCTGTGTAAAAGTCTCACACATGTGGTATCGCCATACTCAGGAGGAGCAGAAGAATGTATTTTGGGGTGTCATCTTTACTATGTACATGCTAGGTTCTGGAAATATCTGATAAATGGACAACTTTGTGTAAAAAAAATGCGTGTTCATTTTTTTTTTCCACATTTTCCAAAAACGTCTGGAAAAAATGAACCTTTCAAAAAACTCATTATGCCTCATAGATTATACGTTGGGGTGTTAGCTTTCCAAAATGGGGTCATTTTGGGGGCAATTCCATTGTTCTGGTGCTCCAGGGCCTTCAAAAGTGTAATAGGTGGTTGAGAAATGAGATGTGTCATTTATGCTTGTAGAACGCCTGAAGATGCTACTTCAATGTTGGGCCTTTGTATGTGGCCAGGCTGTGTAAAAGTCTCACTAATGTGGTATCGCCATACTCAGAAGGAGTAGCAGAATGTATTTTGGGGTGTCATCTTTGCTATGTACATGCTATGTGTTGGAAATATCTGATAAATGGACAACTTTGTGGGAAAAAAAGTGTGTAAAAGGCTGTGTAAAAGTCTCACACATACTCGGGAAGAGTAGTAGCAGAATGTATTTTGGGGTGTAGTTTGTTATATGCATATGCTCTGTGAGAGAAATAACCTGTTAATATGACAATTTTGTAAAAAAAAAAAAAAAAATTTTGCAAAGAATTGTGGGAAAAAAATACAACTTAAAAAACTCACCATGCTACTTACTTAATACCTTGGGATGTCTGCTTTCTAAAAAGGGGTCATTTGGGGGGTACTTGTACTTATTTTTACCAGAGATATGTAGCAATATAAATTTTGGCCAAAATTTCTGAAGAAAAAATTACTAATTTGCAAAATTTTATGACAGAAACAAAGAAAAAGGCATTTTTTTTCACAAAATTTACGGCCTTTTTATTTATAGCACAAAAAATAAAAAACCCACTAGTGATTAAATACCACCAAAAGAAAGCTCTATTTGTGTGAAAAAAAGGATGCAAATTTCATATGGGTACATGATTAAGTAATTGTCATTCAAAGTATGAGAGCGCTGAAAGCTGAAAATTGGTCTGGGCAGGAAGAGGGTGTAAGTGCACTGTATTGGGGTGGTTAAGAATGTGCATCAATGCATATGCTATATCCCTCATATGCTTGTGGACAGGTCACGGTGACAGGGTGGCCGTGAAGTCTTCACTGCTTTCCTCCTCGTTGGGCATCAAGCAAGGGTCACATGAGAGGCCTACCGCAGGGTGGGTTCTTCTGGGCTGCTATAGGCAACTGTAACAGGATCACTTGATTACACATGGGATACTTTTACTTCTGTGATTATTTTCATCAATGCCCTAGGACAGGGCTGAGGCCACCATGGGGGAATATTCAACCTTTAGGTGGGCCTCTGCTTTTGGAGATGAATGTACATCGTGTACACTTATACCTAAACACGCTCTTCAGTTAACTCTCAGGCCCCTGTGTCAATGTACACCTTCTCCATAACTTGCATTTAGGAGGAACATGCTGAGCCTTGTCCACAACCACCTGTCCAGCGTATTCCACTACCATTTTTCGGTAGCGGATTGAGCACCTTGCGCGGGCTCCACATGTGCACTTAACTTAACTCTTAAATTTCTGTTCTTTTGTACAAGATGGGAACCCTTGCGCAAATCCGCTCCTATTGCTCAGGAAGACAGATCGTTGGCAGAAGGAATGCTGACAACATTTTCCTCTCTGCTAGAGGCCATTCCATCTGCAGCAGGTACACGCTACCACCAGGCTGCTTGTTACACTTCCGTTACCCTAGGTCAGTGTTTCTCAACTCCAGTCCTCAAGGCGCCCCAACAGGTCATGTTTTCAGGATTTCCCTGAGATGAAACGGCTGTGGTAATTTCTAAGGCAGGGAAACTGATCAAATCACCTGTGCAAAATAATGGAGAGACTGAAAATGTGACCTGTTGAGGCGCCTTGAGGACTGGAGTTGAGAAACACTGCCCTAGGTAACCACTTGTGTCTTCACACGGTACTACTCTCGTACTGATGTCTTCATACCTTAAAGTATAACTAAAGGCAAACTTTTTTGTTTTGTTTTGGATAGAGTGGAGATGGATTAGAACACCTGTCAGTTTTTATTGCTGTCTGTGCTCCCATTATAGAAATTCATCCTTTGTATTTGTCCTATTTACCATTATCATTGAAAGTGAAAGTAAAAGAAAATCACAAATTTTGGGTTGTCCCCAGAAAAGTAATAGAGGGGAAATCTTCCAATGGAGACACTGGTTCTGGTGACCTGGGGGTCCCCAAGAAATTCACTTGATTTGCAGAGATTTCCTCGTACTTCGTGTGTGGCTATGGGGCAGGAAGTGAAAGGAAATCTCTGCAATGGGACACAGATGGGGGAAAAAATCTGACAGCGGTTATAACCCTCCCTTACTCTATCTGAAATGAGAAAAAAAGTTTTGCCTATACTTCTACTTTAAGAACTCTAGTGACCTCAACCATGAGATGGTGCCGGTTACCTGAATTGCACCCCTTTGAGTAACTTCAGACCAGGAGGGAACAAGATTTTCTTTACTTAGAAAAGTGCAAAAGGCATGACAAAATCCAACACTCAGAAACATACCAATTCTTTCCCGCACCCCTAAACCTAACTCAGGCTATGTGTGCCGTGCTATTTCTTCAGAGCCCTGTGTTGTGAATAGAGACTACCACGCGTGACGTCATCGCGGTTCCGGCCAGTCACAGAGCCGGAGTCCACGAAACCGGAAGCAAGATGGGTCAGCGGCGGAACTTTCAGGGTCGCAGCAGTTGCACTTGCGACTGGGCCCTGCCATTCTGCCTCTGTGGGGGGCCCCGAGACCTGGCATCTCCCCCTGTACCTCTGGCTGTCGGTTTTAGTATGCAGTGGGGGGAGGTGGGAGGCGGCGATCGGCAGCTGTATAGTGCCCGCGAGCCGTAGGATCTCCCTGATGCATGAGTTCTCTCTCCGAATGTATACAGTGGAGAGGGGAGGGGCCTGTGAGCCGGGCATGTATCAGCTTCACTCTTCAGTGTGTCGCTCTGCTTCATCATTCTTGTTGATACATGCCCGGGTCAGAGGCCCCTCCCCTCTCCAGTGTATACATTCGGAGAAAGAACTACAAGCCCCAGGGAAATTGCGTGGCCCGTGGACACAATAGAGCTGCCGATCGCCGCCTCCCACCTTCCCCCGGCTGGGGGTACAAATATGTGCTGGGGGTTGGAGGTGCACAGACAGCGGAGACCAGCCATGTACAGGGGAACCTCTGGAAGGGGGGGCAGCTGTCTGGGAACTCTGATGTAAGGAGGGGCTCCCTGGGGACCCTGATGTAAGGGGGGCTCTCTGGGGACCCTAAAGTAAGGGGGGCCTCTGAGGACCCTGTTATAAGGGGGGGCTCTCCGGGGACCCTGATGTAAGGAGGGGCTTTCTGGGGACCCTGATGTAAGGGGGGGGCTCTCTGGGGACACTGATGTAAAGGAGAGGCTCTCTGGGGACACTAATGTAAGGGGGGGCTCTCTGGGGACACTGACGTAAGGGGGGCTTTCTGGAGACTCTGATGTAAGGGGGGATTTCTGGGGACCCTGATGTAAGGAAGGGGCCCTCTGGGGACCCTGATGTAAGGGGAGGCTCTCTGGGGACCCAGGTGTAAGGAGGGGCTCTCTGGGGACCCTGATGTAAGGAGGGGCTCTCTGGGGACACTGATGTAAGGGGGGGCTCTCTGGGGACCCTGGTGTAAGGAGAGGCTCTCTGGGGACACTGATTTAAGGTGGGGGCTCTCTGGGGACCCTGATGTAAGGAAGGGGCTCTCTGGGGACCCTGATGTAAGGAAGGGGCTCTCTGGGGGCCCTGATGTGAGGAGGGGGCCTCTGAGGACCCTGGTGTAATGAGGGGGGCTTTGGGGATCCTAATGTAAGTAGGGAGGCTCTCTGAGGACCCTGATGTAATGAGGGGGCTCTGGGGACCTTGATGTAAGGGGGGATCCGCACTCAGATATGTAACAATATTTTATATTATTATATTATATACATGTGTATGCCCGCCCAAGCGTATGACTTTCTTTACTTCGCTGCTATGGGCTCTAGCTCGAGATCTTTTGTACACCTAGCAACGCCCCTGGTGGGGGCCCTTTGTGGTTTCTTGCTCTGGGGCCCTGAAGATTCTAGTTAGGCCTCTGAGATGGGTGAAGATGAGAGTGCCTGCTTTAGACAGAATAAAGCTGAATAAAGCACCTGGACCAGAGAGCATACACCCATAGATTCTAAAAATACATGAAACTTGCATTTTATTTTTACAAATTCTGTTTATTATAAAGTTTATAAAGTATATATTCCAAGTATTTTACTAATCAAATTACCAAATTAATGTGCTTAAAAAAATCTAAAAAACAAAGCAGTAGCGATGTCACAACCGGGACTATACAGGCATCATCAGTAAGGAGATCTCTCTGCCCAATGGTGCCTTCTATATTGCTGCAATGCTCTGTATCGGTGCCTACAAAAAAGTGTGCAAGTAAATTGTACTATACCACCAACAGGCTGCAGGTGTTCCCTTCGGCACAGTACACCTCACCTGCAGGGTCCTGCTTCTCCTGGACCTTGTTCACATGGGCTTTAACCACTTGCCGACCGCCTAACGCAGGGCGGGGGGGCCGATCGGACCACCCCCACCTGCCCGAGGCGGTCGGCTTTGGTCTGGGAGCGTTCAGTGATGAGGGGGAGGCCATCCATTTGTGGCCCCCCCCTCGCGATCGCTCCCAGCCAATGAGAATCGTCCCCTGCCTCTGTGTAGTACACAGAGGCAGGGGATGTGATGTCATCTCTCCTCGCCTCGGCAGTTTCCATTCCGGCGCCGAGGAGAGAAGACATCTGAGTGAGTTGCACAACACAACACACACAGTAGAACATGCCAGGCATACTTTACACCCCCGATCCCCCCCCGATCACCCCCCAATCACCCCCCCCCCCCCCCCCCCGTCACACTGACACCAAGCAGTTTTTTTTTCTGATTACTGCATTGGTGTCAGTTTGTGACAGTTACTGTGGTAGGGCAGTTAGTGTTAGCCCCCTTTAGGTCTAGGGTACCCCCCTAACCCCCCCTAATAAAGTTTTAACCCCTTGATCAACCCCCCGTCACCAGTGTCGCTAAGCGATCATTTTTCTGATCGCTGTATTAGTGTCACTGGTGACGCTAGTTAGGGAGGTAAATATTTAGGTTCGCCGTCAGCGTTTTATAGCGACAGGAACCCCCATATACTACCTAATAAATGTTTTAACCCCTTGATTGCCCCCTAGTTAACCCTTTCACCACTGATCACCGTATAACCGATACGGGTGATGCTGGTTAGTTCGTTTATTTTTTATAGTGTCAGGGCACCCGCCGTTTATTACCGAATAAAGGTTTAGCCCCCTGATCGCCCGGCGGTGATATGCGTCGCCCCAGGAAGCGTCAGATTAGCGCCAGTACCGCTAACACCCACGCACGCAGCATACGCCTCTCTTAGTGGTAAAGTATCTGAACGTATCAATATCTGATCCGATCAGATCTATACTAGCGTCCCCAGCAGTTTAGGGTTCCCAAAAATGCAGTGTTAGCAGGATCAGCCCAGATACCTGCTAGCACCTGCGTTTTGCCCCTCCGCCCGGCCCAGCCCAGCCCACCCAAGTGCAGTATCGATCGATCACTGTCACTTACAAAACACTAAACGCATAACTGCAGCGTTCGCAGAGTCAGGCCTGATCCCTGCGATCGCTAACAGTTTTTTGGTAGCGTTTTGGTGAACTGGCAAGCACCAGCCCCAGGCAGCGTCAGGTTAGTGCCAGTAGCGCTAACACCCAGGCACGCACCGCACACCTCCCTTAGTGGTATAGTATCTGAACGGATCAATATCTGATCCGATCAGATCTATACTGGCGTCCCCAGCAGTTTAGGGTTCCCAAAAACGCAGTGTTAGCGGGATCAGCCCAGATACCTGCTAGCACCTGCGTTTTGCCCCTTCGCCCAGCCCAGCCCAGCCCACCCAAGTGCAGTATCGATCGATCACTGTCACTTACAAAACACTAAACGCATAACTGCAGCGTTCGCAGAGTCAGGCCTGATCCCTGCGATCGCCAACAGTTTTTTTGGTAGCGTTTTGGTGAACTGGCAAGCGCCAGCGGCCTAGTACACCCCGGTCGTAGTCAAACCAGCACTGCAGTAACACTTGGTGACGTGGCGAGTCCCATAAGTGCAGTTCAAGCTGGTGAGGTGGCAAGCACAAGTAGTGTCCTGCTGCCACCAAGAAGAAGACAAACACAGGCCCGTCGTGCCCATAATGCCCTTCCTGCTGCATTCGCCAATCCTACTTGGGAACCCACCACTTCTGCAGCACCCCTACTTCCCCCATTCACATCCCCAACCAAATGCAGTCGGCTGCATGAGAGGCATTTTCTTTATGTCCTCCCGAGGACCCCTACCCAACGAACCCCCCCAAAAAAGATGTCGTGTCTGCAGCAAGCGCGGATATAGGCGTGACACCCGCTATTATTGTCCCTCCTGTCCTGACAATCCTGGTCTTTGCATTGGTGAATGTTTTGAACGCTACCATTCACTAGTTGCGTATTAGCGTAGGGTACAGCATTGCACAGACTAGGCACACTTTCACAGGGTCTCCCAAGATGCCATCGCATTTTGAGAGACCCCAACCTGCAACCGGTTACAGTTATAAAAGTTACAGTTACAAAAAAAGTGTAAAAAAAAAAAAAAAAACACAAACAAAAATATAAAATAAGAAAAAATAGTTGTCGTTTTATTGTTCTCTCTCTCTCTATTCTCTCTCTATTGTTCTGCTCTTTTTTACTGTATTCTATTCTGCAATGTTTTATTGTTATTATGTTTTATTATGTTTGCTTTTCAGGTATGCAATTGTTTATACTTTACCGTTTACTGTGCTTTATTGTTAACCATTTTTTTGTCTTCAGGTACGCCATTCACGATTTTGAGTGGTTATACCAGAAGGTTTAGGTATCATCTTGGTATCATTCTTTTCAACCAGCGGTCAGCTTTCATGTAAAAGCAATCCTAGTGGGTAATTAGCCTCTAGATTGCCTTTACAAGCAGTGGGAGGGAATGCCCCCCCCCCCCCACCGTCTTCCGTGTTTTTCTCTGGCTCTCCTGTCTCAACAGGGAACCTGAGAATGCAGCCGGTGATTCAGCCTGCTGACCATAGAGCTGATCAGAGACCAGAGTGGCTCCAAACATCTCTATGGCCTAAGAAACCGGAAGCTACGAGCATTTTATGACTTAGATTTCGCCGGATGTAAACAGCGCCATTGGGAAATTGGGGAAGCATTTTATCACACAGAGTACCTGTCACTACCTATTGCTATCATAAGGGATATTTACATTCCCTGAGATATCAATAAAAATTATTTTAAAAAAAAAAAAAATGAAAGGAACAGTTTAAAAATAAGATAAAAAAGCAAAAAAATAATAATAAAAAAAAAAAAGCACCCCTGTTCCCCCTGCTTTCGCACTAAGGCGAGCGCAAGCGTAGGTCTGGCGTCAAATGTAAACAGCAATTGCACCATGCATGTGAGGTATCACCGCGAAGGTCAGATTGAGGGAAGTAATTTTAGCAGGAGACCTTCTCTGTAAATCTAAAGTGGTAACCTGTAAAGGCTTTTAAAGGCTTTTAAAAATGTATTAATTTTGTTGCCACTGCACGTTTGTGCGCAATTTTAACCACTTGAGCCCCGGACCATTATGCTGCCTAAGGACCAGAGTTCTTTTTCCAATTTGGCACTGCGTCGTTTTAACTGCTAATTGCGCGTCATGCAATGCTGTACCCAAACGAAATTTGCGTCCTTTTCTTCCCACAAATAGAGCTTTCTTTTGATGGTATTTGATCACCTCTGCGGTTTTTATTTTTTGCGCTATAAACGGAAAAAGACCGAAAATTTTGAAAAAAAATTATATTTTCTACTTTTTGTTATAAAAAAAATCCAATAAACTCAATTTTAGTCATACATTTAGGCCAAAATGTATTCGGCCACATGTCTTTGGTAAAAAAAATGTCAATAAGCGTATATTTATTGCTTTGCGCAAAAGTTATAGCGTCTACAAACTAGGGTACATTTTCTGTAATTTACACAGCTTTTAGTTTATGACTGCCTATGTCATTTCTTGAGGTGCTAAAATGGCAGGGCAGTACAAACCCCCCCCCCCCCCCCCAAATGACCCCATTTTGGAAAGTAGACACCCCAAGGAAATTGCTGAGAGGCATGTTGAACCCATTGAATATTTTTTTTTTTTGTCCCAAGTGATTGAATAATGACAAAAATGTCATGTTTGGTATCCATGTACTCGGCCTAAGATCATCTTTTTATTTCATCAAACATTTGGGCAATATAGTGTGTTTTAGTGCATTCAAATTTAAAAAAGTGTGTTTTTTCCCCAAAAAATGCGTTTGAAAAATCGCTGCGCAAATACTGTGTGAAAAAAAAATGAAACACCCACCATTTTAATCTGTAGGGCATTTGCTTTAAAAAAATATATATAATGTTTGGGGGTTAAAAGTAATTTTCTTGCAAAAAAAATAATTTTTTATGTAATCAAAAAGTGTCAGAAAGGGCTTTGTCTTCAAGTGGTTAGAAGAGTGGGTGATGTGTGACATAAGCTTCTAAATGTTGTGCATAAAATGCCAGGACAGTTCAAAACCCCCCCAAATGACCCCATTTTGGAAAGTAGACACCCCAAGCTATTTGCTGAGAGGCATGTCGAGTCCATGGAATATTTTATATTGTGACACAAGTTGCGGGAAAGAGACAAATTTTTATATTTTTTCTTTTTTTGCACAAAGTTGTCACTAAATGATATATTGCTCAAACATGACATGGGAATATGTGAAATTACACCCCAAAATACATTCTGTTGCTTCTCCTGAGTATGGGGATACCACATGTGTGAGACCTAGCCGCGCACAGGACCCCGAAAACCAAGCACCGCCTTCAGGCTTTCTAAGGGCGTAAATTTTTGATTTCACTCTTCACTGCCTATCACAGTTTCGGAGGCCATGGAATGCCCAGGTGACAAAAAAAAACCAAATGACCCCATTTTGGAAAGTAGACACCCCAAGCTATTTGCTGAGAGGTATAGTGAGTATTTTGCAGACCTCACTTTTTGTCACAAAGTTTTGAAAATTGAAAAAAGAAAAAAAAATGTTTTTCTTGTCTTTCTTCATTTTCAAAAACAAATGAGATCTGCAATATACTTACCATGCCTCTCAGCAAATAGCTTGGGGTGTCTACTTTCCAAAATGGGGTCATTTGGTGGGGGGGGGGGGGTTTGTGCCACCTGGGCATTCCATGGCCTCCGAAACTGTGATAGGCAGTGAAGAGTGAAATCAAAAATTTACACCCTTAGAAATCCTGAAGGCGGTGATTGGTTTTCGGGGCCCCGTACGCGGCTAGGCTCCTAAAACGTCCCACACATGTGGTATCCCCATACTCAGGAGAAGCAGCTAAATGTATTTTGGGGTGCAATTCCACATATGCCCATGGCCTGTGTGAGCAATATATCATTTAGTGACAACTTTGTGCAAAAAAAAAAAATTTGTCACTTTCCCGCAACTTGTGTCAAAATATAAAATATTCCATGGACTCAACATGCCTCAAAGCAAATAGCTTGGGGTGTCTACTTTCCAAAATGGGGTCGTTTGGGGGGGTTTTATGCCATCTGGGCATTTTATGGCCTTCAAAACTGTGATAGGTAGTGAGGAGGAAAATCAAAAATTTACGCCCTTAGAAATCCTGAAGGCAGTGATTGCTTTTTGGGGCTCCGTAAGCGGCTAGGCTCCCAAAAAGTCCCACACATGTGGTATCCTCGTACTCAGGAGAAGCAGCTGAATATATTTTGGGGTGCAATTCCACATATGCCCATGGTCTGTGTGAGCAATATATCATTTAGTGACAACTTCACTATTCAATGGGCTCAACATGCCTCTCAGCAATTTCCTTGGGGTGTCTACTTTCCAAAATGGGGTCATTTGGGGGGGTTTTGTACTGCCCTGCCATTTTAGCACCTCAAGAAATGACATAGGCAGTCATAAATTAAAGGCTGTGTAAATTCCAGAAAATGTACCCTAGTTTGTAGGCGCTATAACTTTTGCGCAAACCAATAAATATACACTTATTGACATTTTTTTTACCAAAGACATGTGGCCGAATACATTTTGGCCTAAATGTATGACTAAAATTGAGTTTACTGGATTTTTTTTATAACAAAAAGTAGAAAATATAATTTTTTTCAAAATTTTCGGTCTTTTTCCGTGTATAGTGCAAAAAATAAAAACGGCAGAGGTGATCAAATACCATCAAAAGAAAGCTCTATTTGTGGGAAGAAAAGGACGCAAATTTTGTTTGGGTACAGCATTGCATGACCGCACAATTAGCAGTTAAAGCGACGCAGTGCCAAATTGTAAAAAGTGCTCTGGTCAGGAAGGGGGTAAATCCTTCCGGGGCTGAAGTGGTTAATGGGCTTCAGCTTGTATAAAGGCTTTATGCACAGCAAACATTTACAAAGCATTTACAGAGCTTTTGGCAAGCTTGAATGAAGCCTTTAAAGTGGTTGTAAACCCTTACAATCCACTTTTTGCTACAGGTAACCCCGGGTATCTCCTAAACCTGCACAGTTTAGGAGATATCTCCTGTATCTGCATGTGCCAACGTCATCGACACATGCACACTGAAGCAATGGCATGTACGAGGTCAGGCACTGATGTGGATGAGTAGGCCTGGCTTGCGGTCTCTGCACTAATTCATACAGAAGGTGTTCTACTAAACACACACTGTTTAATTTACATTGCCCATTCTCTTTCTGTATGTGGATGATGGCACTGCAGTTATTTTAATAAACAAAACATCTTAGTACCTTTTTCTTATGTGATATATAGCTGTCACATGACCCAGCTTCCTCCCAGTCTGTCTCCAGGGAAACATAAGTAGGAGGAGATTCTAGTCCTCTGCTGCTGATCAAAGAAAAAAAACAGCCTTTGAAATACAGAGTAAAATACATAAATAATAACAATAAACTGTTTTAAATTGACATACAAATATATATTTGAAATCAAATATTTATTATTTTGTGGAAATAACATGGTGTGGGTGGATTTCTGCCTGTCACAGGCTGTGTCCTGCCTCTCCAGCCTGTATCTTAGAATAAGAGGGAGGTGAAGCCACCATTAATCTACATGTAACATGTCCACCATTGTGTTTTGCTGGTTAGTGGGCATGGAGGAGGGAGGGAGTGGGCTGTCATTTACTACTGTGTATATGCCCTCATGTGTGACTCTATAGTCACATGGGCTGCTCAAAATGTAATAGGGAGGAAATGCTCAGCATAGAAACTCACTGATAACTGAGCAAGTGCAGAGTTATCACCACAGCTGCAAAATCTCTAGCTGAATTGAGGACATGAACAGAAAGTGGAGATAGATAGCAGCAGGATCAGCCAGTTTTTTTTTTTTTTTGCAGAATACAGAAAACAAATCTCCTAGGGACTGAGTATGAACAGCATGTAATCCAGCATTTATTGATAGTTTTTTATGATGTGGGTTTAGTGACACTTTAACTGGCATCATTTGCAGATCTAATTTCCTCCTTTGATCTGCAGATGACTGAACAGTATGGTACAAAAGCAACATCATGTTACTTTGTATCTTTGTATCTTGGTGCCTGAGCAGTGTTGTTTATAAACACTGATTCAGACTGCTTTTTTGACAGCTACAGCTGTCAACACCTTCTCTGAGTATACAGTAAAGCTGGGTACATGCACTCTGTTTTTTTTCACTTAACCCAGTGGGCTGAATGAAAAGAATCTGACAGATCACCACACCAACATTGCTGTGCCTTTGTGTTCTGATAAGGGGAACTGCCCTCATGCCATCACACACTGATCAGCGTTTGCAGCTATTGGCTGCAAGCGCTGATTGGTTTTCCAGCAAGACCATTTGTCCTGAGCCCAGCTTCTGATAGACAGGCAGCTGTACACACTGTTCGATTGTCGACTGGATCAGCAGGATATTTCAATTGTATGTACCCAGCTGAAAGTGGTTGTAAATCCAAAACCCCAAAACACCATTCTTTTGCTAGTAGATAATGTTGTTATAATCAAATTTACATTGTGTGTACCTCTCAAAAAGCCATTCTACTTCGGTTGTAGCCCTCAGAATTGTGCTGATTTGTGGGCATGGCATAGCACCAAAGCTTGGGGGGTGGAGACCTAACATTCCTAACTAGTCACCTCGTACTGAATCACAGTCTCTCTATGAATTCTCTGACGTCTCTCTCCCTCTCTGATGTCTCTCTCCCTCTCTGACGTCTCTCTCCCTCTCTGATGTCTCTCTCTCTTGCTGATGTCTCTTTCTCTCTGACGTCTTTCTCTGATATCTTTCTGATGTCTTTCTCTATCTGTATTCTCTGATCTTTCTCTCTAATCTCTCTTTCTCTGATGTCTCTCTCTGATGTCTTTTTTTCTCTATGATGTCTCTTTCTCTGATGTCTCTTTCTCTGATGTCTCT
The DNA here is from genome assembly GCA_037952835.1 of Lithobates septentrionalis. Lineage (NCBI taxonomy): Eukaryota > Metazoa > Chordata > Amphibia > Anura > Ranidae > Lithobates > Lithobates septentrionalis. The sequence continues at coordinate 26,483 of JBBDGP010003349.1, forward strand.
CTTTCTCTATGATGTCTCTCTCTGATGCCTCTCTCTGATGTCTCTCTTTCTCTATGATGTCTCTCTCTCTCTCTGATGCTTATCTCTCTCTCTCTCTCTCTCTCTCTCTCTCTCTCTCTCTCTCTCTCTCTCTTCTCTCATGCCCCCCTCTCTCTTTCTCTGATGTCTCTCTTTCTCTATGATGTCTCTCTCTCTCTCTCTGATGTCTTCCTCTATGATGCCTCTCTATTTCTCTGATGTGTCTCATTCTTTATGATGTCTCTCCCTGTGATGTTTAATTCGCTGTGGTCTCTCTCTGATGCTTCTCTCTCTCTCTCTCTCTCTCTCTCTCTCATGTCTCTCTTTCTCTATAATATCTCTCTCTGATGTAAAATCTGAATTAGGGGATTGGCGCTGTTCACTAGTATAAAATAAATAAATCCACTATAAACAAACTGCTACTACAAGGAAAGCATTTTACCCCAATTATAAATGAATGAAAAGTGTAACACGGTGTAAATACTGTTTGAAAAATAAAAATAAGTGCTAAGAATAATCACAAAAATGTGCAGACTGCCCAAGGTGAAAAATGAAAATAATACATAAAATAATAAAATAGAACTCCAAACAATAATGAGTGATCGATCAAGTGTGTATAGAAAGTGGTTATCAAAGTCCACAAAAAATGAATAATAAATAAATAATAAATAATGTATATACAATAAAATAAAAAGTATAGGTGAGTTATACCTAAGAGTGGGGACAAACATACTGTTGCCCACTATAAATAAGTGTGTATACTAATGTAGCTAAATAATGGAAAAATATTGAGAAAAAAAATGTGTTGAAAAAAGTGAAAAAAACACAAAACAAAAATAAAAAATAAAAAAGAAAAAATAGGAAAAAATGTAAAGTCCAGGTAACCACAAAATTGTTATCAAAAAGCAACACAAAAACAACAAGTGCCGTGAATATTAGTTCTTTCGTTCAGTAAAACAGTTCTAGTGCAACAGGCTAGTGCATCTTCAAAGGTTACAGGTAAGTCCGTCCCAGTGGTTGTATACTGTCCAGTGTGGAGTCCCCTCTAGTGCCCCCACTCACCAGAGCGCCCAACCCCTGCAGGGGTAATGAGCATGTAGATCCAAATCTGATGATCCAATTGGTCGGTGTCCCCCTCACCACCTTTTATCACTTGTGTCACCAGATCGTTTTCAAAGGACATCCATCCGGACCAAACACGAAATTAGCAGAAGGGTCCCAAAGGGTGGCGCTCAAGAACTGAAACTCAACAGGTCTGTTGAGCAGACAGCAGTACACACATACTGAAAGTTCATGCTGAACTGGGCTTAAAGCCAACTGAACATCAGATTTTTGTCAAAACGGCGCGTGCCAGGATCTTGTCTTGCATACTAACAGTACACAATTGTCGTGCCACAAACACGAACATAGTGACGTACTACGAGGAATTTCAGTTCTTGAGCGCCACCCTTTGGGACCCTTCTGCTAATTTCGTGTTTGGTCCGGATGGATGTCCTTTGAAAACGATCTGGTGACACAAGTGATAAAAGGTGGTGAGGGGGACACCGACCAATTGGATCATCAGATTTGGATCTACATGCTCATTACCCCTGCAGGGGTTGGGCGCTCTGGTGAGTGGGGGCACTAGAGGGGACTCCACACTGGACAGTATACAACCACTGGGACGGACTTACCTGTAACCTTTGAAGATGCACTAGCCTGTTGCACTAGAACTGTTTTACTGAACGAAAGAACTAATATTCACGGCACTTGTTGTTTTTGTGTTGCTTTTTGATAACAATTTTGTGGTTACCTGGACTTTACATTTTTTCCTATTTTTTCTTTTTTATTTTTTATTTTTGTTTTGTGTTTTTTTCACTTTTTTCAACACATTTTTTTTCTCAATATTTTTCCATTATTTAGCTACATTAGTATACACACTTATTTATAGTGGACAACAGTGTGTTTGTCCCCACTCTTAGGTATAACTCACCTATACTTTTTATTTTATTGTATATACATTATTTATTATTTATTTATTATTCATTTTTTGTGGACTTTGATAACCACTTTCTATACACACTTGATCGATCACTCATTATTGTTTGGAGTTCTATTTTATTATTTTATGTATTATTTTCATTTTTCACCTTGGGCAGTCTGCACATTTTTGTGATTATTCTTAGCACTTATTTTTATTTTTCAAACAGTATTTACACCGTGTTACACTTTTCATTCATTTATAATTGGGGTAAAATGCTTTCCTTGTAGTAGCAGTTTGTTTATAGTGGATTTATTTATTTTATACTAGTGAACAGCGCCAATCCCCTAATTCAGATTTTACAACTATTGGATCACACCTTTTGGGGCTTTCTTTATCTGGGGGGCTGCAGTTCGGTCACAAGCCCGTCCTAAGCGCGGAACACCACCATATACATCTCTCTCTGATGCCTCTCTCTCTCATGTCTCTCTCTCTCTCTGTTGCCTCTCCCTCTCTCTGATCTCTCTCTTTCTCTATGATGTCTCTCTCTCTGATGTATCCCTCTCTGATGCACCCCTGTCTCTCTCATGTATCTCTTTCTCTATGATGTCTCTCCCTGTGATGTTTCATTCGCTGTTGTCTCTCTCTCTCTCTATCTCTCTCTGAAGTCTCTCTCTCTCTCTCTCTTGCTGATGTCTCTCTTTGATGTCTATCTCTCTTTCTGATGTCTCTCTCCAATGTGTCTCATTCTCTATGATGTTTCTCTCTCTCTGATGTCTCTTTCGCTGTTGTCTTTTCCTCTATGATGCTTCTCTTTCTCTCTGATGCCTCTCTCTCTGATAGTTATCTCTCTCTCGCTGATGTCTCTCTCTCTGATAGCTCTCTCTCTTGCTGATGTCTCTCTTTGATGTCTATCTCTCTCTCTCTCTTTCTGATGCCTCTTTCCGAGGTCTCTCTTTCTCTATGATGTCTCTCTTCTTCTATGATGTTTCTCTTTCTCTGATGTCTCTTTCGCTGTTGTCTCTCCCTCTATGATGCCTCTCTCTCTCTCTCTGATAGCTTTCTCTCTCGCTGATGTCTCTCTCTCTCTTATTACTCTCCTTGATGTCTCTCTCTCTGATGTCTCTTTCTCTCTCTGATGTATCTCTCTAATGTCTCTCCCGCTCTCTCTGTATTCTCTGATGTCTCTCTCTCTGTTGTTTCTCTCATGACTCTCTCTCTCTGATCTCTCTCTCTCATGTCTCCCTCTCTCTCTGTTTTTGATGTCTCTCTTTATATATGCTCTGATGACTCAAGCTTTGTACCTGCACCTTAGATGCTAAGAAGGCATTTGATTCGGTGGAGTGGCCTTATTTATTCCATCTGTTGGAATCCTACAGGTTTTTCCCTGTCTTTATCTCCTGGGTGAGACTACTGTACACTGAACCAATAAACACCATTATATCAGAGCCCTTTCCTATTTTTCGTGGGACTAGGCATGGGTGCCCACTGTCGCCCCTCCTATTTGCCCTAGCCATAGAGCCCCTCATTGCTAGGTTGCGGCCAAGTGATACTTTTTCTGGCCTTTGGGTGGGGCGGCTGGAGGAACACTTCTCCTTATATGCGGATGAAATGCTATTATACCTGCAGGACCTGGGTCCTTCACTTTCAGCGGCCTTCGGGTTGATCCAGGAATTTAGAGACTACTCTGGTTTTCTTATTAACTGGGCTAAGTCATCCCTCTTTCCCATTGATGAAAATGTGACAGTTTCCAAAGATTGCCCCATTCCATTATCAGAATCTTTCAAATATTTGGGGATACTAGTGCAACTCCCTATTTCTAAGTTTTTGGAGATCAATTTGATCATAGGAGCCTTTCGTGAGAAGGTACAAAAATGGCAGCCTCTACCATTAACGGTGATGGATCGAATACATTTATTCAAAATGATTTTTCTACCTAAATTTTTGTACATTCTCCCTTGTTTTTGTGCCGAAGCAAGTCTTCAGGGGCATAGACTCTCGCTCCCCTAGAGTGTCTATAGCTCTATTGAAATTACCCAATAATATGGGGTAATTAGCCCTCCCGGACTTGCGTTTCTATTATTTTGCCTTTCAATTGTCCTTCCTACACTGGCGATTTTTCCCACAGATTCCCAATGCAACTACGTTGCTGAAAGCTGCGGTGGTTACTTCCCAGGAGACCTTTTTAAAAAAAATTTTATTGGAAAGGTGTCCCGGGTAAGAGGGTGGGCTCTGTGATGGCACTTCCTGGTAGGATTTTTCATATGTTCCCAGCAGGTGGGAGATACGCCTTTAAGGCTCTCTCCTAATAGCCCGCTATGGTGTAATAGGTCTCTGACAGAGTTCTTTAAACTAGAGCATTGATATGTGTGGGCCAAATTTGGGGTAAAGTACCTACATCATATATACCAGGAAGGTAAGCTACGCACCTTTGATCAACTAACGGACCAGTTTGGGATACCCAGGACCTGGCGCTTCAGATACGCTCAAAAGCATTATGCGGCAGTGGTGCAGTTTGGTAGTGGAGAGGTTCAGGTTCAAAATAACTCTCTGGAGACTACTCTGTTGAACCCTGATCCAGCCAAGCAAATTTCCAGATATTATCTGGCATTGGGGCCTGGGGATCCTGGTTTGATAGGCAAGGCAAGGTCTAGATGGATGGTTCTAGCACCGAAGTTGTCAGAAGAGTTGTGGCAGGAGGTCCTTGATACTTATCTTACCTTTGTTATAGCCTCCACAGATAGGATGATTAAGCTTAGGTACCTCCATCAGATGTAGTATACACTGGTTAGATTATTTTATATGCGCAAAAGAGACTCTACAACTTGTCATGTATATGTATATACTTGAGTCACGCAAGGGGGAGGTTGAAAGAGTCATGAAAAAAGCCCCCTTGTGTTTTGCAATCTAATACACGACTGTTCCTTTAAAAGTTATCATTTTGCTGATTAAGTAAAAAATATGTGTTGTGGAAAATGGGTCTTGAAAACGAAACCAGACATAGGAAGTGACGTATGTGTCATAACATAGTCTGTGTTTATATCTGTATAGATGACATAATGATATTGTGACATTGTGAGTGACATTGTGATTGACATTGTGATTGGTTGATGTAATTTGAACATGTACCTTTATTGGTGGAAGGTGGCTGGTAACGTCCATATTTTACCCATACTGAACACCATGCCGTGGATAATAAAAGTGGAACAGTGTACAAAGCTATTTTGCTGTGTAAGTTATTCATGTACGCTGTTTCCTGTGCATAGAGATGTTTGAATGTGAGACAAGGGAATCGGCGGATGAAAGGTAATTATATTTAGATAATAAGATAATAGTCAGGACTAGTAATTAACCACCTCAATACAGGGCACTTTCACCCCCTTCCTGCCCAAGCCATTTTTCAGTTTTCAGCGCTGTCGCACTTTGAATGACAATTGCGCGGTCATGTTACACTGCACTCTAATGAAATTTTTATAATTTTTTTCCCCACTGTGGTTTTTATTTATTGCGCTATAAACAAAAGAAGAGGGACAATTTTGAAAAAAACGCAATATTTTTTACTTTTTGCGATAATAAATATCCATTTTTTTTTTTTAACAAATTTTTTCCTCAGTTTAGGTCAATACATATTCTTCTACATATTTTTGGTAAAAAAAATCGTGATAAGCGTATATTGATTGGTTTGCGCAAAAGTTATAGCGTCTACAAAATAGGGGATAGATTTATAGCATTTTTATTTATTTATTTATTTTTTACTAGTAATGGAGGCGATCTGCGATTTTTATTGTGACTGCGATATTGCAGCAGACATATCGGACACCTTTGACACATTTTTGGGACCATTCACATTTATACAGCGATCCGTGCGATAAAAATGCATTGATTACTGTGTAAATGTGACTGGCAGGGAAGGGGTTAACACTAGGGGGCGATCGAGGGGTTAGTGTATGATCTAAGGAGGTGATTCTAACTGTGGTAGGAGGGGACTCACTAGGGGAGGAGACCGATCGGTGTCCCTATGTACAAGGGACACACCATCGGTCTCCTCTCCTCTGACAGGACGTGGATCTGTGTGTTTACACACACAGATCCACGGTCCTGCTCTGTTACCTGGCAATCGCGGGTGCCCGGTGGACATCGCGGCCGCCGGGCATGCGCATCGGGTCCCGAGCGACGCAGCAGCACGCGGCGGCGCGCGCGCCCCCTAGTGGCTCCGGAGGGCGATCACGTCATATGACGTCCGCCCAGAACAACAGAAGCCTCGTCCTGCCGTCATATGACGGTGGGCGGTGGCTTAGTGGTTAAAGATGAAATCGCACCTTTCAGTGGTGTCAGAAATAAGCTTATTAGCAAAGTAGAACTTAACAGTACTTTGGCTATAGTGGTTTTGGGGAGGGTGCAGGCCCACCTTTGGTGACAGAGTTGGTTAATTCCTAACTTTCACCTGGGATGCCCACCGCTATAGGATAAACGCCTCAGGTTAGGACGTTTATGCAAATTGGTATTACCTCATTGGTAACATAATTTATGATTGCTGGTTGGTATTGCTAGATTACTTGCATTTTTTTTGTTGTTGTTGTAGCAGCTTGGGGTTTCTATGATGTTATGCCCAGGTTTGTTTTAAGTGTTCTGGGCACGCTGTGAAAAAGTGTACATGCCCATTGGTAGCTTTGGAAGCTCATGGGAAGAAAAGGTAAAGTGCTCGAATAGGTAGGTAGGAATTTTAAATAGGGACATAGTAATATAGAAATCTCCCTTGCTCATATCAAAATATCGTGAGAGTGGTAAGTACTTTTGTATGTATGTTTATATAATCTGCTAAAAAAAAAATTTAATGATTGAAAGAAGGTAGTTCAAATGTGTGTATGTCATTACCTAAAGTGTTAAAAAGAATAAAGTCTTTAAATTGTTGAAATTAAAGAGGAGTTCCACCCAGGCGGGCCATTAAAAAAAAAAAAAATTAAAAGTCAGCAGCTACAAATACTGCAGCTGCTGACTTTTAATTGGACACTTACCTGTCCCTGGGTCCAGCGATGCGGGGGATCGAAGCCCCGCTCGTCCCCCCCTCCGCTCGTCGGCGCCGGCATTTCAACTGTGGGCGCCGGGCTGTGGCTTCACAGCCTGGCACCCACTGCGCATGCGCGAGCCGCGCCGCGCGCCGTGATTGGCCGCTCAGTCACCTGGGACCTGTAATGGGTCCCAGATGATTGACAGGAGGGAGGGAAAAGAGCCGAGCCCTTCCTGTGCCAGGGGGAAGTGATGTCACCAGCCCAGGCAGAGGAAGGGGGCAGACTACGAGGGACCACCTAGCAACAGGCATTTAGAGGTGAGTAAAAAAAAAAAAATATCCAAATGTTTTTTTGTTTTAGAATTTTTTAGATCTGTTTGTTTTTTTGGGTGGAACCCCACTTTAAGGAAGATGTTGTTGCTATGCTGTGTATGGCATAAAGGGGTTTTAGCTATGATATAATCTTAAAGTTTTAACTACCATACAAAGAATCATAATAAGACTTACAAGAAGAATTAGAAGGGATAACTTAAAGGTTAAATAAGAGAAAGCTTCTTTGGTTTTTCACAGTCACCAATGCATTCTAACGGAGGGGTAGAAATGGATATTTATATTCTTACTGAGTGTCAACACATATCTCGAGGGAATAATACAGTCATATAGTATATAAAGAGAATGAATATTAAACGACCAGTCAGTACATTAACAGTGCAGTAGTATGTAAGGAAAGTCTCCCCTTTACTAATATGTGTGTATAGTATTTTTACAGTATAGTGCTTATTTGGCTTGCAAGATGTGTAATTGTTTAAGGTACATGCTAAATGTTTGATGACTCTTTGAAGGTAAAGGCTAAAGGCCTGTACACACGATCGGACTTTTTGACAACAAACATGCAAATTAGCTGTTTTGGAGCAACATCCGAGTGTGTGTATGCTCTATCGGACAAACCTTTTCTGTTTTCATCTGACTTTTGTATGCTGTGCGAACGCACAAACTTTCCGGCAACAAAAGTCCGATGGAGCAAAGTGCGATCGTGTGTACACAAAACCATCAGACTTTTGTTTCCAGCGCGATCCCATCGCGCTGGTTCTCGGCGACAGGGTACTGTACATCTCGCGCTGGCTGCAATAGGGAAAACACATTTTCCTATTGCAGCGAGTGCGAGAGGGAATTCCCCTCTGGGAGCATACCAGGCCCTTAGGTCTGGTATGGATCTCAAGGAGAGCCCCCTACGCGAAAAAACGGCGTAGGGGTCCCCCTCTAAATCCATACCAGACCCTTATCCGAGCACACAGCCCGGCCGGTCAGGAAAGGGGGTGGGGACGAGCGAGCGCCCCCCCCTCCTGAACCGTACCAGGCCGCATGCCCTCAACATGGGGGGTGGGTGCTTTGGGGGAGGGGGCGCCCTGCGGCCCTCCCACCTCAAAGCACCTTGTCCCCATGTTGATGAGGACAAGGGCCTTTTCCCAACAACCCTGGCCGTTGGTTGTCGGCAGTGCTGGGACAAGGTAATTTAGCGCCCAGGGCAAAGACACCAAACTGCGCCCCCCCCTCCCCTTCCAAAAAAAAATTTTAAAAATTGAGCACTAATCGGCATACTTAGCCCCAAACACAAATAATACCCCCTATCATCCTTACTAGCATAAAGGTCAAGTTTAGGTCAATACATATTCTTCTACATATTTTTGGTAAAAAAAATCGTGATAAGCGTATATTGATTGGTTTGCACAAAAGTTATAGCGTCTACAAAATAGGGGATAGATTTATAGCATTTTTATTTATTTATTTATTTTTTACTAGTAATGGAGGCGATCTGCGATTTTTATTGTGACTGCGATATTGCAGCAGACATATCGGACACCTTTGACACATTTTTGGGACCATTCACATTTATACAGCGATCCGTGCGATAAAAATGCATTGATTACTGTGTAAATGTGACTGGCAGGGAAGGGGTTAACACTATGGGGCGATCGAGGGGTTAGTGTATGATCTAAGGAGGTGATTCTAACTGTGGTAGGAGGGGACTCACTAGGGGAGGAGACCGATCGGTGTCCCTATGTACAAGGGACACACCATCGGTCTCCTCTCCTCTGACAGGACGTGGATCTGTGTGTTTACACACACAGATCCACGGTCCTGCTCTGTTACCTGGCAATCGCGGGTGCCCGGTGGACATCGCGGCCGCCGGGCATGCACATCGGGTCCCGAGCGACGCAGCAGCACGCGGCGGCGCGCGCGCCCCCTAGTGGCTCCGGAGGGCGATCACGTCATATGACGTCCGCCCAGAACAACAGAAGCCTCGTCCTGCCGTCATATGACGGTGGGCGGTGGCTTAGTGGTTAAAGATGAAATCGCACCTTTCAGTGGTGTCAGAAATAAGCTTATTAGCAAAGTAGAACTTAACAGTACTTTGGCTATAGTGGTTTTGGGGAGGGTGCAGGCCCACCTTTGGTGACAGAGTTGGTTAATTCCTAACTTTCACCTGGGATGCCCACCGCTATAGGATAAACGCCTCAGGTTAGGACGTTTATGCAAATTGGTATTACCTCATTGGTAACATAATTTATGATTGCTGGTTGGTATTGCTAGATTACTTGCATTTTTTTTGTTGTTGTTGTAGCAGCTTGGGGTTTCTATGATGTTATGCCCAGGTTTGTTTTAAGTGTTCTGGGCACGCTGTGAAAAAGTGTACATGCCCATTGGAAGGTAAAGGCTAAAGGCCTGTACACACGATCGGACTTTTTGACAACAAACATGCAAATTAGCTGTTTTGGAGCAACATCCGAGTGTGTGTATGCTCTATCGGACAAACCTTTTCTGTTTTCATCTGACTTTTGTATGCTGTGCGAACGCACAAACTTTCCGGCAACAAAAGTCCGATGGAGCAAAGTGCGATCGTGTGTACACAAAACCATCAGACTTTTGTTTCCAGCGCGATCCCATCGCGCTGGTTCTCGGCGACAGGGTACTGTACATCTCGCGCTGGCTGCAATAGGGAAAACACATTTTCCTATTGCAGCGAGTGCGAGAGGGAATTCCCCTCTGGGAGCATACCAGGCCCTTAGGTCTGGTATGGATCTCAAGGAGAGCCCCCTACGCGAAAAAACGGCGTAGGGGTCCCCCTCTAAATCCATACCAGACCCTTATCCGAGCACACAGCCCGGCCGGTCAGGAAAGGGGGTGGGGACGAGCGAGCGCCCCCCCCTCCTGAACCGTACCAGGCCGCATGCCCTCAACATGGGGGGTGGGTGCTTTGGGGGAGGGGGCGCCCTGCGGCCCTCCCACCTCAAAGCACCTTGTCCCCATGTTGATGAGGACAAGGGCCTTTTCCCAACAACCCTGGCCGTTGGTTGTCGGCAGTGCTGGGACAAGGTAATTTAGCGCCCAGGGCAAAGACACCAAACTGCGCCCCCCCCTCCCCTTCCAAAAAAAAATTTTAAAAATTGAGCACTAATCGGCATACTTAGCCCCGAACACAAATAATACCCCCTATCATCCTTACTAGCATAAATTCTCCCCCCCCCAATCCCCATTTCTAACAGCCCCAATATTTCCTTTCCTAGCACAAATCTCCCCCCCATCACTTCTTCTAGCACAACCCCCCCCCAAAATCCCCCTCCTAGCACAAATCCCCCCCCCCATCTCCACGGCACAAATCCTCTCTCCTGGCACAAATTCTCTTTCCCCCACAGAACAAATCATCCCTCCCAGCACAAATCTTACCCCTTTCACCCCCCAAAATCCCCCTCCCAGCACAAATCTTACCCCTGTCACCCCCCAAAATCCCCCTCCCAGCACAAATCTTACCCCTTTCACCCCCCAAAATCCCCCTCCCAGCACAAATCTTACCCCTGTCGCCCCCGAAAATCCCCCTCCCAGCACAAATCTTACCCCTGTCGCCCCCGAAAATCCCCCTCCCAGCACAAATCTTACCCCTGTCACCCCCCAAAATCCCCCTCCCAGCATAAATCTTACCCCCAAATTTCCCCTCTAAAACAAATACCCCCAATTATCCCTAGCATAAATTCTCCCCCCCCCCAATCCCCATTTCTAACAGCCCGAATATTTCCTATCCTAGCACAACCCCCCCCCCCCATCCCCTCTTCTATCACAACCCCCTCCCCCCAAATACCCCTACTAGAAAAAAAATCTTATCCTGGCACCCCTCAAATTCCCCATCCCAGCAGAACCCCCCCAGAACTCCCTTCCTAACACAACAGCACAAATACACCCCCCTCCCCCATATCATTCCCACCTAGAAGTAATCATTTTCTCCCTACAAATACTCTCATTCCTCCCCTTGTGTTCTCAGTGCAGCTCTCCCTTCCCTCAGCTTGGCAGCAGCTTTCCTCACACACAGACCTCAGATACAGTGCGGCACAGCGCTCTGTGATGCCCACCTTCCGACGTTCCTCCTCATGTTGTCCTGTCAGAGCTGAGGAGGAGCCGGTTTCTAAACTTGCCTGTGCGGCAGCTAGCGGGAGAGATACAGCTGCTATAGGGGACCGGGATCGCGGCTCAGAGATGCCCGCCTCCCACCCACACTGCTTTCAAACTTACAGCAAGAGACAGGCTCCTTGGCTCCTATAGGTTGCAGCGCGGCAACAGCTCTCCGCGCTCCTCTGAGTCCTCCCACCCCACCTCCGGCCGTGAGTGACCTCACGCCGCCGGCCGGGACTACGAGGCTGCTTCGTAGGGGGAGTGAACAGTGAAGCTGACAGGGAAAGGAGGTGAAGCCAGGGCTTGTTGTGCCAGATGCAGGAGTGCACTCGGCACACTTACAGACAATTTTTCAGGTACAACTGCACTGGCTAGTGTGTATAATGACAGGTGTGAAGCACATTGCCAGCTCTTCACCTGCGCCCCCCCTAGTATAGAAAATCGTACCGCCCAGGGCATTCGCCCCTTCCGCCCCTGCCTTGTACCGGCCCTGGTTGTCGGGGTCTGCAGGCGGGCGGCTTATCAGAATCCAGGAGCCCCCTTTAATAAGGGGGCCCCCCAGATCCCGGCCCCTCACCCTATGTGAATGAGTATGGGGTACATCGTACCCCTACCGATTCACCTAGGGAATAAAGTGTCAATAAAAAAACACAGGTTTTTAAAGTAGGATAAAATATACACTGAAGCGGCCAGGGCAGCAAAGTGTAGCAAAAGAGGTGGGACTTTAATTGAAGCTCGTGGTGACAAAATGAACTAAGTGGTGGACGATAAAAAATTGTTTAATATTGCATATGACATATTTAACCAACATAAAATAGCACATACATGAGGCTGCACCCATGACTAGGCGCCAGACTCTATAGTAGCAACGACTGGTAACAACATGTTTACAATCTTGTACAATCATGATAGAATTAAGGGGAGTCCACCAGTGTTCATAGAATGTAAAAACATTTCAAAAAGTAGCAACTGCACAGTCAAAAGTTCTTAGATCCTTCATTGGTAGAAATGTAAAAACTTGCATAACATAATGGGTGTATATATGGTTCACAACACCATGGGCTGGCCCACTGACCTGGACGCCTTGTGTCCTGGTGCACATACCCTGTAAGTTTACATGCCCTACCCGGGTTTTGGGTGGAAGGTTACCCATACTCCCCCAACTGTGTCATTGAGTTTCTACGTATCTTCTATTACAGACAATTCGCATATCTGCTCCTGAAGAGCGGCTTTAAGCTGCGAAACGCGTCGAGCTAATTGATGTTGTGAACCATATATACACCCATTATGTTATGCAAGTTTTTACATTTCGACCAATGAAGGATCTAAGAACTTTTGACTGTGCAGTTGCTACTTTTTGAAATGTTTTTACATTCTATGAACACAGGTTTTTAAAGTAATTTATTAGGCAGCTCCGGGGGTCTTCTTCCGACTTCGGGGGTCTTCTTCCAACTTCGGGGGTCTCTCCGGCCTCTTCTTCCGATGTCCGGTTCTTCTCCGCTTTCTCCGGCCTCTTCTCCCGGGGTCAGGTTCTTCTTCCGGTGTCCAGTTCTTCTGCCGGGCTCCTCCGCTATCTTCTGCTCTTTTGCCACTCTCTTGCTAGTGGTGGCCCGGTCTTCTTCGTCGTCTTCTCCCCTCTTCTCTTCTTCCGATGTTGACACAACGCTCTCTCCCGCTGTAATGCTGTGTGAGCGCCTCGCAATGACTTATATAGGCATGGGGCATGGTCACCGGGTGATGTCATCTGATGACCCCGCCCCCTTATGATGTCACAGTCCCGGGGCATGCTGGGAAGACCGGGCCACCGCTAGCAAGAAAGCGGCAAAAGAGCAGAAGATAGCGGAGGAGCCCGGCAGAAGAACCGGACACTGGGAGAAGAACCGGACACCGGGAGAAGAGGCTGGGGAGAGCGGAGAAGAACCGGACATCTGGAGAAAAGAGAGACCCCCGAAGTTGGAAGAAGACCCCCGAAGTCGGAAGAAGACCACCGGAGCTGCCTAATAAATTACTTTAAAAACCTGTGTTTTTTTATTGACACTTTTTTCCCTAGGTGAATGGGTAGGGGTACCCCATACTCATTCACATAGGGTGGGGGCCGGGATCTGGGGGTCCCCTTATTAAAGGGGGCTCCCGGATTCCGATAAGCCGCCCACCCGCAGACCCCGACATCCAACGGCCAGGGTTGTCGGGAAGAGGCCCTTGTCCTCATCAACATGGGGATAAGGTGCTTTGGGGAGGGGGCCCGCAGGGCCCCTCCCTCCCCCAAAGCACCCACCCCCATGTTGAGGGCATGCAGCCTGGTACGGTTCAGGAGGGGGGGGCGCTCGCTCGTCCCCGGCCCCTTTACTGACCGGTTGGGCTGCGTGCTTGGATAAGGGTCTGGTATGGATTTTGGGGGGACCCCACGCCGTTTTTTCGGAGTAGGGGGTTCCCCTTAAAATCCATACCAGATCTAAGGACCTAGTATGCCCCTGGAGGGGAACCCATGCCGGTTTTTTATTTAAAATTTGGCGTGGAGTTCCCCCTCAAGATTCATACCAAATATAGTGCCTGGCATTGGCGGGGATCCAAGTCGGATCCCCGCACCAGTGTGAACCCGGCTCGCAAGGTGTCAATCTCGCCAATAAAAGTGGCGAGATTGACACAATATCAGACAATACAGAAGTTGACCAAAGGGTGGTGGTAAAGAGCTGAAAAACCACGTGATTTGGTGAAAGTTGGCTGGAAAAGTCCTGCCGTCTGTATGCAATACAAACTTATGGCCAACGCCCTTTGTACAAAAATCCAAGGTAAAGTTTGTACAAAGTCCTATCGTGTGTATGGGGCTATAGAATGATTTCAAGGGTACAAATGAGAGTGTGCTTTAGGTGTGCAGGGGGTTGTGTAGAGAGGAAAGTTTTAATGGAAAAAACTCAGGGAGTATTCAGGTCTTAGGATTGCAGTGGAAAAGTTAATGGAACTTACCACTCCTGGGGCCAGGTAGAGCTCACATCTAGAAGCTTAGGGACACTGTGTCAGTTAAAATCCCCAGTTAAAATCCATTATTGAAGGTCAGATGAAGATTTCCATTGTACAAGTCGATTCAATGCAGTTTAGAGACAAAAGACGCAGAAATAAAGTATTTTTAAAAACGGGAAGTAACATTACAGAGCTTATAGAGTCTTAAAGGGGACATTGGACCACAGCAATGGCGAAGTATACCATACCTGGTGTGTGTCCATGTTTGCTGTAGCATTGTGTGAAAATTCATTTTCATGTATTTAGTATGAGGTATATTTGAGCTAAGGGATGATCAGGAATGATCGTCAAGGACAGTCAAGATCCAAGGTTTTAAGCAGTTAAGGCTACACTGATTTTAAAAAAATTCTGTTTAATATGAGGAAGTTACATTTTTACAGCCAATTTCAATCTAGCAGTAGAGATTGAGAATTGTTGAGATAGGTGTAAGTATATATATGAATATTGAAACTAAGACAAGGGGAACTTGCCATATAACATATAATATTGTTGGTTATTTTAAATAATTAACAATAATAATTAAGGTAGATGATGATATGATAAAATTGATTCTTAGAATTATTATTTTATGGGTGCACTTCATTATCATGTGTAACTCAATAATGCATGCATATTACTATATTTGCATTCCATATTCAGTGAGTCCAAGTGTCTTGCTGGAATGGAGAGTGAATGTTGAGAGGGGTTTAGTTCAGAGAAGTTAACTGTATTGATTTAAAGTATGTTATATGTTTATTGTTAAAATGTTGCAACTATTGTCAGTCTATTCATGAAATGTATTTGGCACATATTAAGCCCATGCCCAATGCATAGTTAATTGGAAACATTAAAAGAGGAATGTGACGTCACTATTAAATTACATGTATGCGCTGGCACCAGATTTTTTTGGAGGAATCTGATAAAGTACTTAGGTTAAAACAGGTTTAAAATAATTGCAAGATACAAAATTTTAAGAGTAACATTTCAATTTATACATAGGGTGTTTTGATTATTTCAGTTAGAGTCTGACTTTAAGGAATGTTTTAATTGTGTAATTGTCTATCCTTACATTATTGAAGTTAAAAGGTATTTTTTCAGTATCAACAAATGTGCTATATTTCGGATTGGTATAATTGCCCTGGGCTCCGAGGTGTTATAAATGGCATTATAGTGTTAGAGAAGAACCTAGAGTAGTGTTTTATGTAGATAAAAAAATGTTGTTCAAGATTAATTATGAAAAAAAATAGATTGTATGTTTGAGGGGTAGTTGGGCCGATGGGCTCATTTGTTCATATTGAAATTAAAGAAATGGGAACTTGGCATTGTACAAGGATATATTGCCTGTTACAAAACAAGAGAATGGTTACTTGTGCAGATGTTTTTAATTGTGTTTAAGCTGTTTTAACAATGATTGGGTATTTTAAAATGTTTGTTATCATATTTGGTTAATACAAGTTTAAGAATATTATAATTAACGACTTCAGTACCAGGCACTTTCGCCCCTTCCTGCCCAGGACAATTTTGAGCTTTCAGTGCTGTCGCATTTTGAATGACAATTGCGCAGTCATACAACACTGTACCCAAACTAAATTTTTATAATTTTGTTTCTACAAATAGTGCTTTCTTTTGGTTGTATTTGATCACTTCTGCGTTTTTTTATTTTTTTGCTAAACAAACTAAAAAAGACCGAGATTTTTAAAAATAAAAAAGGTTTTCTTTGTTTCTGTTAAAAAAAATTGTTTTCTCCTTCACTGATGGGCACTGATGAGTTGGCACTGATGGGCACCCCTAGACCCATGCACATGAAGAAATGCTCACCCCGTTCATACCCTTTACCCCATTCAAACCCTATACCCTATCCGGATGTCAAGTTACTTGAAGAAATGACTACAGCTGTTACATGGAAATCTTTGTTTTTCATCTTTGTTGTTCTACTGCCACGGGAGGTGCTGAGATGAGTAGAGGCGGACACCTGCTGGAAAATGTTCCTGGGAATGACACCTTGAGGGTTAGCCAAATGACACATGCCCAAGGTCTAAGAAATTTCAGTGAGCATCACAAGGGAGAGAATCAGATGCCAGCCCGAAGACCCAAGTCTAGCCCAATGCATCAGTTCCAGTCTGTCTGTGGATATCGAGTTCTATCCTTACAAAGAGGCAGGGTTTTTGGGGTGGAGGATCTCTGTAAAATATGGATGAGCACAGAATCGAGCCAAAAGTTTTGGGAAAAGTTTGGGAAAAGTTTTGGAGAATAATGCCCTGTACACACAGTCGGGTTTTCCGATGGAAAAAGTGCGATCGGATTGTGTTGTCGGAAATTCCGATCGTGTGTGGGCTCCATCTGACTTTTTCCATCGGAATTTCCGACACACAAAGTTTGAGAGCAGGATATAAAATTTTTTGACAACAAAAGCTGATCGTTTAAATTCCAATCGTGTGTACACAAATCCGACGCACAAAGTGCCACGCATGCTCAGAATAAATTAAGAGACGAAAGCTATTAGCTACTGCCCCGTTTATAGTCCCGACGTACGTGTTTTACGTCACTGCGTTCAGAACGATCGGATTTTCCGACAACTTTGTGCAACCGTGTGTATGCAAGACAAGTTTGGCCCAAAATCCGGCGGAAAAAATCAGATGGATTTTGTTGTCGGAATGTCCGTTCAATGTCCGATCGCGTGTACAGGGCATAAGAGTTATAATGTGAACATTTTCCTTTTCCTTCCTTTTTGGATTTAATGGACATTCATAAGCCATACAAGAGACTTTTTTTTGTGCTTTTCTTTGTGACTATTTTTCATTTGGCCTAAAGGCTGTCATGCCCCTCCGACTTGCGTTTATGGACTGTCACCGCCTTTCCCCCTTTCTATTTCATGGAAAATTACTATTCAGCTGAGCAGCTAATTCTGATGTGTTTATTGTTCTCTATTTTTACATGCTTAAGATAGTGATACATTTATGGGAATGTAGTCCAGGTAAATGTCGGGGGCATATTGGGAACAACAGGGTTTGTGATTGTCACATTCGTGACAATAGAGGATTGAAAAAGTCATGAAAAAGCCCCCTTGTGTTTTGCAATCTAGTACACGAACTGCGCCTTTAAAAGTTATCATTTTGCTGATTAAGTAAAAAATATGTGTTGTTGTGAAAAATGGGTCTTGTGTTTAAAACAAAACCAGACATAGGAAGTGACGTATGGTGTCATAAGATAGTCTGTGTTTATATCTGTCTAGGTGACATAATGATATTGTGACATTGTGATTGGTTGATGTAATTTGAACATGTAACCTTATTGGTGGAAGGTGGTCGCAACGCCTACCTTTTAACCATTATTTAACACCATGCCGTAGATAATAAACGTGGGACAGTGTACGAAGCAATTTTGCTGTGTGAGTTATTCATGTACGCTGTTTCCTATGCATAGAGATGTTTGGATATTAGGCAAGGGAATCGGCCGATGAAAGGTAATTATAATTAGATGATAAGATGATAGTCAGAACTAGCAATTAAAGGTGAAAATGCATCTTTCAGGAGGTTAGTGAACTCTTTGGTTTCTCTGGGGTTCAGGGATCTTTGTGGAAGGGGAAGGGGTATTTTGATAATATTCTATTGTTGCAATTGCTGGGGTAAACTGTTTTTGCTGGTTCTTACATTTTCATAAAAAAAACGAAATAGAAGATTTTGTGGATAACAGGTCGAGGATATAGGACTATGGAAGGAGTCTTCTATGACTAGTAGTGCTGGTCTTTTTGGCTGGTTTAATGTGAAATGTATATTGTTCCTATGCCTGTTTTTTCATTTATTTGACTTGTTGTATGTGAATTAGATTGCTAATAAAAAAAAAAAAAAAAAGAAGCTTTGTACCTGGATCTCCAGAGGAGAGGCTTTGATCTCAGTCACAGCTCACAGAGAGGTACAGAGCAGCAGCAGACACTCCCCCTTCACACAGGTTCAGGCATGTTTCTCATTACACTGGCTGTCAGTCAAAGGAGAAGGGGCGTGACATTTTTTTCATGGTGTTGGTTCTTTTTTAATCAGGAGAGCGGGGAGGATTACAGATGACAGGCTGTTCTTCTACCTGCCATACTAGGCACAAATGATTTGTGCCCTTGTTCTTTATTAGATTTAGTGTTCTGTTTGTATTTGACTTTCCAGGTTTACAACCACTTTAGAGTGGCTGTAAACCCCATTCATGAAATTTGAGCTGAGCACATATATCTGCAGTGTTTTCTTTTCTCTAAGTCCCGTGGCTTTCTCCTGCTCCGTTTTTTTGTTATCAGCATGAAAACTTCTGACAAGTTTTCCGTCAACTGTGATAAAAACCAGCCTGAATTTTGTGTCAGGGTGGGTGATATAAATAGATTAGCAGAGAGCTGGTCTATTCACAGCACAGCTCTGCATTGTTTCTTCTTTTTTCTGCCTATGTGGAGAGGGGGGGGGTGTGCCTTTCCTCCAATCAGCTGTCTCACAGTGTATGGCAAAAATCAACACCCACAGGTGAATCAGGAAGAGAAAATTCTAGCAGGACGTGCACTTTCTAAAGAGTATATAAAGCTAAAGACAGCAAATATACATGTGAAACTTATGTAGGAGGATTTGTTTAATCACTGTGTATCATCTGAGGCTGTTCATTTCACTGGGCATATGTAAATCCACTTTAAGCTTTAGCACTAATTGAAGCTTGTTGAATGCCTGCTGAAGCTTGTCAGTTGCTTGTATAAAGTGACAGTTTGCACTCCCATTATGATTTGAAAAGCTTTATTAAAGATTGTAGCTTACCAAACACTTTGCGAAAAGCTTTCTGTACACACTTCTCTCATACAAGCTGAAGCCCATGTGTATAAGGCCTAAGGCCTCATTTACACTTGCTTTGCTCCTTTGCTCTCTGAAAAGGGATCTGCATTCAGCATTGAACTATTTTACCCACTAAATGCTGTAGTACAGTGCCGCAACTGTGTGTGTTGTGTGTGCAATACACTGTGGCAATCCTTATACCTCCTGGTTGCTTGAATCATCTTCACTATTATCTATTAATTACAATGGCATATTGCATCTCCCATGGTAAATATCCAGCTTGACACGATTCCTTTACATTGATAATGAGCATTTTTGAATATTTTTTTTTAAAACCATGACACTAAATGATTGCCAAGTCTATAAAAATACTTTAATTACCAATTGCTATTAATCAAGTATTAATACTCTTAGGAAAACATGAAATCTGCATTTATCACTACAAGACACAATATTGCATATAATATAAATATTCAAATCTGCGATAAAATTATCAAAACAGAACACATTAAAAATCTAACATACAGTACACAAACATTAGTATGACATTCAAAATTTTAATGCACAATCATTCAACATTTAGTGCGGGTACAAAAACAAATTTCTTACTTTCAAATTTCCAAGTATGAAACAACTTTAGCAAAATATGAGAGATACGTAAAAGTACTAAAACAAGTAATCAACAACACACTGTAAATAGTCTGATTAAAAAAGTGTGTATGTACTACAGTATGTGGTAAGTAAAAGTCTTATATTTTTACTTAGAGTGGTATCAGTAAATCAATGGTTAGATTATGAATAGCATAGCTGTCAGGACATGCAAAATCCTCATAAAGACTACGATTATCACTGGTAGGTAGATCTAACCATATTTATGTCCCTATCCATTATTTTGAGTTAGTAATCATCAAGTCAAAAATATAAACAATGAGAAAACGTTTTTTGTATTAACAGGTAGACAATCATGACATTACACATTAAAAATATACATTTATGTTGTAACAACAGTAGAAACATTTAAGAAAATAAACACACTCACAGTATAGTTTACAGTGCGTTTATCATTCGGTTGTGATACCATGTGATCAATCTTTTATTTTAGCTTTCTTCTCTGTTTTAAAAAAATATATAAGGCAGTGCTGCAGAACACATGCACTCACACACATTATGTATATATATTTATATGAGTTGATTTATAAAGAATGAGCATAACCATTTGCTCAGTGAAAGTGCATGTACATTTGGTATTTGCGAATGGGGCAAATATGTACAGTAAATAAGCCATATCCTGTGCTGTTCCAATAAAAAAAAAATATTCCAAATAAATAATACTACATTTGGCCACTAGATGGTGCAAAGTATTCTTAGAAATTCCTATGATATTAACTCCATCTACTGGCCAAATGTGGTATTTTCTGTTTAAAATCAAGGATTTATATTCAAACTGCACAGTATGGACTGTTTACATTCATCTTTTGCCACATTAGTACAGAACAAATATAGATTCACTTTTTTTTACAAATCACCCTTATAGTGTAAGTGTGTGTGTGAAACAGTATCAGTTTAAAACCATTTTTCGGGGGGGGGGGGGGGTTGTTTGTTTTTTAAAGCAGTTTAAGCAGTTCAAGTGCAGTAAGTAACCTGAAAGGGTATTAGGGTTAGTGGGGCACTGCCAGAAGTTTAAAAAAAAATTATTTAGCCAGAAACCTAAAAGTTGTATACATTAGAAAAAGATCTTTTTCAGGGGACAAGAAATGAGTTAACAACCTACAGCTTTTCTGCAGCAATGGAAGTACGTTTAGCCTTGAATTTTGGTGCACATAATTCTTACAGGTGTCCCAAATTTTGATGATTACTTACAAAACCTCTGTATTAAAAAGGCATTTAACAAAAGGAAGACAGACCAGCCATCCTAACACTTGGGAGCCTATTAATAAAGCAATTCATTTGTCATTTACCGAAACATTCACTGCAGGTACATTTTCCTGGTGCATATATTTTTAAAACAGTGATTGCTTCACCACTAGTGAATATTTGATGAATGTCACCTTTACTGCTTTATAAAGTGCCCCTTAAAGTGACACTAAATAATATCCTTATTCTCCAAAAATAATCCATACACATCTACTACTTACTGGCTCTGTAATCTTTTTTTCATGTAATGATTTTTTTTTTTTTCTCCTGCCTTCTTTCCCCTCTGTGAGCTCCCAAACCTTGTTTTCCCTCTTAGGTCCATTAGGAATGATGCAGTCATGTGTACTGCTATACATACAGTTCCTAGTCCATCTTGGGAGTGAGCAAGAGAGGGTGGCTATGTTCCTACATACAGTGGGCCCATGGGGAATGAACATATCCACCCTCTAACAAGAAATCAGATCACATCAGCTAAAAAAAAGGAATTTGGGCACGTGGAGGAGGCTGAGAGCAATAGAAGGTACTTTTTTGAATAAAGAAAACATACTTCTATAATTTGTTTTTAACAGAGTTTAGTGTCACTTTAAGTGGCACACTGGTAGCTGTGACAGTTATCATCAGAGACATGCCTTAAATCTAACTGTTTTACATACAAACATAGATACATACACTACCGTTCAAAAGTTTGGGGTCACATTGAAATGTCCTTATTTTTGAAGGAAAAGCACTGTACTTTTAAATGAAGCTAACTTTAAACTAGTCCTAACTTTAAACAAATATACTCTATACATTGCTAATGTGGTAAATGACTATTCTAACTGCAAATGTCTAGTTTTTGGTGCAATATCTACATAGGTGTATAGAGGCCCATTTCCAGCAACTATCACTCCAGTGTTCTAATGGTACAATGTGTTTGCTCATTGGCTCAGAAGGCTAATTGATGATTAGCAAACCCTTGTGCAATCATGTTCACACATCTAAAAACAGTCTAGCTCCTTCCAGAAGCTACAAAACTGACCTTCCTGTGAGCAGATTGAGTTTCTGGAGCATCACATTTGTGGGGTCAATTAAACGCTCAAAATGGCCAGAAAAAGAGAACTTTCATCTGAAACTCGACAGTCTATTCTTGTTCTTAGAAATGAAGGCTATTCCATGCGAGAAATTGCAAAGAAATTGAAGATTTCCTACAACGGTGTGTACTACTCCCTTCAGAGGACAGCACAAACAGGCTCTAACCAGAGTAGAAAAAGAAGTGGGAGGCCGCGTTGCACAACTAAGCAAGAAGATAAGCACATTAGAGTCTCTAGTTTGAGAAACAGACGCCTCACAGGTCCCCAACTGGCATCTTCATTAAATAGTACCCGCAAAACACCAGTGTCAACATCTACAGTGAAGAGGCGGCTGCGGGATTTTGGGCTTCAGGGCAGAGTGGCAAAGAAAAAGCCATATCTGAGACTGGCCAATAAAAGAAAAAGATTAAGATGGGCAAAAGAACACAGACATTGGACAGAGGAAGACTGGAAAAAAGTGTTGTGGACGGATGAATCCAAGTTTGAGGGGTTTGGATCACAAAGAAGAACGTTTGTGAGACGCAGAACAAATGAAAAGATGCTGGAAGAATGCCTGACGCCATCTGTTAAGCATGGTGGAGGTAATGTGATGGTCTGGGGTTGCTTTGGTGCTGGTAAGGTGGGAGCTTTGTACAGGGTAAAAGGGATTCTGAATAAGGAAGGCTATCACTCCATTTTGCAACGCCATACCATACCCAGTGGACAGCGCTTGATTGGAGCCAATTTCATCCTACAACAGGACAATGACCCTAAACACACCTCCAAATTGTGCAAGAACTATTTACAGCAGAAGCAGGCAGCTGGTATTCTATCGGTAATGGAGTGGCCAGCACAGTCACCAGATCTGAACCCCATTGAGCTGTTGTGGGAGCAGCTTGACCGTATGGTACGCCAGAAGTGCCCATCCAACCAATCCAACTTGTGGGAGCTGCTTCTAGAAGCGTGGGGTGCAATTTCTCCAGCTTACCTCAATAAATTAACAGCTAGAATGCCAAAGGTGTGCAATGCTGTAATTGCTGCAAAAGGAGGATTCTTTGATGAAAGCAAAGTTTGATGTAAAAACAATGTTATTTCAAATACAAATCATTATTTCTAACCTTGTCAAT
The DNA here is from genome assembly GCA_037952835.1 of Lithobates septentrionalis. NCBI lineage: Eukaryota > Metazoa > Chordata > Amphibia > Anura > Ranidae > Lithobates > Lithobates septentrionalis. The sequence goes on from JBBDGP010003349.1 coordinate 49,792, forward strand.
GTCTTGACTCTATTTTCTATTCATTTCACAACGTATGGTGGTGAATAAGTGTGACTTTTCATGGAAAACACAAAATTGTTTGGGTGACCCCAAACTTTTGAACGGTAGTGTACATAATATAGGAAACAACAATTTTGGGAACCAATTAAATCAGAGGATTCATTTCCGCCTTAAGTCAGCCCATTCATTTTAAAATGGCTTCCAACCCAACACAACTATCCCAAAAACACACATGATCTCTTTCTTTTCAACAGAGTGCACCACAAAGCACAGCATGCACATTGTGATGCACTGCAGTGTGGGTGTGGTGATTGGCACCACAGCACACCTCGCATTTGGAGGCATGCGTTACTGTACCATAATATTCTGAATGGGCACTTACAAATAAAGCCAAGGTGCCATGGAGTATCCTAAATCATCAAAAGGCACTTGGAAACTGTGGAAACTCTGAAAGGAACATGTCTTGTAAACCCAGAACCAAAACAGAATTAGAAGTTTCTAAATCTCAGCACAAGTGTGCTCAACTGTTGTATCTGCAAAAAATGGCTACTTCGATGGGCCAAACATTTAGAAGAAATTTGGTTAAACAAAATTATTTCATGATATATCCCAGTTGTTCATTTGTACTGTGACAAAATGTTATTACCTGGAAAATATATATTTATACTTTTGATAACCTTTTTATTAACTATTTTAAAAACCTTCGGTGTTTCCAGATGTCTTTCTGTTTTCATCTATACATTTGTATACTTAGCAGATGGCACAGGAATGAATATTTAGATGTGGTCACAGTGCATTTATTGCAGCATGACTGAGCTTGTCAAATGTATAATATGTTTACCTAATATTGAATGTTTCTCTTTATACCTTTGTTTGATCACTAGTGAGGTGATTGTATCCGTATTAGTGCACTTGCGACAGAGACAATTGAGTACTCTCCATGATCCTTTTTTTATTTGCACTAACATATAATTTTCAGGACAGGCTTTCAGTGTATGTCCCCTTCTTCAAGGTCCCAGCAGTACTGATTCACAAAAGTTTTAGCAGAATGTTAAAAAATCCAATCCCTGAGGAAAGGAAGGAAAATTTCTGGGACCTTGAAATAGAGGACATACCCCGAAAGCTTGTCTTAAAAAATTGTATGTTAGTGCAAATAAAAAAAGTATCATGGACAGTACTCAATTGTCTTTGATCACTATAAATGTAATATGTAACCACTTCCAGCCCAGGACGTCTAATGACATCTTTGACTTTCAGTGGGGATATCTGAATGATGCCTGCAGCTCCAGGCATCATCATTTAGATATCATCTTCTACAGCCGACAATTCTGTACACCGTAAGAACAATCATAGTGGTAGTTCAGCCGCCTGGTCATTCTTACAGGTGGCAAGAGGGGACATCCCCCCTCCCGCTGCCCTCTGGTGCTTCTCCGTGCTCGCCTGTGCGATCGGCGAGCCGGAGAAAGAATCCGCCGCCGGACGTGGATCATAGAGATTTCCAGTCATCTCCTGAACCTTCAATGGCCCGGGCACGAGGTTATGACGTCCAGCCGGCGAAAGTAAACAAAGCCGGAAAGAAAGAGATTGTTCATTTTTTTTTATCTCAATCTTTCCAGCCTGCAGGGGAGATCTGGGGTCTTATAGACCCCAGATCTCTCCATAAAAAGGACCTGTCACGCACCATTCCTATTCCAAGGGATGTTTACATTCATTCTAATAGGAATCAAAGTGATCAAAAAAAAAATGTAAAGAGAAAGTGTAAAAATAAAAAATTGAAAGTAAAATAAACAATATTTTTTTTTTTTTAAAATGCCCCCATCCCATGTGCTCGGGCACAGAAGCGAACGCACACGTAAGTAGCGCCCGCATATGTACACGGTGTTCAAATCTCACATGTGTGTGTTAGAGTGAGAGCAACAATTCTAGCACTAGACCTCTGTAACTCTAAACTGGTAACCTGTAAAAAAATTTAAAGCATCGCCTATGGAGATTTTTAAGTACCAAAGCGTGACATGTGAGGTATCTATTTACTCAGCGTACCATCATCTTTCACATTATACAAAAAATTGGGCTAACTTTATGTTTTGTTATTTTTTAATTCATGAAACTGTTTCGCAAATACTGTGTGAAATAAAAAGTTGCAACGACTGCCATTTTATTCCCTAGGGCAGTGATGGCAAACCTTGGCACCCCAGATGTTTTGGAACTACATTTCCCATGATGCTGAACTACACTGCAGAGTGCAAGAGCATTAAAGGAAATGTAGTTCCAAAACATCTGGGGTGCCAAGGTTCGCCATCACTGCCCTAGGGTCTCTGCTAAAAAACATATATAATGTTTGGGGGTTCTGTGTAATTTTCTAGCAAAAAAAAATATGATTTTTACATGTAGGAGAGAAGTGTCAGAATAGGCCCGGTATGGAAGTGGTTAATTAAAAATTATTATTAGTCATGTTTTTTGTTGCATTGTTTAGGCTCAGAAGTGTAAAGTGTCTGCATTTGAGAAAATTTAACTCACAACATAGCAAAGAACTACCATAATGGTATAAGCAATTTTAAATGCATCTTTAAAGTGTACCTATGCTGGGAAAAAATATTAAAGTGGTTGTAAACCCTTAAAAAAAAAACCTGCAAGACAAAGGCATAATGAGCTAGTATGCATAGCATACTAGCTCATTATTAATTACTTACCTTAGATCAAAGCCCCCGCATCGGTCCTCGTTCACTGCTCCGGAGGCCGACATCTCTAGCGGGGGGTTGCTTCCAGGTATCGCGGCTCCAGCGCTGTGATTGGCTGGAGCAGCGATGATGTCACTCCCGCGCATGTACGCGGGAGCTGCCGGTAATGGCACAGTATAACTGAAGCAATGGCATGTACGTGCCATTGCTTCAGTTTGCTTAAGTGCGCATGTGCCGAGGACGTCGGCACATGCAAATATAGGGATATCTCCTAAACCGTGCAAGTTTAGGAGATATCCAGTGTAGCGACAGGTAAGCCTAATTATAGGCTGCCTGTAGTATAAAGTGGTTGTAAAGGGTTTTCAACCACTTTAAATTAGACTGAGCTCTAGAGAGCATGCACTATAAGGTACCAGAATGTGCCTGTCTTGTTAGAATAAGCCTTCGCACACTGGGGTTGATTTACTAAAACTGGACAGTGCAAAATTTGGTGCAGCTGTGCATTGTAGCCAATCAGCTTCTAGCTTCAGCTTGTTCAATTAAAGAAGAACTCCATCTTTTTACAGACTTTACCAAGCTGTCCTAAACTAACTATGTTCCTCACTAACCTGTGAGGCTGATGGATGCGCGGTATAAACTGTATTTACCGGCAGTTATATACAGCATACCACACTGTTTTCCTTGTGCGAGCCAAGACTTCCTGTTATGACATCGTTAGCCCACCTCTCTAACTCAGCCAATCAGAGGAAGCTTTGTGTGGTGTGTTCGGGATATGACAGGAAATCTTGGCTCGCACCCAGAACACAGTGCGGTATGCTGTATGTAGCCGTAGCTACATACAGTTTTTACTGCACATCCAGTGGCCTTACAGATTAGTGAAGAACATAGTTTGAGCCAAGCTTTGTAAAGTCTGTGGAAAGATGGAGTTCTTCTTTAAGCTTTGACAAAAGCTGATTAGGTTCTATGCAGAGCTGCACCAGATTTTGCACTCTGTAGTTTTAGTAAATCAACCCCAATGCGACCAGGTCAAAATGTCCCATACATATACCAACTTTCTAAAAGTTGCTATTTGAATAAACGTATGTATGCCAGCCACTTGACAATGACTGAGTTGGCATTAGACTGCCCAGGCACCAACTGCTGTCACATTGGAGATGGTGGGGTGTGGTTACTCTCCCTATACCTCAAGGGCCAGAGTATTTTGTGAATCTTATTTTTACATACTGGTTGATCTACTAAAGGCAAATAGACTGTGCACTTTGCAAAGTGCAGTTTTACTCTGCAAGTGCAGTTGCTCCAGAGCTTAGTAAATGTGGTAAAGGTTCACTTTGCAAAGAATACCCAATCACATGCAAAGGAAATGAAAAACAGCATTTTTGCTTGCACATTGGATATTAGAAATCAGAAAAGCTTCTGCTTTTTTACTAAGCTCTGAAGCAACTGCACTTTGTAGAGTGCACGGTCTCTTTGCCTTTAGTAAATCAACCCCATAGTTTATAAGGTTGAAGAAAAAAAGACACAGGTCCATCCAGTTTAACCCATGTATGTGATTTTTATTCTCTAACAATTCCCATAGCCTTCTGCTTCCTGAGGAAGATATCTAAATGTTTGTTGAAGCTGTCAACACTCTCAGCTAGTAACATTTTGATAAGTTTGTAAATAGGAACTGGACTCTGGAAGCTGTGCAAAAAGATATGGTCAGAGGGCAAATGACAAGACACCAGCATTGCATGTGGATTCCTGTAGCTGACCTTTTCCCCATTATGGACTTACCATACCGCACTGTGTCTCTGTGTGGAGGTGGCCTTCTGGGTAGAGGCAAAGACATGTCAAGCCTCCAGCAAGTAAAACAGTGAGTGGCGCAGTAGTGAGATTACCAGCTCTCACTCCACATCTCCTGAGACAATCAGAAACAGAGGTGCTTCAGATCTCACACAACAGATATACAGCAATGACGCTGTAGGTAGAGAAGTGCCTAGGCACACTCACATACCAGGAAGTGCACTGATATGTTTCAGAAGAAATTCAAGGCAAAAGGTAGCTTTTTTTCAGGGGACTGCTTAGGCACAAATAACATTTCTAAATCTTAATTTTTTTCGGTTCAGGTCAACTTTAAAGACTGTCACCTATGATGCAAACAATTTAGCACCTATTTTTCAGCAAGTACCCATTTACTTTAAATCAAGTTTTATCTACTTTGAAAAATACAAATAGATAATTCAGTGTGTTTCATACGCTAAAATATTTTAAAATAACTAAGTGCTGTATGGTTCATAATCTGAAGGATCTTCAATGTTGTTTCAACTTCTTTAAAAAGGCAAAGTGTCCAGAAATAATTTGTCAATTACAGGAGGTGGTGGTACCAAATCTTCCAGCTTCAAGTAGAATATACGTTGAAGTCCCAATGTACAAAGAGCACGCAGATCCGTTAGCACACTTAATGCTGTTGCAGTATCTAGTTGTTGTCCTTTGTTTTGTATATTTAAAGCTATGTGATCTTTTAAACAACAAATGATTTTGTTGTGTAGTTCATTCACCTTCTTTGGTTCTTTCAGGCCATGTCGTTCTACGAAAAAAAAAATGGTATTAATTACATATTTATTTACATTATTTTTAATAAGTATACCCTGAAAATTGAGAAAAGCTATTTACAAACTACACAAACTGTGCATAACAAGCTATTTTTCTTTTGTTTTGATTGCCTGTGCAGTTCTAGACATCCATATGACTGCATTTATACTAAATATTAAACTTAGGGGTGTACTCACTTTTGTTGCCAGCGGTTTAGACATAAATGACTGTGTGTTGGATTAATTTCAGGGGACAGAAAATTTACATTGTTATACAAGCTGTACGCTCACTACTTTACATTGTAGCAAAGTGTAATTTCTTCAGTGTTGTCACATGAAAAGATATAATAACATTTACATACAGTGTATAGCATTTTTATACAGATGAATGAGAACGATCTACTTTTTTTTCAAACATGCCGTCTCTCAATAAAACTTCAGATGGAGCCAAATCTGTCTTACAGTGCCTTGCAAAAGTATTCACCCCCCTTGGCATTTGACCTATTTTGTTACATTATAGCCTTTAGTTCAATGTTTTGAACCCCATAGTGGGTCAAAGGCGGAAGCCATGTAGAGCAGGAGTCAACAGTTATTGCCATAAAACTAAAGGGAGAAAACCTCCAGCTAAAGTAGGGACATGTAGGCATAATTGGGGACGCTATGAAAAGTTCCACAGTATTCTATGGGTAAAAAAGATCAAAAGCGTTTATGATAGGCATAGATCAAATCATCCTAACCCTCCTCCCTCCCAATTACACATTTGGATTTTTTTTTCTTGGGTAGCAGCTACCTTTATCAGTTGGTATCAGTAGGTACTTGCTCCCACTTCCTCAATACTTACTAGGCATGGCTGACGTTAGCCCTTATTCCACCCCCAGCCTCCTGGGATATATGTCACACATCCAAGGAGGCTTCATAACATCTTCCCCTAGTTAGTAGATCTTGCACATTTGCAGTATCAGTATGGGACTAGCTGTAAGCAATCAGAAAGTCACAGCTTGCTCCTGAATTCAGGATGGTGGTGTGGGAACATAAATATAGGTAAAGACTCTGGGTTCTAGGACGACAGTGCTGGACTTCTTATTTTGGTAAATATGTGTTTTTCAAAAGTCAATAGCTACAAACAAGGCTGACAAGCAACCTCGCTGGACCAAACATAAGTTGAAGGGAAATACACAGGACAAATACACAGGACGCCCTCTTGGCGTCCAGACTTCATAAACTAGACCCTACCTAAAGGCTACCCTGTCTTACTGACGGTATGTAACCCCACAAAAATTGTGTCAGAATTTGCTATTCCGAAAAAAAAAAAAGAATTGTCACAAAGGATCACCCTAATGTATGGACTAATGCAAGGAAGAATAAGTAGTTAATAAAAAAATACAAATAATTCTTTAACTTCAGCTCTGAAGAATTTCGTTTATCGAAAGGAAACATGTCAGCATAGCATGATGCCTTGGCATTAGCTGCATCTCATCAACAAAACATGGACTCATAGCTATATGCCAATTTTTTTCACCTTCCTTCTTCCAGCTCTACATTTGGATTTCACAGAGACAAGTCTTCCTGACTGAGTGGGGAAAACAAGCTCTCCTTGGTCTCTGTGCCCTTTTGGAGTGAGTGGAGATGCTGTGGGACTTCACTGCTATCGATCTCCATACAATAGACAACAAGATACCTGTCAGCACTTAAATCAACTGAGCCTTCTGACTTTGTATATCAGCAGAAAGCCATCAGCAAGGACACAGTATATTGGTCTTTTATGACCTTACATACAACGAATTGCATCACAACCGTCCCTTCTCCCTGTACACATCAATATTGGTCTGGATAAGCAAAGGGAATTCAATCCCTGACATTTTCTTTTCTGTATGTCCTGTTACATTGCCACGGTTCAGACTTCAGTTTGAGATATTATATATGTGCTGACAGTGCTAATAATTACATGGAGAAATAACCCTTGCATAATTTCATATGGAATATGAACTCCATCTGAAAGTATTCTCTGTATCTGATTACTTTTTGTTTTTTTACTCTGCGGTCCTTAATCACAGATCTGTGGAAAGTGACATGCATCTATATCATACAGAAACTTTCAACTGTGGAAATCCCATTCAGATCCACGATTAATTAAAGTGCTGATCAAATTGGCCAATGTTTGTGCCCATACACACTACAAATGTTCGTGGACACCTTATCTGTTGTACCAGGAATTAACCACTAATCAGCTGACTTCTGTTTGATTGGGTTGAATGAATTTGTGATTGGTATTGCTATCCGTGTTCTGATAACATTATCAGGTTATATTATTATGTGGTGGAGGTATCTTCTATTTATTAAATTTTGTATATGGTGGAATTATTTATAATAAAGTAATTTTTGTTTTTGCTAAAAAACTGTTTTTGTTCCTCCTTGAAGAATCCCTTGTGGGCTGTTTGGCCTCTTTTTCTCCAGAGAATATTTTCTATAAGAATTTGCTATTCGCCTATATTTCTTATATGCCTCTTCCAACTCTTTCAAACCAATGGTAGCTGATACACTGCTTTCCCAGATTAAACTCCCTTGTGTACGTGGATCCTTTACAGAAACATTGGAAGAGCCCATAAACTTAACCGAGGTTGTGGTTTATGGTTTGTGATTCAAAGCACCCCACCAATCTCATGCGCCCTTTGGAACGCCCGCTCCATCTGTAACAAGCTAACATCTGTACATGACCTCTTTATCTCTCATGGCTTGAACATACTCACCATAACAGAAACCTGGCTTCAAAATTTTGACTCAGCTTCTCCTGCTGCCCTCTCCCATGGTGGTCTCCATTGGACTCACTCCCCCAGACTCAACAGACAGAAAGGAGGTGGAGTTGGCTTCCTTCTATCCCCTTCCAAGTCCTTCCTGTCCCTCCCTCTCTATCCCTCTCTTCTTTCGAGATGCACTTTATTTGTCTGTTTTCTCCCATTTCTCTGAGGATTGCAGCAATTTATACTCCTCCAGGACCGGTATCGCGCTTTCTTGATGACTTTGCTGCCTGGCTACCCTACTTTCTCTCCTTTGAAATACCCACCATTATTCTTGGTAACTTTAACATTCCTGTCAATGTTAACAGCCCAATTACAGCTAAACTTCTCGATTTAACCTCATCTTTTGACCTAACCCAATGGACACATACTTCCACTCACTCCAATGGTAATACCCTTGACCTTGTATTCTCCCATCTCTGCAACCCTGGCAACCTCACCAACACCCCCTTTCCTCTATCTGATCACAACCTCATTACTTTCACTGTATCCTTGCCTCCAACCACCCATCCCTCCAAGCAGCAAACAATTACTTGTAGAAACCTTCGCCACTTTAACCCTTCTCTTCTCTATTCTGCTACTGACCACCTATATGACATAATCTCTCCCCTGTCCTGTCCTGATCTGGCCACCTCTGTTTGCAACAGTTCAGTCTCATCATCACTAGATGCACTTGCTCCTCTAACCACACGCAGAATCAGGCCCCGACTGTTACAACCCTGGCAAACTGACAACACTAGAAATCTCAAGAGACATTGCCGTGCTCTTGAACGACTGTGGGGTAAAACCAAATGCCTGCAAGACTTCACCCTATATAAATCTGCCCTTCTAAAATACAATTCATGCCTCCATGCTGCCAAATAAGCCTACTTTGTCTCTCTTATTAATTCCTTGTCATCCAGTCCCCGTCGGCTCTTCTCAACCTTTAACTCTCTGCTTCGTCCACCACCCCCTCTACCCACTAACTCACTCACTGCCCAAGAGATTGCCAATCACTTCAAAGACAAGATCGATGCAATTCGTGAGGATACCTCCACTGTGCGTATGTCTTCCCCACCCAACATACCTTGCCTAGCAGCACATTCAACAGTTTCCTCTTTTGAATTGGCTACTACGGAATAGGTTACAAAAATTTTCTCGGATGCCCACCTAACCAATTGTCCTTTGGATCCTGTTCCCTCACAACTACTACGGTCACCCTCTTCTTCTATCCTATGCTCCCTCACCCACATCTTCAATCTCTCCCTCTCTAGTGGCATCTTCCCCTCCCCTCTAAAACATGCGCAGATCACTCCCATTCTTAAAAAGCCCTCACTGGACCCTACCGACCTGAACAACTTAAGACCCATCTCATTGCTCCCACTCACCTCTAAACTTCTAGAACGCTTAGTCTACAACCGTCTTAGCTCCTACCTCAATGAAAATAACCTTCTTGACCCCTTACAGTCTGGCTTTCGCTCGCAGCACTCCACGGAAACTGCCTTACTAAAACTCACTAACGATTTACTAACTGCTAAAACCAACAGTCAGTACTCCATACTCCTACTACTTGACCTCTCTGCGGCCTTTGATACTGTTGACCACCCGCTCCTTCTCAATAAGCTACATTCCCTTGGCCTCCAAGATTCTGCTCTATCGTGGTTCTCTGCCTATTTATCACAGCGCTCCTTCAGTGTCACCTACAACTCTGTCTCCTCCTCTCCATTGCACTTTTCTGTGGGGGTCCCCCAAGGCTCGCTTCTTGGACCCCTTCTCTTCTCTATCTACACCTCCTCCCTCGGTCACTTAATAACTGCCCACAGCTTCCAATACCACTTATACGCTGATGACACCCAAATCTATCTGTCTACTCCTCACCTCACTCCTTCAGTCTCCTCTCGCATTACTAACTTACTAACTGACATATCAGCATGGATGTCGCACCACTTCCTTAAACTAAATCTCTCTAAAACTGAGCTATTAATATTCCCCCCCGCCCGTGTACCCCTCCATGACTTTTCCATCAAAATCAACAATGCAACCATCAGTCCCTCCCATCACGCCAGGGTACTAGGTGTAATCCTAGACTCTGACTTGTCATTTCAGCCTCAAATCCAATCGTTGTCAAAAGTTTGTAGAATTCACCTCCGTAACATCTCTAAAATTTGCCCCTTTTTAACAAATGAAACCACCAAGCTCCTCATTCACTCCCTCGTTATCTCTCGCCTTGACTATTGCAACTCCCTTCTCATTGGCTTACCTCTCCATAGGCTATCCCCTCTATTGTCTATCATGAATGCTGCTGCCAGACTTATCCACCTTACCAACCGCTCAGTGTCTGCCAACCCTCTACTCCAATCCCTACACTGGCTCCCAATCACCCAGCAAATTAAATTCAAAATACTAACCACAACATACAAAGCCATTCACAACTCTGCCCCGAGCTACATCACTAATCTTGTCTCCAAATATCATCCAAATCGACCTCCCCGCTCCTCTCAAGACCTCCTGCTTTCAAGCTCTCTCATCTCCTCCTCCCATGCTCGTCTCCAGGATTTCTCCAGAGCCTCTCCCATCCTCTGGAACTCGGTAACCCCCATCTATCCGGCTATCCCCTACTATTGCTACCTTCAAGAGATCCCTGAAAACTCATCTCTTCAGGAAAGCCTATCACGTCTCCAACTAATCTCCTACCACTTCCACCAGCTCATTCCCCACAGTTACAACCTTTTGTACCACCTGCCCCACCCTAATAGATTGTAAGCTCTTCTGAGCAGGGCCCTCTTAATCCTCTTGTATTTTATTGTATTATAACTGTATTGTCTCCCTTTTATATTGTAAAGTGCTGCGTAAACTGTTGGTGCTATATAAATCCTGAATAATAATAATAATAATAAAGCAAGTCAAGAAAATGTAGTATCTGTCCTTATCAGTTTCCAGAGGAGGCGCTGTGCCACTCTCATAGGAGAGAGCCAGCAATTCCAATGGTGTTATAGTGCCTGGAAGGGCAGTTTCCAGCAGGGACTATGCTGAGTTGCCCGACCGATAGACTGGGGACCGGCCAGCGGTTGAGTCTGAGCCGTCTGGAAGGGTGCTCCTGGTGAGAATGGGTGCTGCATCTGGGTCTGGCCGGAGGGTCGGGTCCCTGGCCTTCTGGCCTAGATTGGGGTAGCTCTAGCTACGGACAGTTATTTGGGAGAGAGCACTTACTCCTCCTTTGGGAGGGGTGGGAGTGGTTAGTATTTCCCGAATGTAATTAGGAAGGAGTGATTGGAGCGACGGTGGAGCCTGATAGCTCCCTGAACTTCATGCCTTTCTGCCTGAAGTGGGGGCTTCTTTGGTCTGGGCCGTTGGTCAGGATTGGTCTTGAAAGCCTATGGAGTATGTGCCCCTGGAGTGGCAGTCCAGGGGTGCCAAAAAAACACTGTGAGTGGCAGTCACTTTGATTTGAGGCACCACGGTCACTGCACCATAGAACACGCTTTTTTAGCACCTGCCTCTTGGGCCGGGCCTTTTGGCTGGGACCAGAGGAATTTTTTATTCCTGGCCGGAGAGCCTGGTCATTGTTTCACACAATGGCCACTTTTTTCACTCTCCGCTTCACTTTTCCCTTCCCCACCTTATTTTATTTATTGGCCTATGTTTGTCACTTTTTGTATTTTTATGTTTGTACACGGTTTGTTGCACTGTGTGATGAGTAGGGCTGCAGGTCCTCGGGCCAGCCCTGAAAGTCTTGGGAAGGGGTGGACATGGCTTAGTTCGCCCTCTCTCATGGGGTCTCCCTTTGGCGGAGCCTCACCTAGTACTTGGGCGGGCTCTGTTTCGACAGGCCCTCCAGAGAACGGGGTCCGTCTGGTTTTGGCCAGATGGACCAATTGTAAAGTACCCTTGTCCCCGTCTGGAGCCTAATGCCCTGGGGGATTCAGGGCAAGGCACTCTTGTGTACCCGTTGCACTTTTTTTGTGTTTCACTCTTCATGTGTGTGCACATTTTTTTGGCACCGGGTGAAGTTTTTTGGGAGTGTTATGCACGCCATAGGCTTTCAATTAAAAAAAAAAAGTTGTCCTTTCTTAGCAAATATCATGCAACCACTGAAACCCCCCCTTTGGGTCTCTTTGGAGGCCGCTGACTGTGCCCCCCCTACATATAGATAACTTGCTATGGCTTCTCCCGAAAGACTGAACTAGTATAAGCAACCCTGATCCATTACATTCTCTGAAACTTTGGGATGACCTCAGATACGCTGGGCAACTCCAATCCCCTCATTTACCTTTTTTGAATTTCCTACACAATTCATATTTCCCCCTGGGCTTCAAGAACCCTTGCCTCCTTAAACAATGGTCACAATGAAGAATCACTTGTTTACATGCCCTCCTTATGTCAGATGGTATTATGTTGTTCCAAACTCTTCAAAGAGAATCTCTTCCTAATTCAGAGATATTTTTCTACCTGCAGATAAAACATTATGTCACTTCTTTGGTCCGTAGCACGTCTGACAGGACACCCCTTACGTCTTATGAGCGAAAGTTTAAAGGTATGGTCCCCTTACTGTACAACCAACTTGTGAAGGGAGTTTCTAGTCCCAACCATGTGTATATGTCCAAATGGTTGTTAGACCTTGACATCCAAATAGAACTTGAGTAGCAGTTCCAGATCTGGGATACCACCAAGTCATTCTCTCAGAATGCTATGGCCCTGGAATTTAACGGCAAACTAATATATCATTGGTATTTGACTCCAACTAGAATCACAAAGTACACCCTGGGACACATGGGAGCCTGCTTTCAAGGGTGCTTAGATTTGAGGACATACCTCCACACATGGTGGACCTGTCCTGACCTAACCTGGTGGAGACTATGGACTTAGGTATATGACACGTTAGCTCTTTTGTTGGGCACTTCAATTCCACTGCTGCTCACTCAGGCCCTACTACTTAAAGCGTTTGTTAACTCCCCCCCCCCAAAAAATGATCCTGCTCCTTTAAAGCATGTTATATGACACAGTGCTTGTCTTGTGTCATTTGCCCCCCTGTAACACCTAAAATACCTGGCTGATCCTGCCAGTTTCTCCCCACCCTCTCTAAACTGACAACGGGGTATCATGGCTGCTGAGACCAGACATAAGTTTATCTGCCTCTGCCATCAGCAGCCTGCTATCTGCTCTCCTCTCTGCTCCTGCGTCCTCCTCCCCCTACCCTCTCTGTCTGTGTGCGAGCAGCCCCTCCCCCCTCCTGCTGCTCTCATAACACTAACCTGTATACACCATCAGCACTGCCTCCTATTGCAGTGTCCCCCTCTGTGAATGATTTATAAATATAAATGCTGCAAATACCTAATTTAAGAGCTGAGATTGCGATCACATGACCAGCCAGCTCTTCCTCCTCTCCTCCTCCCCTCCAGACTGACATCAGCAGAAAAAATCTCAGCCCCGCCCACTGCATTTCTCAGAGGAGAAAAGGAGAAAGTTGGCTGGTCATGTGATCACAATCTCGGCAGTGAAATTAGGTATTTCCAGCATTTATTTTTACAAATCACACACAGAGGGGGATACTACAATAGGAGGCAGTGCTGATGGTGTATACAGGTTAGATTGGATTAACAACCACTTTAAAACCGGACAGGCTCCTAAAAGGCCAACTCAAAGTATCCTTATGGCTACCAAACAATCCAGAGCACATGCTTGGCTGACTCCATTTCATTAACGGGAGTTACAAATAGGCTTCATGTAGGTACCCCGGGTTTACCCCCAACTGACTTAATTATGGACAGAATACTCCTCTGTTTGCTTGTATTTGGATGTGACATCTCAATAAAATGTTACCTGATTAAAAGAAAAAAAAAGGCTTTATCAGACCTTTATTAATTAAAAGCTAACAGCGAGACTGATGGACAAAATGTCCAAATTCCACCCGGTTTGGGACCCTGGGTCAAACACTTTATGCCAGCAGATTTCAATTGTAGGCTAGCTGACCTACTATACCTACTTTTGCCTAAGTGATCTGCACGAGACACAGGTTACGCCCCCTTTTTTTTTCTTTTCCATCTCCCCTATCCTTTCCCTCTTGACCTCATCATCTTCTGTCTTTTCCTTCTTTCTCTTTCTGCTTTTTTTTTAAACTAGATCTTCAGTGTCAAGATAAATATTGCACCTGAATAACTAAAAATCAAAATACCCTTATTTATCGGCATATAACACGCACTTTTTTCCCCTGAAAGTCAGGGGAAAATCGTGGGTGCGTGTTATAGGCTGATCCCCGTCACTTTTGCTCGGATCGGAGCGATCGTGGCGTTTGCTGCGATCGCCGCCGACATACACAGCTGTATGTAAATTCAAATATGGCGCCGAGACTGCAGGGACTCGGCGGAGCGGAGATACACATACCCGAGTGTCCTCGGCTTCTTTCGGCGCCGCTCACAGTCACGCCCCCCCTATGGCGCCGAAAAAAGCTGAGGACTCTCGGGTATGTGTATCTCCGCTCCGCCGAGACTGCAGTGACCATATTTGAATTTACACACAGCTGTGTATGTCAGCGGCGATTGCGGCGAGCACTGGGGCAAGGCTGCACTGGGGCAAGGCTGCACTGGGGCAAAGCTGCACTGGGGCAAAGCTGCACAGGGGCAAGGCTGCACAGGGGCAAGGCTGCACTGGGGCAAGGCTGCACTGGGGCAAAGCTGCACTGACATGGCTGCACTGACAAGGCTGCACTGGGGCAAAGCTGCACTGACAAGGCTGCACTGACACTGACAAGGCTGCAGATGGACACCGATAACGCTGCATTGATGGGCATTTTAATGTAAGTTTTTCTTCCTTAAACTTTACTCCTAAAAGTTTTTTTCCTTAAAATTCCCTCCTAAACTTGGGGTGCGTGTTATACGCCGGCGCGTGTTATACGCCGATAAATACGGTATATGCTTGTCATTTCAAGAGTACCAGTGACCCTGGCTGCCTTTTGAGTAGCGAGAGATCTCTATTGGACTTTATTCACTTCTACTTGAACTGTATTGACACAACATCCTGCTATACCAGTTTCATTTTCCCTGTATTATGCTTCAATAAAAACTTATTGAACAAAAAAAGTAAATAGCTACAGTACTTGCAGCTGCTGATTATTATTTTTTGGTAGCCAGGAGAAGCTCCCCTTTGAAGAGTAGTAGGAAAATGCTAAAAACTCCACATGCTTGTTGAATATGAGAGAAGAAAACATTTATTTATTATTTGTTATTTACCTAAATAAATAACCCTGTTTTAGATTTTAGTTTTAGTCCTTTGTATAATAAATACAATATGCATAAAGCAGTATAAATTGAAGTCTGGTTCAAAATTACAGTAAACCTGTGCTTTTCCCATTCAGGCAAAATTAACAGATTTGCTGCATAGCAAGCCACCTCTACTGCAGGAGCTTACTTTCAATTTGCTTCCACAAGTCTCTGAATAAACACTGTGCTTACAAGGACCCTTCCACTGTCCCCAATTAAGTGTGCTCAAGCCAGGCAATTGGCTCTTCTAGCATTGAGTGCTGCATTATGGGAGAAAAGGAGAGTCACGTGTTTCCTCTTTCCTCAGAGTGCAGGGTTTTTATCAAGACCTCAATTGGTAAATAGAGCAGCTGCTGTTTCCTCTTTGTATCTTCATGCTCTCCAGTGCCACCAACTCCAATTTCCATAAATCTACACCAGCAGCCAGCACTTTCTTTCTACATCTTTAGTAAAGCCTGTAGATTATAAAAATCTTCACCTTGCACACAGAAGTCACAAATCTTAACAAGATGAGTTCAATCTGACAGATATTGGAAGTGTGCACTGTACTGCACATGTGTGGCTGGCAGTGGGTTTAAAAGCAGATGTTACATAAAAAAAGAGTTATTTGTAGACTTGCCCAATGCTTAGCCGTTTTTGGACTAAAGTGTTTGTCAGATCAATATTCTGCTTTAAAAGAAAAAGGTTATGGCACCAAGTAGTAAAAGCATACCTGAACTAAAATTAAAGATTCATAAAAGTATTGTTTTAAGAGACAACAGGCACCTTCAGGCATATAGTCATAGTTTCTTTTAGGTGTTCTGGTAGCCTCTATACCTGAGGCACTCGAGTATGCTAATATTTCCAGCTCTCGAGGTTGAGATATTCCTCCACCCCTTCCCAAAACTCAATAGTGGCCTCACCTAGTAAGGCCACCTTTTACGGTGATGGGCCTAGTCAGTCCATTTTGACGTAAAAGCAAAGGTCCCTTTTACTGCATGCAATTTTATAGGCTTCTACCTGAAAAATGAAGTAATAAGTGCAAATATGCATAGTTTTAAAAAATATGGTAAAGAGAGATAACGAAACCTTTTTTATCTTTCTAGAGTATTTTTTTTCAAAATTCCAGATAACAAATTTCTACAACATTGTGTAGCTGTTTTGTGCCAAAGATGAAACATGAAACGATCTGGAATTTTCTCTGCTTCTCAGCTTGTCATGAGTCCTCAATTACTATGGCAACCATTATTTATTCAGTGAATTCACGTAAAGATCAATATAGCCTGCCAGACATGTCAGCACTGCCACTGAAATCCCGCAAGGTATTAACTCACCCTTCAGTGAGAGCACAACTATTTGGTCATCTATACAAAATTAATGTTTAATTTAACTATAGCAGAAACAGCATGGTATTAAATGTAATTTTACTACCCTACTTACTAATGTGATGTACAATCAAATTGGTCTGCATGGCTGTCATCCCAGAAGGAAGCCTCTTCTGTTGATGATGCACAAGAAAGCCTGCAAACAGTTTGCTGAAGACAAGCAGACTAAGGACATGGATTACTGGAACCATGTCATGTGGTCTGATGAGACCAAAATAAACTTATTTGGTTCAGATGGTGTCAAGCGTGTGTGGCGGCAACCAGGTGAGGAGTACAAAGACAAGTGTGTCTTGCCTACAGTCAAGCATGGTGGTGGGAGTGTCATGGTCTGGGGCTGCATGAGTGCTGCCGGCACTGGGGAGCTACAGTTCATTGAGGAAACATGAATGCCAACATGTACTGTGACATACTGAAGCAGCGCATGATCTCCTCCCTTCCGAGACTGGTACGCAGGGCAGTATTCCAACATGACATGATTAAAACAACCCCAAACACACCTCCAAGATGACCAATGCCTTGCTAAAGAAGTTGGTAAAGGTGATGGACTTGTCAAGCAGGTCTCCAGACCTAAACCCTATTGAGCACCTGTGGTGTATCCTCAAACAGAAAGTGGAAGAGCGCAAGGTCTCTAACATCCACCAGCTCCATGATGTCGTCATGGAGGCGTGGATGAGGACTCCCGTGGCAACCTGTGAAGCTCTGGTGAACTCCATGCCCAAGAGTGTTAAGGCAGTTCTGGAAAATAATGGTGGCCACACAAAATATTGACACTTTGGGCCCAATTTGGACATTTTCACTTAGGGGTGTACCCCCTTTTGTTGCCAATGATTTAGACATTAATGACTGTGTATTGAGTTCTTTTGATGGGACAGCAAATTTACACTGTTATACAAGCTGTACACTCACAACTTTACATTGTGGAAAGTGTAATTTCTTCAGTGTTGTCACATGAAAAGATATAATAAAATATTTACAAAAATGTTTCATTCACATAGGGTGGGGGGCCGGGATCTGGGGGCCCCCTTATTAAAGGGGGCTCCCGGATTCCGATAAGCCCCCCCAGCCTGCAGACGCTGACAACCAACGGCCAGGGTTTTCTGGAAGAGGCCCTTGTCCACCCCCCATGTTGAGGGCATGCGGCCTGGTATGGTTCAAGAGGGGGGGCTCGCTCGACCCCACCCCCTTTCCTGACCGGCCGGGCTGTGTGCTCGGATAAGGGTCTGGTATGGATTTGGGGGTGACCCCCACGCCGTTTTTTTGGCGTAGGGGATTTCCCTTAAAATACATACCAGACCCAAGGGCCTGGTATGCTCTTGGAGGGGGAACCCATGCCGGTTTTTTATTTAAAATTTGGCGCGGAGTTCCCCCTCAAGATCATCTGAGCACAAGTCGCCTGCCAAAGTCGGATCATGCAAGAGGGCGATCCGACTATGATCTGAGTTCAGTGATAGTCAATGGGCTGAAGTAGGATCAAAATCAGACGAAAGTAGTACAGGGAGCATTTTCAAAGTCGGACCGACTTGTGTCGGACCAGTTAGGACGGCTCCCATAAGGAAACATTGATTTTCACACGTCATGCGACATGAGCTCCCAATGTCGGAGCGTTTGTCGCACTAGTGTGAACCCGGCCTGAAAGTCGTACTACTGTAGTATAGTGTGAACCCAGCCTTAGCACCTTGTCCCCATGTTGATGAGGACAAGGGCCTCTTCCCGACAACCCTGGCCGTTGGTTGTCGGGGTCTGCGGGCGGGGGGCTTATCGGAATCCGGGAGCCCCCTTTAATAAGGGGCCCCAGATCCCGGCCCCCCGCCCAATGTGAATGAGTATGGGGTACATCGTACCCCTACCCATTCACCTGGGGGGAAAAAGTGTCAATAAAATAAAAACACACTAGACCGGTTTTTAAAGTAATTTATTAGGCAGCTCTGGGGGTCTCTTCCGACTTGGGGGGACTCTTCCGACTTCTCCGCTCTCGCCGGCCTCTTCTTTGCGCTCTCCGGCCTCTTCTCCTGGTCTCCGGTTCTTCTCCCGCTCTCCAGTGTCTTCTGCCGGGCTCCTCCGCTATCTTCTGCTCTTTTGCCCACTCTTTTGCTAGCGTTGGCCCAGTCTTCTCCTTCGTCTTCTTCCGACGGCGAGACGGCGATCTGACTTTGATCCGACTTCAATGATATTCAATGGGCTGAAGTAGGATCAAAGTCGGACCAAAGTAGTGCAGGGAGCATTTTCAAAGTCGGACCAGTTAAGACAGCTCCCATAGGGAAACATTGATTTTCACACGTCAGGCGACATGAGCTCCTTGATGTACACGTGTGAACCCAGGCTAAGCCCAGGGTCACGCTGCTACGGGTTATAAATCGTGCAAGCTCAGCTGAACTCGCACGATTTCTAACCGGCAATGCAGTCCAACTTGGGCGGCGATGTGCGGGTTCATGCACAGATGTCTATTCCAATTGCCCCTGAAGTTGCAAAAAGTAGTACATGAGCTACGTTTGGGAATTGGTGCGGTGCCGCAAAGTTGGCGCCGCACCGATTTGGATGGTGCTATTGCCGGCAATAGCCGATTTGGCATGCGATTCGAAATGTCAAATTGGCTCAATGTGAACGTGGGCTTAAAGTTTGCATAATGTTAAATCAGGTGGCCCAGATTCACATACTTAGGATGAAACAAGACACATCCACCAATTCAATGAAAAAAAAAATTAAAAAAACTGCCTAGCTACAGGTGTAACATTGTGAAAAAGGTGAGATTAGCCGTTAAAAGTGCAAATACAGTAAGTGCATATATTCCATAGTCATACCCTCCACAATCCTCTATTACACACACTGTCCGCTGTTATACCTTTTGCACTCTTCTTCTGCTCAAATTGCCTGTAATCATACCCTCCACACTCTTTTTCTCCACATACTGCCTGTCCCTATACTCCTGCATTCATACACTCTGTACGCATTCCCTGCACATATTGCCCACCATCATCCATCATACCCTCCTGCACATTCTGCCTGTTTCATGCCTTCCACACTTCTGCCCTAAATATACTGCCTGCCATGATATCCTCTGAAAGTTTTCCCTACCTATACAGCCCTCTCTTATACCCTTTGAACTATTGCTTTACAGCTTGGCCTGTTATATCTGACCAGCAATGATATCTATTATGAATACATTTATCCTTCTGAACAATTTTGTTTTCATGATCACTTATGCCCTAGATTCCTTGATGATAGTTTCCTACGTTAGGAATGAAGTTACAATGTTGGATGTATGTTACTAAAGCACACATCCGAAGCACAGCCTGAAAGGCTTTCTTAAATCACAATTCCTGGGAGTTTTTTATTTATTACATGTATTGTTATAGCTCAGGCAATGTATGCAACACTTTACATATATTTTCATTCACATCAGTCCCTGCCCTGCTATGCAGACATACACATACTAGGGTCAATTTGGACAGCAGCCAATTATGAGCAAAAAAATAAGCAAAAGCAGATGCCGCGCTGGAGATAAGAGATAGAAATTAGCTGTCAACACACAAAAAGTCAAGATGCAGACTCCACAAGTATTAGAATATATAAATAGTGCAGCGCTAAAAAGACAAATGAATTAAACTTGCTTGTAATTTTAGTAAATTCTTAGAGGAAAGTTCCAACACATATGACATGCAGAAGTTGAAAAAGTCCCATCCAAAAGTCCATGTACTAAGTAAACACAGAATCCTCAGCCGTGCTCCGTGTAACAAAACACATGTCAGGTGAAGGAATGGTGATGATCCTTAAATCAAAGAGAATTCTGCTCCACATCCAGTGTAAGATAGTACAGTCTGCTTACCAGCTAGATATGACCACTAGATTATAGGTGGTCCGGCTGAGCATAGGAAAAATAGGTCTCCCCAAAACCTTTAAATGCCCTCTCCAATCCATCCGCTCACACCGAACTCGGAAATAAGAGAAAATTTGCTTCCATAGTGCAGTATATCAAACACAAATTTAATGATAAAAATTAATGATTGCACTTACAGGAATCTCCAGATAAAATAAGCATGTAATAAAATCCAATGTATAAACGAAAAGTTGCAGCGTCCATACGGGCTTCAATTCCAGGCTTACTCGTGTAACAACCAATCAGAAGGAATAGTGTGATGACGTCACCATCGTAGGCCCCACCCTACGCATTTCATCACAAAGAACATCGTCTGGGGATAGGCCAGGTTGACGCGTCATCACGCATGTCGATTATATAGAGCCGCGGCGCCATCTTAACTGCTGGCCGCTCGTTACACATGTCAGTTTAATGCAATAGGAACGGGAAGGGAAGTATAAAGGACCCGCATATAAAACATAAGATACAAAAATGTTACCATCCAGTGGGGAAAAATATTAATTACAAGCAATAAAAACAATATATTTCCCCGGAAGGAAGACAAAACATAAGGACACCACTTATAAAACAGCCAAAATACCAGAAAAGGAGAGGATTTTTAAGCTTTATTGATGAAACTATTTATGTCCCAGTCAACATTTAAGCCAAAAAAAACGTAAAATTCCATATAAAAAATCCAGTCTCGAGTCTAGAAATGGATCTAATCATATTGGTCCCTCTCCAATGGGGTACCACCTTATATAATGCAATAAAACGACTGACTGGATTCCTGTCATGATATTTCACATAATGCCTAGATAGGTTATGCCTCTTGAATCCAGGTTTTATGTTGCCCACATGCTCAGCCAGGCGCACATGTAATGCCTGTTTAATACGACCAATATATTGCTTAGGGCATGGACACTCAATCATGTAGACAACATACTCTGTGGAGCATGTAATAAAAGATTCAATATTATAATTCCTGTGCGTTTGTGTAGATTGAAAAGACGCACATCCCCCCCCCCCCAAATTAATCTGACAAATACTATACTTTCTACAGGGATAAAAGCCCTTCATGGACTGAAAAAAGGAAACTATTTTGGGGGGATCAATGATATTAGGAACAATCATCTAGGACCGGGTGTACCAGGCCTGTTATCATAGACCATCCAAATCTATTGTAATCTGACCTCCTGGTAGTGCCTCTTTCTTTATATAGCATAGTCTGCCTATCCATGTTCCCTACCATAATAATTGTATCATCGATCTTGTTCACAGAATATCCATTCTCTAGGAATCTGGACTTCAAAATATTGGCCTGCTGATAGTATCCATACAATTGCGTCTAATATGTTGAAACTGGCCTTTTGGAGCTGCATTAAGCCAAGACTCATGATGGCAACTAGACAAAAGGAATATAAGCATTACAATCTGTTTCCTTGAAATAAGTTGTGGTAATTATATGGCCTTCTCTCATCATGATATTCAAATTTAGAAAGTTATCTGGGAATTGCTGGCCTCGTACTGCAGGGAAATACCCTTATCATTTTGATTTAAACTCACAAAGAACGCCTCAAGGGAGGGTAAGTCCTCATCCCAAAGGAAGAGGACATCATCGATGTACCTCCTCCAGAGGCGTAACTCTCTCGTCAGATTATGCCAAATTACCTTTTTTTTCCCAGTAAGCCATAAACAAATTGACTAGGCTTGATGCAAATTTACCACCCATAGCCACGCTGCGGCTTTGTAAATAAAAACTGCCTCCAAACAAAAAATAATTATGGCCATTTGCAAAAACTAGCAAATCCATAATAAAATATTTTTGTGCCTGTGGTAGGGAGCTATCCTGATAAAGAAAATACTGAACCACCTCCAACCCATGTTGATGGGAGATAATGGTATATAGCGAGGCTACAACAGCCATCGCCAATATACAGCTATCTTTCAATTCAAATTCTTGTAGTAAATTGATAACTTGTGTCGTATCTCTAAGGTAGGAAGTAGCTGTTACTAGTGGCTGTAAGAATTCATCCACATACCTACCTATCCTTGCAGTCACTGAATCAATACCACTAATCATAGGGCAACCTGGAGGTTTAGAAAGAATTGTATGAATCTTTTGCAAACAGTACATAACTGGCACCCTAGGAGGCGAGGGTACCAGGTATGCCCTTTCCTTTTTATTCAGGATTCCTTGCCGAAAACCCTCATCTTTTAGGTATTTAAGTTCTTTCTTATCCTACCATTGTGCCTTTTGAGTATGGAGGGAAACCAAAGTACCAGAAAAAAAAACATGCAAGCACAGGTATGTATTCACATTTACTTCACAAACACATTGAACAGAAAGATGGAAGAAAGCTACACTCCATTTGAATGGAGTGTGGCTTTCTTCCACCTTTGTATTTGATGGCTTTGTGAAGCGGATTGTGGATTGCTGGCAAGCCTGCACCCAAAGTCATAGGTGCTGGGACACGAAGGTCTGTAGCAGAGCTGTGGATTGTTAGGTTTATACAGATTTGCCTCACTCTGACTTTACTTGCTGCATGCTTGTTTCAGGTCAGTAACTTAAAGCTTTTGTTACCCCAACACTTCATATTTATATTTACAGGGCAGCACAGTGGTGTAGTGGGTAGCACTCTCGCCTAGCAGTAAGAAGGGTCACTGGTTCAAATCCCAACCACGGCACTACCTGCCTGGAGTTTGCATGTTCTCCCTGTGTCTGCGTGGGTTTCCTCTGGGTACTCCGGTTTCCTCCCACACTCCAAAGACATGCTGGTAGGTAAATTGGCTTCTGTCCAAAAAGAAAAAAAAAATTGGCCCTAGTATATGAATGAGAGTCAGGGACCTTGGATTGTGGGCTCCTTGAGGGTAGGGACCGATGTGAGTGTGCAATGTATGTGTGGAGCGCTGCGTAAATTGACAGCACTATATGGGTAGGGATAATTGTAGACATGCACCCACACTGGATGGACTGGTGTCTTTATTCAACCTTACCAACTATGTAACTATATTCATGATATGCGCCTGCTGTACAATGTATTTGTACAGTGCCTTGAAAAAGTATTCACACCCCTTGAAATTTTCCACCTTTTGTAATGTTACATTCAAAAACGTAAATGTATTTTATTGGAGTTTTCTGTGATAGACTAACACAAAGTGACACCGATTTGTGAAGTGGAAGGAAAATGATAAATGTTTTTCAAAATTTTTGTATTCAGCCCCCCTGAGTCAATACTTTGTAGAATCACCTTCCGCTGCAATTACAGCTGCAAGTCTTTTTGAGTACGTCTCTACCAGCTTTGTACATCTAGACAGTGACATTTTTTCCCATTCTTCTTTGCATGGGCAGAGCGTCTGTGAACAGCAATTTTCATGCCTTGCCACAGATTCTTAATTGGATTTGAGTCTGGACTTTGACTGGACCATTCTAACACATGAATATACTTTGATCTAAACCATTCTATTGTAGCTCTGGTTGTATGTTTAGGGTCTCTGTCCTGCTGGAAGGTGAACCTCCACCCCAGTCTCAACTCTTTTGCAGACTCTAACAGGGTTTCTTCTAAGATTGCCCTGTATTTGGCTCCATCCATCTTCCCATTAACTCTGAGCAGCTTCCCTGTCCCTGCTGAAGTAAAGCATCCCCACAACATGATGCTGCCACCACCATGTTTCACAGTGGGAATGCTGTGTTCTGGGTGATGTGCAGGGTTAGTTTTCCGCCACACATATCGTTTTGCTTTTAGGCCAAAAAGTTTAATTTTGGTCTCATCTGTCCAGAGCGCCTTCTTCCACATGTTTGCTGTGTCCCCCACATGGCTTCTGAAACAGGAGTTCTTATGGCTTTCCAGATTTGTGGAGTGTAAAATTAATAGTTGTTCCGTGGACAGATTCTCCCACCTGAGCTGTGGATCTCTGCAGCTCCTCCAGAGTTACCATGGGCCTCTTGGCTACATCTATAATTAATGCTTTCCTTGCCCAGCCTGTTGGTTTAGGTGGGGGCCATGTCTTGGTTGGTTTACAGTTGTGCCATACTCTTTCCGTTTTCGGATAAGGGATTGAACAGTGCTCCGCGAGATGTTCAAAGCTTGAGATTTTTTTTTATAACCTAACCCTGCTTTAAACTTCTCTACAACTTTATCCCTGACCTGTCTAGTGTGTTTCCTGGCCTTCGTGATGCTGTTTGTTCACTAAGGTTCTCTAACAAACCTCTGAGGGCTTTACAGAACAGCTGCATTTATACTGAAATTAAATTACACACAAGTAGACTCTATTTACTAATTAGGTGACTTGTAGTTAGTCAGGTTGAAAAAAGACACAAGTCCATTTAGTTCAACCAAAAAAAATAAATAAATACAATTCCATATACACTATCCTTCACCCATAGTTGATCCAGAGGAATGTGAAAAACCCCAGCAAAGCATTATCCAATTTGCTACAGCAGCAAAAAAGGCCTTCCTGATCACCCGAGAGGCAATCAGATTTTCCCTGGATCAACCTATAAATGTCAGTACCCATTTAAATTCTGTACATTTAGGAAAGAGTCCAGGCCTTTTTTAAAGCAATCTACTGAGCTTGCCGGAACCACTTCTGGAGGGAGTCTATTCCACATTTTCACAGCTCTTACTTTAAAGAAACCTCTCTGTATTTCGAGATGACTTCAATGGATGAAGGCAATTGGTTCCACTAGATTTAGTTAGGAGTATCAGAGTAAAAAGGGGCTGAATACAAATGCAGGCCACACTTGCCACAACCATTTATCATTTTCCTTCCACTTCACAATTATGTGCCACTTTGTGTTGGTCTATCACATAAAATGCCAATAAAATACATTTACATTTTTGGCTGTGACATGACAAAATGTGGAAAATGTCAAGGGGTATAAATACTTTTTCAAGGCACTGTATGAGAAAGTATCCTGTTCTCTTTGTATTGCTTCCATGTGAAATGCCTGGTGTTCCTGTCAGTCCCTCTGCTTTTCTATTAAAAACTGACCACACAAAGCACACTGTGGTCAGTTCTCTAGCTATGCTGGGAACTCAGTAAACTTTTCTCCAATGATCAGACTTGTCCTGACACGCCCCTGCTTCACAGCCATTCACTGGGAAGCTCAGTGTGCTGTTGCTTCTCCTCCCCCCAGCTCTTATGCAGCTGAGAACATAGGGAATGTTATCACTTATGAAAAAGGGAAAAAAGGTGTTTATATATTTTTTTATATCTATACAAAAATGTTTTGCCTTGCATTTCTATTTTAAACGGAATGGTTTATTTTACAAAGTGATCATTTACAATCACTTTAAAGTGGTTGTAAACCTCAGACGTGAAATATGAACAAAGCATATCCATCTATAATGTGTACCTGTCTCAATTAGGAGCACTAAGTGTCATTTCTGTCTCCCTCCTTCCTCTGCTATCAGCATGAATTACATCTGACAAGTTTTCCTGACACCAAGAGAAAAAGGTGACATGGGAGGAAGCTCCAGTTGATTGACAGCCTCAACTCTATTCCTGTGAGCTGTGTGAAGGGGGGTGTGTTCATTCCCTCCAATCAGCTCTGAAAAAAGCTCTACTAAGTGAAGTTAAGAAGAGAGTAACTTCAGCTCTCCGCCCCCTGCTCTTTGGAAGCTCTAACAAGCTGTATAAATGCTGGACTTTGAATGGATGTGGAGAAGAGAAGACTGCAGATAAACAGGTACAACTTATATAGGAGGATTTGTTTCATTTCTGTGTATCACCTGAAGCCAGTCATTTCACTGGGTATATGGAAGGGTTTACAACCACTTTAAAGTACTTTAAAGTGTACCCAAGTTGATTCATTGATCGACATGGGTACAACCAGCCTGTTGCGATTACTACAGGCAGCTATAGCTACTAGCAGTAGTCTTTGTGTTCTGCTGGCTGGGAAGGCTCCACAATATCACTGCGGGAGGGACTCAAGCAATTTTCTTAACTTTCATCCATGGCAGAAGGAAAAAAATGTAATCATATATGGCTTGCCTAAAAATGAAATGGGCTTTAACTGCTTCCCGCCTGCACCATTGTAAAATGAACATAAAAAACTCAGTGGTGATTAAAAGAAAGCTCTATATATGTAAAAAAATATGATAAAAGTTTCATATGGGTACAGTATTGCATGACCGCGTAATTGTCATGGAAAGTGTGACATCGCTGAAAGCAGAAAATTTGCCTGGGCAGGAAGGGGGTAAAAGTGTCCTGTATTGAAGTGGTTAAAGGATAAGTTCAGCTTTGAGAACATGTTACATGTTCCACCCGTTTTGGGTGGATCGTGTACCAGTTTTCCACTGCAAGAGCCGCTGCATAGAGTGACCGCTAGCGGGGGATCTTCTCCCCTCACTTGCTGTCACGATTGAAAAAAAACTTGTAGTTCTCAATGAATACCCATGGAATTGCACAGAGCAGCCCTGAATCTCCTCTTTTTGGGTCCCTCGCCAGCACTCCTGGCCCCTCCTTTCTGCCCTGTGCCCCCACGGGAAGCCACTTCCCATGAGGGCACTTGTGTGCGCTCACTCCCGAGGCCTGCTGATGTGTCTATTGAGACAGACAGCGGGACACAGCCCTGCCCCCCGCTCCCTCGTCACTGGCTTTAAATGACAGCACTGGGAACCAATACCTCTGGCTGTCCCAGCAAAGTGAGCCAGACCCAGAAGTGAGGGGAGAGAAGTGCACAGCATGGAAGAGTTATACATGGGCGGAGATGACGTGTGAGGAGTAGGGGAGGAGCCACGCAGTGGGGTGGTGGAGGACGGAGGAGGGGAAGATGGTGAACGAGACAGCGTGTGGTGAGAGCCACGCTGTGTCCGTGAGATAGCAGCCCTAACAGCAGGGAAACAGCTAGCGGCCGACAGCTTAGAGACACCAGGCAACGAGGAGCGGGCTGAACCGGAGCTCGAGCCTGGAGATAGTGACGGCAACAGCAGCATTCCGCGCGCTATGGGGAAAGGCTTTCCCGGAAACCCCGCACCTCTAAGGAGTTGAAGCCGGTCCGGAGTTGGTGTGTCCCTTAGACGCCTTCCGAGGTGTCTCCACCCGCTCCCTCGCCCCCCCCCTACCCCCCCTAAGTGGGATCGGAGGAAGGACCTGAGACACCCCTCCCCCCCTGCCTTCTTCTTACCCCCTCATTCCCAACCCCTGTTTACAGGGGGAAAGGGAGCCAGGAAATTTTTCTTCGCTGCATTGGAAGACAATCATCCTGAAAGCAACCTGTGGAGCCCGCGGATCGCTGGTATCAGAGAGAAACATCCCAGCCAGCTCTGCAGGAAAAGGAACTCTAGCTTTGGGTCCCCTGTGCCCCCTGCTACAAGACAGCATCAGGTAGGACGTTTTTGAAACAAATTTCCATGTACTTGAAGCGTGCAAATGCCTGATGCAGGTGTATAAGAAAGTAGAGTCAAGGGGCACAGAGTGGAGCAAAGAGGTTTAAGAAACCATTCAAGAAAAGTGGAAGGGGGGAGAAGTTGAACATGAAAGGGCGCTCTACTAAAGCTGCAGAAGTAAAAAAACCTAGAGACAGTTTGAATACAAGTACCATCCAAAAATACATGACAGAAACGCAAACCAGAAGCCCAGGTATGGAAAATAAACAACAAAGTGCAAAAGATAAAAAGAAAGACCCCAATAAAAATAAGGGAGCGACGGGAAATAACTCCAGATTAGCAACCTCACCAGAGCCTGAAATAGAAAATAATATAGAAATAAATATGGATGTTTTCCCCACAAAAACAGATATTCAGGACATGTTTATTAAATTAGAGAATGTGCTGAAGGCAGAGATTCTGAATGTTAGAGAAGACCTGGGACATTTACTAAAAAGAGTGGAAAATGTGGAGGATTTAACGGAGCAGCATGTAACAGCGATTGAGGATTTGAAGAAGCAGGTCAAAAACCTGAAATCGGATCATAGGGAAATGCTCCTTAAACTTGAAGAGCAGGAAAACCAAAACAGAAGGCAAAATCTTAGAATCAGAGCCATCCCAGAACAGGGGGGGGGGGAAGATCTGTTCTCTGTAATGAGGGAAATTTTTAACCCCGTATTGGGAAGAAACAAGGAGGAGGAGCTCAAGATAGAGCGTGTTCATAGAATAAGAAAGCCTGCAAGCGCCAGAGAAGACGCTCCCAGGGATGTGATTGCGAGGTTTCATCATTATGAAGAAAAGGAGAGGATCTGGAAAAACCTGAGAGGAGTTCAGTCACTGAAATATAACAACAAGGACATTCAAATCTTTACAGACTTGTCAGCCAGAACCCACGCAAGGAGAAGACAACTAAAACCATTGTTGGACACTCTAAGGGATGCTAATTTGAAATACAGTTGGGGCCATCCATTTTCACTACTGGTGATAAGAGACGGGAGGAGCTTCAGATTAAAACAGATGGAAGAATTACAGGACTTCTGCACAAATTTAAATATTAGAGTTCCTCAGGACATGAAGGGAAGGTCCTTTTGAGGGGGGGGGGGTGGGATTGGGGGGAGGTGGGGGGTTTGGGTGGGAGGTTAGAAGGTAATAAGGTCAAAATGTGATTTATAGATAGGGTATTTTCAATATGAAACGGTTTTGTTTTTCTCTTCCTTTTTCTCCTTCCCCTGCCCTCAATTGCATGGGAGGTGGGGGGAGGGAGTCCTCTGAACCCCATGGTGGGAGTAACACCCTGCACACGAGGGGGCGTTGGCGTGAAGGCAACATGGGAGACGCCACGACCCCAAGGCCGGGGAATGGCGGGGGGGGTGGGGGCGAGGGGGGGTTGGGGGGGGAGGTGGGGGTGAGGGGGGGAGGAGGGGGAGGGTGGGTAACCGCAGGCCCAGAGTACAATTTGAGAGATTTAATTGATGTGTTCTTTCTTATCTATTTCCTCGCTTCCCCAGATATGGGATACAGCTTAGGGGTGTTTATTTTCCCTTCCTGTCTGATTTGCCTAGGTTTTTTTGATCTTAATCTTCATATTTCCCGGTGTAAAGGTGGAGGACCCTCTCAGAATAAAATAAAAGATTTCCAAAGGGATAGGAGGGCAGATATAAGGATTGAATGGTAATGGAAATCAGATGTCTATCATATAATGTGAAGGGCCTTAACTCACCAGGGAAAAGGTGGAAACTGGATCATGAATTACAGAGATTGGACATAGATATAGCTTTCCTGCAGGAAACACATCTAGTGTATGAGGAGGGTATTAAGTTATCATCAAAAGGTCTCTCAGTATGGATATATGGTAAATCCCCATCCAAAAGGACAAAGGGGGTGGCCATCGGATTCTCGAGACGGATAAAATTTAATTTGTTAGATAAGAAAGTGGACCCAGAAGGGCGATTCCTGTTTGTGAAAGTGAAAATCAATGAAAAAATTTATACACTGGCAAATATATATTGCCCAAACAGAGATCCGATGGGGTACCTTGCACGAACCCTGACTGGACTGGAGGAATTCAAAGAAGGGGAGGTGATTTTAGCAGGCGACTTACATTTTTGCCTAGACCCAGCCTTGGATAGGTCAGCTGACTCCCAATGGGAAGATAAAAGGGCATGTGCCAGAATTGGGAAGAAATTACAAGCCCAGCAGCTGATTGATGTGTGGAGAGTGTTGCATCCCAAGGAGAGGGACTATACATTCTACTCACAGGTGCATGCGACCTATTCAAGGCTGGATTATTTTTTGGTTGATCATAGTTTATTGGACTCTGTGACAGGAACAAAGATTGAGGTTCAGACCTTGTCAGATCATGCTCCAGTAGTTATGACATTATTGCTTAAGGACCTTCAAAGGATTCCATACACCTGGCGGCTGAACGAATTTCTCTTAAACAAAAAACAGGTTGTTGAAAGGGTTCAAAGAGAGATCGAGGGCTTCTTCCACACTAATGAGACCAAGGAGGTCCCGGCAACTATTGTTTGGGAAACCTTTAAGGCCTACATTAGAGGGATATTAATCTCAATTGGTACAGGGGAGAAGAGGGAAAAAGCTAGAAAGCAAGAAGAACTGATAGAACAAATATACAAATTGGAACATACCCATAAAACTAGCAAGGATATGAGCAGAGAGGTACTAAGGGAACTAACATTAAAAAGGGATGAGCTGAGAGATTTACTAGAAACAGAAGCCCTCAAAAGAAAATATAAAATCAGTAGGAATTTCCATATAAAGGGGAATAAAATAGGGAAACACCTAGCTGCAACCACTAGGAAGAAAAGACTGGAGAACTACATAGAGAAGGTGAAGAACAAAAAAGGGGAAATGAGATACTCAACAAAAGAAATAGCGGAAGAATTTCGAAACTACTTTTCCTCCCTTTATGCAGTCGAACAAAAAGAAAAACAGGAGCGGAAAAAGGAAAAAATGGTAAAGGAATTTCTAAAAGAAGCTGCCCTGCCCACCTTGTCACAAATGGACTCATTGGAGTTGGAAAGGCCAATATCGGAAGAGGAGGTCTTTAGAGCCCTGAAGCAATCCCCAGGGGGCAAGAGCCCTGGCCCGGATGGCTTCACGACTAATTTTTATAAAAAATTTAAGTTACTCCTGGTACCAAGGCTTTGCCAGATGTGGAATGGCCTTGGAGACCAGGAAATGTGCGGGGATGCCTTGTTGGCAGCGGTGACATTGATTCCTAAGGAAGGGAGAGACCGCACCCTATGCTCAAGTTACCGGCCGATCGCGTTATTAAATGAAGATACCAAACTATATGCGAAAGTGTTGGCTCTCCGATTGAGGGAGAAAATGCCCGGCCTGGTTAATCCGGACCAGGTGGGATTTGTCCCCGGGAGAGAGGGAAGGGACAATGGGGTGCGGTCTCTCCTTGTACTGGAGGCACTTAAAGCAGCCAAGTCCCCAGGGCTACTCCTGTCGATCGACGCCGAGAAGGCGTTCGACAGGGTAGACTGGGGATTTATGTTTAGTGCACTGGAGGTAATGGGAATCGGGCCAGCAATGCTAAGAAGAATAAAAATTCTATACAACCACCCAGCGGCCTTTGTAAGAGTGAATAACATGCCCTCCTCCAGCTTTATTATGCAGAATGGCACCAGACAGGGCTGTCCATTGTCCCCACTCCTTTTTGTCCTGGCCTTGGAGCCACTCCTTAACATAATTAGAAAACACCCTGACATTAGTGGATGTGTAGTAGGGGAGGAAGAACACAAGCTAGCGGCATTCGCCGACGATATCCTATTTTATATTTCAAAGCCCAGAATATCAATCCCCAATATGCTATCGATTATGGGGAGGTATAGTGCAATATCAAACTTCAAAATTAATATAGAAAAATCTGAAGCTTTAAAGATTAACATAAACAAACTGGAAGCCAATAGGTTAGCCGAGGTCTTCCATTTTCCATGGAGGGACAATATTAAGTACTTAGGAGTGAGATTAACGGGTTCCAGGGGGGACCTGTATAAGATAAACTATATACCCCTCCTAAATGAAATAAAAACGGAAATAAAAAGAATAGCCCATGGCCCTGCCTCCTGGATGGGGCGAATAAATATCGTAAAAATGGTGCTCGCACCTAAAGTATTGTACAAAATGCAAATGCTCCCTATCCCAGTTCCTCGAGAATTTTTTAGGGTCCTGTCAGAGATTATAAACAAGTACGTTTGGGGCCACAAGAAACCGAGAATTGCGCGTGGGGTGCTATGTAGAGAGAAAACACGTGGGGGGTTAGCTCTCCCTGATTTTAGAAACTACTATAGAGCTATTGTAATAGCACGGGCACTGGAGTGGGGTAAAAGTACCAATACAAAAAAATGGGTGAACTTAGAAATAGGGTTAAGTAAGGTATGCTTGAACCAGATGATTTGGAATCCACCACAGTATAGGGATTTAGGTAAAGAAACACATTATATTACACATCACACACTTAAAGTTTGGGACCAGATTCACCAATTAAATAAGTGGGGCTACAATTCACCATTAATTTATTTAAAGAATAACCCTTTTTTTCCCCCAGGAATGGGAAAAATAGGAGGAAATTGGATCCTTGAGAAGGAAACACAAATAAGACATATAATAAGTAGGGGGGAATTAAAATCACTGGAAGAATTAAAAGCACTAAGGGAGAGAGTATTAATAAATGGGTGGAGGCATAGTCAATTAAAACACTTTATTGGTAGTCTCCCAGGCCCCTTAAGGGAGGAGGCGAACTACAGGGGATTAGAGAAAATTGCACTTAGAGAAGAATTAAAAGGGACGGTTTCGAAGGTGTATAAAATTCTGATGGGTAGGGGCGGACAGGATACGCCCCCGTTCATCAGAAAATGGGAGGAGGAGCTGGGATCACTATGTGATGGGGAAACGGAAAAACGCATTTTGGAGGCCACGCATACAACAGCAGTAGATATGAAGTCAAGGGAAAGCAATTATAAATGTATAGCCCGGTGGTATATGACCCCGGCTAGAGTGAGTAAATTCTCCCCAGATAAATCTCCTAGCTGTTGGAGAGGGTGCGGAGGCCCGGGTACAATGGCGCATATCTGGTGGGACTGCCCCAAAATCCAAATTTATTGGCAGGAAGTGACAGGGCTGATAGAAGGGATAACAGGGAAAAATATTAAAAGGGACCCATGGACCTGCCTGTTTCATGGTCAGGAGGGAGGGAAGAGGGGATATAATTCCTCTCTGACACCAATTCTACTGAACGCAGCTAAAAATGTTATCCCAAAGAAATGGCAAGAAACAGAACCCCCAAAGATTAAAGACTGGATCACAAAAGTAGATGAAATCTATAGATTAGAGTATATTGAGAGGAAAGAACCCCTAGACGGGAGTCAAGAGAAAGAACAAGGGAAATGGTATCCTTGGGGGATCTTTAAAAAAACAGAGAAATATGTGGAGGTAGTGTCAAGATAGTTCTGGGGAGTGGGGCAGGGACATTAAGGACGAGTGGAGAAGATGTGAGTCTGCGGGGGGCGGGGGGGAGTGGGGGGGGGTTGGGGGAGGTTGGGGGAGGTTGGGTGGGGTGGGGGGGGATTTAGGGGGAGAGGTAACCCCGGAAGGCGGTTAGGGGGGATATGAAGAGATGTCATAATGAAAAATAGTAAGACCCTCTTTGCTGGAGGGGTGTTCCTTCCCTTTTTGTATTCATGTGTATGTACGATATTTTTTATTTTGAAAAATAAATAAAGATTTATAAAAAAAAAAAAAAAAAAAAGAAGTGCACAGCACGGGATCGCATGAGGTAAGTAAAAGGGGGGGTGAGGGGGGATGCTGATGCCTAAACATTTTTTACCTTAACACAAGGAATGCATTAAGGTGAAAAATGTTTACGCTTTGGAACCACTTTAAGGGCACAGTAAAACAAGTATAAGTCCCCTTTTTATCACATCTGCTACATTTTTATCACGTTATGTGTGAATATGATAGTTGATCATAATCATGCATGCTATAATGATAAAAAAAACTCTTAAAAGTTAAAAAAGAAACAAATGTTTTTTGGACCCTTTTTTTTATTTGTTATGTTTCTGTTTTTTAGACAATGGGAAAAAACAAAATTGTCCAAATAGAATTTTAAAAAAATTAACAGACTGCATGCCTTTTTTTAAATGTTTCCTATATTTTTAGTGTGTTTTACTGAAAAAGGTGAAATGAAATGGTATACTTTCTATTTAACATTTTCAAGGTGCTGTTTTGACACCTTTTTAACAGCTATCGTCTAAAACACCTGACATATTACACCCAAAAAAAAAAAATAATGAAAAAAAACCTAAAACATTAAAAAAGATATTCAAGAACCAATCAAAGTTCTTGAAAGTCCTAAAATCATCCTTAAATCATCATAATTGTACCCATCCCTAATGACTCCAATACTTTTTACTGAAATAACCAACATTTTGTCAAAGTGAATTGACCATTTTCACTCATCCTTTGTAGCAACATAAATAACTCTTTCAGGTTATTAGAACCGTACTTGTATTTATAAGAGTTTTAAATTAGGACAAATTAAACAATAATTTAAAATCAAACAAAAAAGAAAAAAAAAGAGAGGTTTTGGGCCCAATCAAGGGGCTGTCCTACTAACATAATTACAGAAATAAAATACTTTTTTTCACATATTTTTGCTTATGTTGTTTGCTTACCAGAAACAAGACACACTGCAGACAGGCAGGCTATTGTTGAGACATCAAGGTTAAGGCTCTGTAAATGTAATGAAAAGTTTCTAATTGAATCCAGCCATTCACCAAATCCACGAAGGCACTGAAGTCTGTGCAGCACTAGTCCATTACAAAACACAAATTCATCTGCAGTGACATTAGACCTGCATGGGAAAAAATATGTATTAATTTTTATAAAATATATACGTTCTACTGTTAAAATAATCTTGTTCATTAAGATGGCTAATAATAAAAACTAAAGTAAACTGCCCACATAAATGTAGGACCTGCCCAAAGTGTCAACTGTATTTTTTGTTTAATGTTTACTGTAATGAGTGGCGCTGTCACGAAAGAAAAGGGCACCTATATCCACGTGTGGTGGGACTGCGACCGAGTTCGCCCTTTTTGGGACAAGGTATTTAATATTTATAATGGCCTACAATGTTTCCATGGTACCTCCCCGCATGTGGCACTATTATCCGTCCTTGCAGGACCAATCAGCTCTCACAGAAAAAGCCTTCTTAGATTTTTCTTGTCAGCAGCCCAACATGTCATATCACAGTTCTGGAAGACTGACACCGTCCCCCCTATCACTAGGTGGATAGACACTCTAAATGACACTATCCTCATGGAGGAGTTCCAGGCAAAACAAAGCGGTACATAGGATAAATACACACAATTATGGTACCCTTGGCTCCACCATTCCACATCGGACCCCTTCCTCAACAGCATTGCCACATGAGGAATGGGCCCCACAAATGTGGAATACGGAAGTGAAAAAGAGATACAAACCCTCAACAAATGAGGCTCTGATAACTCTTATGCCCTGTACACACGATAGGATTTTCCGATGGAAAATGTGTGATAGGACCTTGTTGGAAATTCCGACCGTGTGTAGGCTCCATCACACATTTTCCATAGGAATTTCCGACACACAAAGTTAGAGAGCTTGCTATAAAATTTTCCGACAACAAAATCCGTTGTCGGAAATTCCAATCCTGTACACAAATCTGACACACAAAGTGCCACGCATGCTCAGAATAAATTAAGAGACGAAAGCTATTGGCTACTGCCCCGTTTATAGTCCCGACGTACGTGTTTTACGTCACCGCGTTCAGAACGATTGGATTTTCCGACAACTTTGTGTGACCGTGTGTATGCAAGACAAATTTGAGCCAACATCCGTCAGAAAAAATCCATGGATTTTGTTGTCGGAATGTCAGATCAATGTCCGACCGTGTGTACAGGGCATTATAGTATATTGTACTATATTATAGTACAATAGTACAATATAGTATATTGTACTATTGTACTATAGCTGACTGAATGCTTATTAGACATTTACTGCTGAGTAGCCCCCCTCCTCTCCCCTCTTACTCATACCACCTGATCCACCCCCCTCTATACCTTGATGTCTTCCCCCGTACTCTCCCCTATCCTACAGCTGTTTTTTTGAGCAGGTATTCCAGGCAGTGTCCGGTGACAGATGACACTGCATGGCTGGGTTTTGTATTTTGTATTATGAAGAAATGCTTTAAATAGACAAATTGTTGTAATATATAGCATTATGTACAGTGGGCGGTATGTGAAAACCACCCCCCCTCTTCTCTCCCTTTCCCCCTTCCTTCTTTATTATGTACCCCCCCCCCCCCTTTTTTCCTTTTTCTCACTTGTGTTATATTTTCTCTTGAAAAAAATCACTAAAAAACATATTCAACCTTAATGTTTATAGAGAATAAGGGGCGAATGACACTTTTGCGCTGCAGTAATGTGCACATTAACACATATGTTACTACAATGCATGTTAACGCACGTATGGGACTCCAACGCACTAAGGTAATGCAGTCTCCACACACAATGGGCAATCTGCTAGGTTATAAGAGGCCGAAGCGCATATCCTTATCCCGTAGCCGCTTCTGCACCTCGGTAAAGGACTTGCGACATTGCTGGATCTCCAGTGAATAATCCAGAAAGAAGGGCAGTTTTGTGTCTTCATAATGCAGGTCAGACTTCAGACGAGCGGTAGTCAGAATACGATCCCGGTTGCGGTAGTTAAACAAGTGTAGGAAGAAGGGACGCGGAGGTGCACCTGGCAGCGGTGGTGATGTAGGAACCCTACGGACCGTTCGACCACAAACGTGGGAGGTGAGTTACCATGGTTGAGAATGGTGGATAGGAACTGCTCCATGAACTCGGCCAGCTTGTTACCCTCCGCGTGCTCCGGGAGACCAAGGACCCTGACGTTATTTCTCTGGAGTCTGTTCTTTGTGTTGATTGCCCTCTCTTGCAATGCCTTAACCTGCAGCCGAAGGTTACATCCAGCCCTCTACAAGATTTTTTCTGGCCTGCAACAAACTATTTATGAAAATACCTTGGCTGACAGGCAGTGGATGCAGTCTATATATTGTAATACAGAGTCCAGCACATCCACCACCAGCCAGCCGGAATCATCTTTCAGTGTAAATTTCCTCTCCCTCATTAGCAGGTTATTGAATCATGTGCTTGGAAGCTTGTTGTATTCAGAGAATACTTTACTTTCACAGAGGATTAGCAGTACATGTCTTACAGGAAACAGGACATACAAGTACATATATTGAGGACAGACAAGCACTTCCTCTGGTTACCTTAACATAGAATACACATTATAACACTGCAGTGCCACCTGCTGCATAGAAAGGTATAATGCAGATATATATATATATATCTATCTATATCTATCTATATCTATCTATCTATCTATCTATCTATCTATCTATCTATCTATCTATCTATCTATCTATCTATCTATCTATCTATCTATCTAGTTTATAGTCACATTAGAAAGCTGCTTTACATTACATGTTGTTGTTCTTCCAATACCCCTTCTCAACAGCATGTGCTTTGTCAAATTATATTCAGCTTCTTCTGGAAACTGCTATGAAGTTCCTTCAATAAAGGCTTGATGAGTGCATCAGCAGTCATCTCCTCTGATGGGCAGTATTGAATGTCAATAACACCTTCCTCTTGATTGTCCCTCAGTAGGTGATACTTGACGTCAATGTGTTTGGTTCTAGGATTGACCCTTTCTGATTGCATACGTTTTATACAACCCTGGTTGTCTTCAAAAATGGGAATTGGTTTTGACATGTCTATCGCAATGTCCACAAAAAGTTGACAAATCCATATCGCTTCTTGACATGCGGGTGATGCTTCAATGTACTCTGAAGATAGAGCGACAGTTGCTAGCTTTTTTGACTATACCAACTTATGATTACTTCCCCATACTGGAAGATGAATCCACTTGTGGGTTTGTGGTCTGTGCAGTCTCCGGCTCAATCAGCATCCACATATCCAACCAGTTTTAGATTTGATGTTGCTGGTAACAGTAACTTCATCTGAATTGTTCCTTTGAGTTACTGCATCACTCTTTTTACTGCATTGCAGTCATGCTGACAGGGAGCTGTGACTTTCCTGCATAGTATGCCCACTGCTGTGGCTATGTCTGGTCTTGTCACAGTGGCAACAAATAGCAGCTTACGAATTGCTCTACGATGCATGTCATTGTTGGGTAGCAAGTTTTCTGCTTCATTGCTCTTTTGATAGCCTGGTTTCATAGGAGTTTTCATTTCCTTTGCATTTTGCATATGGAATTGTTCCAAGATTTCTGAGATTTTCTGAGATTGGTTGAGAAGATAACTTCCATCTTCTTCTCTCTCTATTTGGATTCCCAGATAGTAGCTAATGTTCCCAAGTTCTTTGATTTCAAAATTTTCTTTCAGCTTGTGAACTATCTGATTGTAATCCCCTTTTTGTTCAAAACAGGTTATACTGTCGTCAACATAGATAAGGATGTATATCCATCTGTCTTCTTGATTTTTGGAGTAGATACAGGGGTCTATTTTACTTCTTGAGAATCCCTCTCTGGTAAGTACTTTGTTCACTTTCTCATTCCACATTCTTGCAGATTGCTAGGCTTTGATCCATGCCACATTTTGAATGGAGTACTTTTAATGGCTCTTGAGGGTAGTCTGTTCTGTAGGTAGGTTGCAGTCATGACTGATTCTACCTAGTATTTGTGAGGTAGGTTGACATTCGATAACATGCACCTGGCAATTTCTATAAGAGTGAGATTTTTCCTTTCTGCTACACTGTTTTGTTTAGGAGTGTATGGTGTGGTTGTCTGGTGTACTATTCCTTGTCTCTTCAGATATGAGGCCACTTCTTTGCTTATGTATTCTCCTCCATTGTTGGTGCGTATTATTCCTGGTTTCCATTGGAATTTGTTGCTAGACATGGCAACAAACTCTTGAAGTTTCAATCTTGTATTTCATTAGATAAATAGTTGTGTACCTGAAATAATCATCAATGAAAGTCAGTAGATATCGGTTCCCACCTGACGTGGGAGTTTTCATTGGACCACATACTTCACTGTGTATGAGATGCAGGGAGTGGGTAGTTTTTCTTTGAGATGCCTGTGGAAGGGGAGCACGTGTGGCTTTTGCTTCAATACAGCATTTGCATTTCATGAGAACTTTGCAAGGCATTATTGTCAAATCTTCTGATAAACCTCTCTTTATAATGTCCTGTATAGCTTCTGGATATCTGTGCCCCAGCCGCCTGTGTCATAAGTGAATACATTTGCTGTGTATGTCATTAGAGACTATATTGGCTTGCTGGCCTGTGGTGTTGAGCTTGTATAGGTGGTCATCCAGTTTTCCTTTTGCGAGGAATCACTTATTATTGTGAATTGTGCATTCAATACCCTGGATCTTAACTGTGAAACTGTTGTTTGCAAGACTTTTCACTGATAGAAGGCTGCCTTCTAGTTCTGGAACATACAGCACTTTCTTTACATGGATACTTTGCTTGCCTCCTTGTGGTGTAATGGAGTTCAGGAAGCCCTGACCTTTACCTTCTGATGTGATGCTTTTCCTGTTTGCTGGAAAAACGTTGTCTTTTGCACTGTAATCAATGTTTGTGAAGAAGGTCTCATCGCTAGTCATGTGGCTTGTCGCACCTGGGTCTATGCACCAGCCGCGTGGCTTTCCGCTCTATGTCCTCTACCCACTTGCCTACTAGGCCAATTCTGACAGTTATATATATATATACATATATATATATTGTTTATAGTCACATTAGAAATCTGCTTTACATTACATGTTGTTGTTCTTCCAACAGCCACTACCTCCACTGTGGTTAATTGCTGGGCCTTTCAGCCTGCCCCCTGCATTTACAGGTGAACTGGACTCCTTCTGTCCAGACTTTCCCCACCTCCCAGCTTCTGCCCTGCTGCTCTAGTACCTGAAAGGTAAGAGGGAACTCTGCTGGGCACACATGAATGTAAGAAGGGACTCTTATGGGCACTCCTGGATGTAAAACAGTTGTTTTTTCAGCCTGCAAATATACAATGCGCTGAAAAGATTGGGGACCTCTGGATTGGAGCACCCTCCTCAGGAACCATCATGAGATTTCCTCAGACTGTGGGTGGCTAGAATAGCACCCATATATGTACATGGACTTTAATGGCATCCCAGTCTTAGTCAAATGCGCTTCTGGAAGAATGAGCAAACATTCCCATAGACACACTCCTAAACCTTGTGGACAGCCTTCTCAGAAAAGTTCATGTGTGTGTAAAGGCAGGCGTCCCACTACTTTTGGTAATATAGTGTTAATTTTCCCAATTCACAATTTCCTCATTCATTTAGCACACTTGCAGTCCCTCCCAACTTTCATGTACCAATATACTACATATCAATAATGAAATGCATTTG
Source organism: Lithobates septentrionalis (assembly GCA_037952835.1). Classification (NCBI taxonomy): domain Eukaryota; kingdom Metazoa; phylum Chordata; class Amphibia; order Anura; family Ranidae; genus Lithobates; species Lithobates septentrionalis. Next base: position 90,129 of record JBBDGP010003349.1, read on the forward strand.
AATGTCACCTGTAAATTATGTTAATAAAAATGTATTGAAATTAAAATGAAAATTAGTTTTTTATTTTATTCTGTAGAAATATGAAAAATGTAAACAAAGCAGGATTACCTGATTGAAAGCCTTAATAGAAAAAGTTCCAGAAATGCCATTTCTATCAGTAATGTCTGATCATCCAGTGAAAGATCATCAAATCCAGGAATTTTTTCTGCCCATTTTTTAGAAATTTCAATGGAGACAGTAAGAAGATTGTAGAACTGTTGAATACATTCTATATCTGTGCTGGCAGCTGCCTGGTCAGTATCAGCAGAGTACTGTGGATTTGAACAAAGAAAAAATATATATATATTTGTGGAAATAATTCTGAATAACTTTTATTTTATTTTTAGTAATATTTTCTATTCATTTTTATCATGTAAGCAGGAAAAATGTCCCGAAAAACTAGACTATCACAAAATTTGCAACACTATGCACTGCAACACACTATGGTGTAGGGTCATGCATTGTGGCATCGCCTTAGTGAGTTGGGCTGCCATTAAAAATGAACAGTAATGCAATGTAGGTTATCATGCATTGCTGTACATTACCTCGATGAAAAGATCTACTGTAAACTGGACCTTTATACAGAAAGCACATTTACAAAAATGCAGTATATTTACAAAAATGTATAATTATTGTCTGGATAGATATGTTGCTTTAATGACTCTATGAAGTGCCACAAAGTAAAGTAATTTTTTTTTTTACACTTTTGAATAAAGTAAAGAATGGTAAACAACACTGTCCGGTGTCCCATTGGGGAGATTTATTTTTACTTCCTGTACCAGAGACAAAACAGGAAGTTAGTGGAAATCTCTCTGAAGAAGGGAAATCCTCTTTCAGACATCTGTCATATGAACAAATGTCGCCCATTGGAACTTTTTCCCTCACCTCCAGTTTTTGTGACAATTTTACATTTCTTATCACTTGAGCTGAATCTCCCCAGAAACAAAGACAGCATTAAAAACCTTAAAGCGGGGTTTCACTGTCTCCACATTTTTATTTATTTTTGGCAAAATGACAATGATTTAAATATTTAAATATTGAACTTACTTGTTCCGTTTTTAGAGCGTACTGCTGTCAGTTTTCTCCAAAAAAAAAAAAATTATAAATTTTCATGTTGCTGGTTGTCATCTTGCCTGTGGGCATGTGAAGCCCACAGGCATCCTCTTCCGGGATACGGTGCTGCTGATCAACCAGCATGCACCGCCCGTTCCATCCCCGATCTTGCGCATGCGCAGTAAACTCAAATCTGAGCGCCGTCAACCGCTCCGGTTGCCATCGCAACGGGCGTCGTCGTAGAAATCCCGCAAGATTTTGTGGCGGCTCTCCGCACTGACTCCTGGGATGAATGACACGAGATCCCAGGAGACAGTGCGGCGATCAAAGGAAATGATGTAAATACCCGCAAAATCCCCGCCCACAGCCGCAGGGACCGAACACAGGCCGGGCCACATTTCTGAAGGTAGGAGAAAAAAAAAAATGTCCATTGAGCACTCGGTACTATATTTAGAAGCCACTGAGCTGAACTTTACAAAATGTGTGAAGATCCGCTTTAAAAGCGATGATGAATAAAAATTATAACATTTGGAATATATAGGTCAAAAAGTTTTATAGAAACAAACAACAAACCAGCGTGTTTCAGCTACCAAGCTCAGTCACCATCTTCAGGGCTAAAAAAGAATAATAATAAACAATCAAAAAATAGCCCTGAAGAAGGGGGCATCATTTGGCCTCCATAACATATTATTTTTTATTAATAAAACTTTTTGGACTATAGATTCTAAGGTGGGGTACTTTTATTAACCATCTCAGGAAGTGATCAATTACCTTAGTATTTTGCACCTACAAACATGTATAAGTTATAAGCACAAAGCAGACATGTTCTTTGTGGTATAGTGCTGTTACACATGTGAGAATTTGTATAGGTAATTTTCCTAAGCCATTAACTTCTGTATAGTTGATTATTATACTGCCATCTTGTGGTTATTTTGGTTTTTTGTACCATCTTTTCCTGTCTTTCCTCTGTGTTCCCACCCATCTTGTGATGTATTTCCTGTTCCTTCCTACACTGTCTTATGGGAATTAAGATGGCCAATTGTCTTAAGGTCACATCCAATCTGCTCGCAATCTGGGAACACATTACCATGTTTTGACCTGCAAATACCATCTTTTCATTCATCTGCCACATCTTGTTGTCTGCTCTACCTGCTGCTTCAATAAAGATCGACGCTGATATGAAAAAAGGTCATGAATTGAGGTCTCAGCAAGGTATAAGTCACTATTACAACAGTTTGAGGCAGAATACTTATATACTGTTAGCGATTGTGACATTTACTTTTTCAAATAAATGGAAGCTAATGTTTTGTGAATCATAAAAAAAAAAAACAGCACCAGGCAATCAATGAAATGTGTCCTGTGTTTGGGTGGCTGCAGTTAGATTGAAATGTTTAGTCCTCTTCCCCCTGAAACCCCTGTAACCCTTAGTTTTTTTTAACCCCATTATGACAGGTGATACAAAAAAGCATGCTGCGGCTACTAAATGTCTTGAAAGCAAAATCACTCAAAAAGAGTGTGGATCCTCTGGTGGGACTTTAAATTGGGTTACTGACAACTTGGTATAGATACAAAGGTAGAAAAAAGTATTATAAATATATTATATTTATTATGGAAAAAATATAAAATAAGTAGATATGACATATGACAGATATACATATCTAAAAATGGATGCACATTGGCGGATGTTGGATATGAGCATGGGACAATAACCAATTCTATTGAAAAAATTACAACAATAGAGATAACCCAACGTTTCGAGGTATTTGAAGGTGAACCTCTTCTTCAGGGGTAGTAGGTTTGGTCACAATGAATTTTAAGTCACGTATATTCTAGATGGACTCTCCAGGACATCCACAGCATCCAGAGGGAGATCGATCAGCCACAGCTCCACAGAGGCCAAGGACAAGGGTACAGGGAGGGATGAAGGAAGGAAAGGGGCCAGTAGGCAGGGGGCCCCCCGAAGATGGATACTTGGTCCCCAAGATGGACAGTGATCGCCAGTAGCCACAACAGCTCCACAAAGGGCACCCCCAATAAATCACGTCCTCCCTTCACAAAAAGGGTAAACCAGAGCCAATTCCAGGGAGCTGGCTGGTCACCTCTCCCGAGCACCCAAGTCCTGACTCGCAGTGTATATAGCCACAGTATCAGAGACAAATAAGTTGAGGGAGAAAAAACGAGCCTATAGGATCAGTTTGGGAATATATTGAGGGTTGTAATATAACCTCCTTCTAATACATCAATTTTGAAAGATCAAGCTTGTTTTCAGGTCTCCCTGTGGTATGCTGCAGGCAGGGAGAAGCTGCAGAAAAGCATGTACTGTAGTGCGTTTTTGCAACAATTTGCATTTTTTTAATCTGCCCAACAACAAATTGGCCAAAGAAAAGCATACAAAATGCAAAATGAAAATTGCAGCAAAATTGCATGTGCAAAAATGCACACGTGATCACATGAATGAGCAAAGAGAGCGCAATGTGTTGTGAGCTGGCTCACTGAAAACCAACGCATTTCGTCCAATGGGACTTCAACCCCAGCATCTTTGGCTCAAGCTCTCTGTTCCCCACTCACCACTATCACTTGTAAACACAGAAGTCTGGCTTCTGTGTTTACAAGTGACAGCTTCTCTCCCAACAGCTTCCACAGATCTGATCTCCTGAGCAGATCCCACAGAGTGCAGGAAGGGGACAAGGGAGATGCAGGTGCCAGTGGTACAGTGTGGCCAAGGGCAGGAGGGGGGCATCGTTTTGTAGGCTGACCTACTGTGATCTCCATTTTTCCCTGGTGCCCGTATGCCGACACCCCTGCTGGATGATCTCCATGCAAGTGACATTGGTGGGGCCACCTACAGTGTGTGGGGAGGTACTAGAGCCGGCCGGGTGCTTAAGCTTAATACAGAAACAAAAGTAAGACATGTGCAAGATGGCTTTTAAGGAGGGGGAGAAGATAGAGCAGTGGATGGGGGGTGGTGCGTGTTGAGGTTAGAGCTAAAGAGGGGTGAAAGTGAAAAGTGGATGGGGGATGCAGAGGTAAGCAGCTGTGGAAGAGTGCTGAACTCTGCACTCTTTATGTAACCCCCTGAACTCTGCACTTAATGCACTCCTGGTATGTAATGACCCTTTACGACCCTCCCACTGTTAGTGAAATTTGGCCACACCCACTATTTGATGTAGTTTGGAGGGTGTGTGGGGGAAAGGGGGGTTGTGGGGGGTCCTGGTTGAGTTCCTGCACCTATTCCTATACCAAAAGCCCTGGTCATGGCTGATCAATTCCCCTATTTCCATGCAGTAATCCATGTAACTTGTCCCTGTTTATCAGCTGGACTGAAGGCATGCCTAATCTTTTCTATGCCAATCTCAAACTTACTGGGCGAGTCCACTCAGCTCCTTTAGGGACATTACACTATAAGGTCCTTTGGTGGTAGGAACTGATGCAAATGATCTAAATGCTCTGCAAAGCAACTATTAGGGCTATAAAGAAACACACAACAATTAAACATACTGTAGAGTAGTCAAGATCCCTGGGTGAAGAGTCTTCTACTGCCTGAATCAAAGCCTCCAACATACTGTTTGAAGGAGATGGCAAACTCCTTTGAGATGATTCTTGATGAGAAGGGCTTTTTGGTTTAGATGGAAGTCTTCCTCTTCTTCCTTTCAGACTGTCTGTTCTTACAACTAATTAAATGAATAAGATATACCATGTTCAAATATATTTTCTATAACGGATATAACTAAGGCAAGTACATTCTGGTAGCAACACTATTCCCCTTATATACTTATAGTAGAGTTTTGGATACAAGGAGGCTGATTTACTAATGTTCACTCAATATATCAATTGATGCACTTCAATTATCCAATCATGCAAAAAGCTCATTTTTATTTATTTATTTTATGTTACACATGATTTAGTGTTCAATGTGAACACAGCTACAATTTATTAGGTGAAGAGTCTCAAAATCCTTTAGTAAATCAACCTCAGTGTATCATGTATGTGATTGCAAAAGTTCTTCTGAAGTAAGAAGAGAGTGCAGTGTCCCATTAACTTCTCCTAAAGTGTATGTGAAAGCAAAGTTTATGAACTTGCTCATACAGAGAAAGTGCCCATGGTACTTTAGAAGAGATACGCCATAAATAAAACACTTCAGTATAAAAAAAATCGTCCAATTTTTACTTATAACATATGAGTATTAAAAAACATACATGTTGATGTACAAATCCATAAATTGATTTTCTGATCAGTCAAAATAAAGTATCTAAGAAGTGAACGTTGCTTCACAAAACGCGTTTGGATGTATAATCTCTCCTCTGTCTACAATATGGCAAAATAGCATGTTTTTACTTGAATGGTTGATTAATGTATCATTGCTACATTTTATGGATTTATATATCAAAATGTATGTTTTTTAATATTTATATGTTATGAATAAAAATTGTAAGATTTTTTATACTGAGGTGTTTTCTTTATGGTGTATCTCTTCTAAAGTCCCATAAGCATGTTCTCTGCATGAGTCAGTTCATAAAGTTTGAGTACTGAGCTACGCCTTACTCATGCATCAAACCAGTTTTTTTTATACAGTATCTCACAAAAGTGAATACACCCCTCACATTTTTGTCAATATTTTATTATATCTTTTCATGTGACAACACTGCAGAAATGACACTGCGACAATATGAAGTAGTGAGTGTACATCTTGTATAACAGTGTAAATTTGCTGTCCCCTCAAAATAGCTCAACACACAGCCATTAATGTCTAAACCGCTGGCAACAAAAGTGAGTACACCCCTAAGTCAAAATGTCCAAATTGGGCCAAAAGTGTCAATATTTTGTGTGGCCACCATTATTTTCCAGCACTGCCTTAACCTTCTTGGGCATGGAGTTCACCAGAGCTTCACAGGTAGCCACTGGAGTCCTCTTCCACTCCTCCATGATGACATCACGGAGCTGGTGGATGTTAGAGACCTTGCGCTCCTCCACTTACCTTTTGAGAATGCCCCATAGATGCTCAATAGGGTTTAGGTCTGGAGATATGCTTGGCCAGTCCATCACCTTTACCCTCAGCTTCTTTAGCAAGGCAGTGGTCATCTTAGTGGTATGTTTGGGGTCATTATCATGTTGGAATACTGCCCTGTGGCCCAGTCTCGGAAGGGAGGGGATCATGCTCTGCTTCAGTATGTCACAGTACATGTTGGCATTCATGGTTCCTTCAATGAACTGTAGCTCCCCAGTGTCAGCAGCACTCATGCAGCCCTAGACTATGACACTCCCACCACCATGCTTGACTGTAGGCATGACACACTTGTCTTTGTACTCCTCACCTGGTTGCCGCCACACACGCTTGACACCATCTAACCCAAATAAGTTTATCTTGGTCTCATCATGCTTGTCTTCAGCAAACTGTTTGTGGATTTTCTTGTGCATCATTTAGAACAACAGCCATGCAGACCAATTTGATGCAGTGTGTGCGGCGTATGGTCTGAGCACTGACAGGCTGATCACCCACAGCTTCTACCTCTGCAGCAATGCTGGCAGCACTCATACGTCTATTTCCCAAAGACAACCTCAGGATATGACGCTGAGCACATGCACTCAACTTCTTTGGTTGACCATCGCAAGGCCTGTTCTGAGTGGAACTTGTCCTGTTAAACTGCTGCATGGTCTTGGCCACCGTGCTGCAGCTCAGTTTCAGGGTCTTGGCAATCCTCTTATAGCCTAGGCCATCTTTATGTAGAGCAACAGTTCTTTTTTTCAGATCCTCAGAGAGTTTTTTGCCATGAGGTGCCATGTTGAACTTCCAGTGACCAGTATGAGAGAGTGAGAGAGAGCGATAACACCAAATTTAACACACCTTCTCAACATTTACACCCAAGACCTTGTAACACTAACAAGTCACATGACACTGGGGAGGGAAAATGGCTAATTTTGCCCAATTTGGACATTTTCACTCAGGGGTGTACTCACTTTAACATTAATGGCTGTGTGTTTGAGTTTTTTGAGGGGACAGCAAATTTACACTGTTATAAAAGCTGTACACTCACTACTTTACATTGTAGCAAAGTGTCATTTCTTCAGTGTTGTCACATGAAAAGATATAATAAAATATTTACAAAAATGTGAGAGGTGTACTCACTTTTGTGAGATACTGTATGTAGAAGCAAAGCCTTTTGTTCAGTATTGGATGTGTGGAAGGTTTAGACCCCAGTGTCAACAAAACAGGAAGTAATTGGAAATCCTAAATGTTAGAATTGTTACATGAGCAAAAGTTGAGGGGAAATCTCCCAATAGGGGCAATTGTTCTGGTAACAACTGTCTAAGATGGGAATTCCCCTCACTTTCCTCTATTTTCCTGTCATATCTCAAAGACAGGAAATCTTCCCAGCAGGGCACAGCCAGCAAAAAAAGAAACCTACAATCTGATAGGGGCTATACATACACTTCTTTAAATCCATGATCATTAAGCATTTTTGTTTTTCATAAATTTTATTGGGGTCCATTCACATCACCTGTGATAACTAGATGCTGCATTAAGACAGTGTATTTATTTGGAATAGGCCCCAAGACAGAAAAACTTGCTCCTATACTGTTTTCTTTTCACTGGGGTACACCAAAATACCGTTGTGGTGTGTATGCACTTACCCATCATGTTTCAGTGTAGCACACTGAAAACTTGTGTTACCACAGTGCACTAGGTGTCTACCGGCTTTTTTTTAAATCTGGGATCAATACATATTTCAAGAGCCTGAATAAGTAATATTGAATAAACAATGCAGTATAATGCATTTTAGTTATTGTACTGAAATGCATGTTTTAGAGAAAAGGAATTAGTCTTATGTAGTTACAACAAATGCAATCAAATAAAAGCAACTAAAATAAACACAGATGTTTTTTAGCTATTTTATTTTTACCAAGTGTTTATCCCTGTAACTCCAATAGGGTTTGTAATTCTTCTCAGTCAGTCTTGTGATATAGTTTTCCTGAAAAGCAGTACAGCCAGGTACCTGACTCCCTTTGCAGAGTACAGTGCAATTTAGCAATGAAGTCTGGTCTAGGACACACACCAGCCTGTGTATGGACAGTAAAGGAGCAGCAGCACTCTGTTTATTGTTAAATTAATAGTAGAGTAATAGTAGAGTAAGAGCCGGTTCACATGTGTGCGGTGTGATTTTATTCAGTTTTGCATGTGTTTTTAGCCACGCTAGCATTGAGCTTTATTATAATGCGTGTTTTGATGAAAGCGCATCAAAGATGCAGCATGCAGGACTTTTATGTGTTTGCATCAAAACATTCATTCTAATAGAGTTCAATAGTAGCGTGGCTAAAAACAAAGCATAAAAATACATTGCATATATGTGAACCAGCCCAAATAGAGCCCATGCTGGGCTCTAGTGCTGTCCATCCTAGAAGCTAATATCAAGACAAATGTAGAAGCTTAGGCTGGATGTACGTAAAAAGGATTTAAAGCGTTTGTTACCCTAAAACTTAAAGTGGTTGTAAACTCAGAAAAAAACAAACAAAAAAAACCTGCAAGACAAAGGCATAATGAGCTAGTATGCATCACATGCTAGCTCATTATGAAATACTTACCGTATATACTCGAGTATAAGTCGTTCCGAGTATAAGTCGAGGCCCTAATTTACCACAAAAAAATGGGAAAAACTTATTGACCCGAGTATAAGACGAGGGTGAGAAATGCACAGCTACTGTAAGTGGAAAAGAGGGTCAACAATGCCCATTTGCAGCATCATTGTGCCCATTTGCATGCCTCACTGTGCCCATTTGCAGCCATAGGTCCCCTGAACTTCAAACTCGTAGTTAAGGGTTCCTAGATGCCCCCTAGCTGCAGCCAAAATTTGGGGTCTCTGAACCCAAAGGGTCCCGAAATGACATTGCTGCAGATGGACACAGTTGAGCGACTATGGGGCCCCGTATTACGGGGCCACTTAGTGCTAAGAACCTCAAATTTAGTGTGCAAACCCAGTGGAACTAGTACCATAAAATTTCCAAAGCTGGAGTTTCTAGCACCAAGTGGCCCCGAGATACAGGGCCCCAAAAATCAGTTCAGAAAATGTCAAGCACTTTTCTGCAGCAGAGAATGACATTTTCCGAACCGGTTTTGGGGCCCCGTATCTCAGGGCCACTTGGTGCTAGGAACCCCAGCTTTGGATATGTTATGGTAACAGTTCCACTGGGTTTGCACACCAACTTTGGAGTTCCTAGCACTAAGTGTCCCTGAGATATGGGGCCCCAAAATCGGTTCAGAAAATGTCAAGCACTTTTCTGCAGCAGAGAATGACATTTTCTGAACCGATTTTGGGGCCCCATATCTCGGGGCCACTTAGTGCTAGGAACTTCAGCTATGGATATGTTGTGGTACCAGTTCCACTGGGTTTGCACACCAACTTTGGGGTTCCTAGCACCAAGTGGCCCCGAGATACGGGGCCCCAAAATCGGTTCGGAAAATGAATTTTTTTGCTGCAGAAAAGTGCTTGACTCGAGTATAAGTCGAGGGGGGCACTTTCAGCACAAAAAAATGTGCTGAAAAATTCGACTTATACTCGAGTATATACGGTACCTTAGAACGAAGCTGTTGCAGCGGTCCCCGCACACCGCTGTGTCTGACGACATGTCTCCTGGGTTATTTCTGGGTTCGCAGGCCCCTGCGCTGTGATTGGCCGGAGCCACGGTGATGTCACGGCGCGGCTACTGAAGAAACGGCACAAGCATGCCGTTTCTTCAGTGCATCTGTGCCGATGACGTTGGCACATGCGGATACAGTGAACGGCTCCTAAACTGTGCAAGTTTAGGAGATTTTCACGGTACCCACAGGTAAGACTTATTATAGGCTTACCTGTAGGTAAAAGTGGTGTAACAGGGTTTACAACCATATTAATATTCCTGATATGTTCCTGCTGTACTATGTCACTGTCTGAAAAAATATCCTGTTTCCTAACAAAATCTGACCACACTAAGCAGGAAAGCACACCGTGGCCAGTTCTTTAGCTAGACTGGGAACTCAGTGTGCTCTCCAATGATCAGACTTGCCCTGACACGCCCCTGCTGCACAGCCACCCACTGGGAAGCTCAGTGTGCTGCTGCTGCTTCTCCTCTCCCAGCTCTTATGCAGCTCTTATGCAGCTGAGAATAGAAGGAATGTGATCACTTATAAAATAGGGAAAAAGGTATTTATAAGGTGATCGTTTACAACCACTTTAATGGCTTTTAATGAATACAGAATAGAATTCCTTCCTAAGGTCAACAAATCATTAGAAGGAACTACCAAAAATTATATTTGATGTGCTCACTGCAATTTAGGTTTTATAGTAGGAGTCCAAGGCTGTTTTCAAAATAAATAGTATTTCAAGTTTTTTAGCTAATAAGCTTATAAAAAAAAGCAAACATTTTTTTTACCTTCTTTAACCATACCAACACTGAGGCATTTTTGAAATCTGCAGTACTGGCAGCGGTTTCTTCTTCTTTTGTCCACTGGACAAGTTTTGTTTGCCAGACATACATATTTTGCATTTTTCTGCACTGTTCTCTAAAAATATATAGGAGAAAATACTTTTAGTTGGTGGAAAAACAAATGAAGATGAGGGAACAAGGCATGTAATTTATCACTGCATAAACAAAATGCAATTTGCATTATTAGGTGAAATAGATCTTCCTAATGCAATAGCCTGCAGCAAAATTCTATGTATCAGAGCTAATGGTGCCTATTTTAATAATCAAGACGTCTTTAAAAAGATTCAGACACATTTAAATGGTACAATACAATTGTACTGTGTATGAAATTGCTACTCAAGTAATTTTACATTTAAGGGTTCTCATTTACAAACATTTTTCTTTTTTAATGTGTGTAAATTAGATTTTTCAATGTCAAAAGTGAGGCTCTATAGGACGTACAATAAATATATTTTTTATATATCTTTTTATTAAATTTCCAAGATCATTATACAGCATACGTTTGCAAATACACACATTATCAAAACCTGAATAGAAGTAAAAAAACAAAGATACGGGGGAAAGGAAGAAATTTTATATATATATAGAGGGTGGATAAAAATCAATGATTTAAAAAAAAAATCAAAAAGATCTTAAGAAAAAAATCAAAACGATCTGATCTTTTTGATTTAAATTAGATTTTTTTGATTTAAGTCAGATTTTTTTGATTTTTATCAAATTTATTTTAATAAAATGCTATCTAAAGATAGTTTTAAATTTAAGATAGATTAATCATTTAGTTTATTCAACATGAAATGCAGCTTAGTTATGTAGAATGAGGCTGTATATTCTGCAATATTTACATTTTTGGTAAACCCATTCAATGAATCCAAGCTCTGCAAGCTAAGATAACATGCACTGCATTGATGCATTCACACAATTTCACAGTAACCATGAGATAAAGCAAAGTTCAGGAATATTCCTTTATCCCATTGTTTTGCAAATCTATGTACACTATAGACTGTATGATTGAATCAGTTCTGATATTGGTGTTTTACTAACCTGACAGCTTATTATTCTAAATATAAAACATTCATTCTGTTTGCAAATATTAAAGATTCTAACTACCAGCAGGAATGAGTCCTTACATTTAAAGAGCACCTGTCATTTCAGATCCATCATGGCAGAGCCTTGTTCTGTCACTGCTGCATCACTAGCTGTCCCATTAAAGTGAATGGGACTGTCGGTGAGTCAACAGCGGGTCAGAGGAGGAGCCACTGTGGGACAGAGATGACGGTTGCTCTGTAAAAATTATGTTTCAAATCGAGTTGATTTACATCAAGTCTTTTTACTAGTGATTTAAATCGTGATTTAAATCGAGTTGATTTAAATCAAATCAACCCTGTATATATATCTTCTCTCTGAGTTACATATGTTAGGAATAATAAATCTATGTGGCCCACAGCTAGTAAAATTTTTCATAAACTCCCTTTGCATTTGTAAACCCAGCACTCTGCCTCCATGATCCTGTCTATTTATAATATCCATTCAAGCAATGTGGGGTGTTTGTCACTCCTCCAATAACGAGGTATAAGACTTTTGGCTGCATCTAAAAGGAAAGGTAATACACTGTTCTTATATCTTTTAATTGAGATTGCTGTGTTATGGAATACGATTTGAAGAGGGTCCTCACTTACTGGGAAAGATGATATTCTGTTTATCCATAATAAGATGTCTTCCCAATATTTTTGTATCTTGGGACATTGCCTCCATAGATGCAAACATTTTGTGCAAGCCCCTCGGTCATGCGTGCTAATTTAACCCTAATTCTAGAGATGAATTTATAACCTAATTCTTGCATTTTTGTACTAATAGATGTAGAGTGAGTGCGGGTAAAGATTTTGAACTTGTTACCAAGTGGAACTTCATGCTCCAGTTCTTTCTTCCACTCACTCCAGAAAGGTAGTTCCTCAGGTATATATAATGTTAAAAGAAGTTGATACAAGTTGATAAGAGATGTGAGTCTTTAGATTTTCTTACGCACATCTTTTCCCATATGGTTACAGAATGTATTGAGCGGGAGGGGGGGGGGGAGGTACCTCAAGAGTTTTGAAAAAAATGTCACAAAAGAGACACAAAAGCTGTGTCTCCAAAAACCTATTCGGGAAAAAACATATTGCTGACGTAGTTCAGCAAGGGTAAGTAAATTGCCACCTGAGGCTACTACACTGCAGCTTATGTCAGTGCCACTGCCCCAGGTACCAAAGAAGGAAATATCCTCTTCTGGAACAAACCATGGAAATCCTCCCAACGGAGCTAGCTGGGACACTGCAGGAGCCAATTTAACCATTCTGTTTACTCTATCCCAGACCTTCAATGTAGCTGTTGTTAATGGAGATACCCCTTCCAACAAACTCCTATATGCTGCCGGCACCCATGCTGGGGCATGAGTCAAATGGCAGCCATATAATTTTCTATTTTAACCCAAATCTTATCACTCTCATAGTGTTTCCAATTTAGGATCCTCACTAATGTCATAGCTTTATAATATGACTGGATATCCGGTAATCCCAACCCTCCCCTGCTTTTTGGGTTCTGTAAAGTAGAGAAAGATATTATAGGATTTTTTAATAATCATATACTATACAGTCTATAAACATCTTACGTACACATCTGAAAAAGCCATTTGGGAGATTAATAGGGACTGTATGGCAAAGATATAAATTCGGGGGAAGAGCATTAATTTTTAGAACATTTATCCTTTCTACCTATGTGAGAGGGCTCCTTCGTCACCTAAGCAGGACTTTTGTCGAGTTTTCATCAATTGTTCATTATTTTCTAGGTTCAACATTTTCTGGTCTACAGAGATGAATATACCTAGGTAACGCATAGACTGCTTTACCCACACAAATGGAAAATCTGCTTGCAATTGTTGTTGAGTACTTGTGGGGAGGTTAATAGCAAGGATTTCAGATTTATTATAATTAATTTTAAAGTTCGATAACTTTCCATACTTAGTCAATTCAGTCATTAATATAGGGAGAGATATAACAGGATCAGTAATATAAAAAAAGAATATCATCAGCATATGCTGAAAATTTATTTTCAATAGGACCTATCGAATTTCCTTTATATCCGAGTTTTGCCTAACCTTGCGAAGCAGGCATTCTAACATTAAAGCAAAAAATAAAGGTGACAGGGACAACCCTGTCTCGTCCCATTTCTTATTGGAAACCAATCTGAGAAAGTTCCATTTACTCGTATCCCTAAATATTTTGTATTTTTTTTTTTTTTTTTTAACATAAAGTTTATTAAAGATTTTAGACAAAATAAAATAAAACATTACATTGCCAGTTTATACCATCCAATAATCAAATGTCAAGAATTGCTTCACACATCCGCACATGCAGTACATATTGCAATATTTCCATTAGTATGTAATTATCAGAGTAATATCAGATAACTCCTACCCTGTCATACCAAGGAGATATTCAAGATCTACCCTAAGAAGGGGGGGGGGGGGGGAGGGAGGCAAAATGGTGGAGCAATCCCACCCCTAAGTAACATTTAGATTACCACTATGGAATAGTAAGGTGTTTTGCCTTTACCCATTCCGACCATATTTTCCCAAACTTTTTTGCACAGTTTCTGCCCATATACGTCAGTTTGTAGAGTGGGAGTGCTGTGTTTATCAGTGATTGCCATAGCTGTTTAGTAGGTGGTGAGTTTTGGTTCCATTTCAACAAAATAGCCTTCCTAGCATAAAACGTGGTGTAAAAGAGGAACAGCTTTTTACCCCATGTTAAGTCGAGGAAGTCACTTATGCCTAGAAGAAGAGGAATCGGGCTGTACGGGACTGATAATTTCCCAATGCTATTGATTTCGGCTAGGATTTCTTTCCAGAATTCCGTCACTGCAGGACAAGACCAAGTTATGTGAAAGAAGTCGGCTTCGTGATAGTTACATCTGGGGCATGTAGTCGTGCGGTCAGAGTCAATTCTTGCCAGGCGAACCGGGGAATAATATGCTCGGTGGAGAAACTTCAGCTGAATATATCTGTCTCTGGCCGAGATCACAAGGGGCAGATACTGTTGGACACCCTCCTCCCAATCATCATCTGTTAGCTCCGGGATATCCCTCTGCCATAAAGCAAAGAGCCGGGAGACACCAGAGGTGTCCAACGTAATAAACAGACTGTATAAGGTAGACAACGTTTTAGCTTGATCAGGGGATCTAAGCAATTTCTCCACCGACGACATCTGGAGTGAGATCGAGGAGGGGAACTGGGATCTAAAGGCATGTCTTAATTGGATGTACCTGAAAAACATATGGTTCGGGATATCACGGTCATGTTTTAGTGCATCAAATGCAATCAGCTGCCCCTGAAACGTTATGTCGCTCAATTTTGTTATTCCATATCTGGCCCAGGCAATAGGATCAGGTATGGAGCGAAAATGCGGTAATCGAGGATTCCCCCACAGTGGGGTCTCAGGGTACCACCTCCCAGAACCACCCACCTGTCTGGCCACTGAGTCCCACACCTTCAGGGTCGCAATCATAGGAAGGGTGACCCGAGAGTTAGAGCTAGGGCCCCTATGTATCAGGTTTCTAAGCTCCGCATATGAACCCAGCAACGCCGCCTCCAATGAAGAGGCAGGGTTAGCTGGCTCCTCCGACAGCCACCACTTGACCGTCACCAGGACCGCCGCCCAGTAATATTTCAGCAGGGACGGCAGTGCCAGGCTGCCAAGCGACGTGGGCATCTGCAGCTTTACTTTGGCCACCCTGGGAGCTCTCCCATTCCAGACAAAGGATATCAAAATGCTATCCAACCTCTTAAAAAAGCTATGTGGTATTGGTACAGGGGCTTGGCGGAAAAGGTACGTGAACTTAGGAAGAATCGACATTTTAATTAAGTTAACTCTTCCAACCGGTGTCAGGGGGAGTGACCTCCATCTGGCACAGCTCTGGGATGTCTGCTGAACCACCGGGTTGAGATTCAGAGGGATAAACTGCCTTAAGTCCCGATGTATCTCAACTCCCAGGGACCGAAACTGAGAAACCCTCCGCAGCTGTCCATCCATTTGTTGGCCTCCTGTCCCAGAGTGTAAGGGAAATATCACTGACTTCCCCCAGTTTACTCTTATTCCTGAGAATCGCCCAAAGCCGTCTATAATTGACAGAGCCGACCGTAGCGAGCACCCATCATCCTTCAGATACAGTAGGGTATCGTCTGCATATAGGGACACCTTTTCTTGCAGTGGTCCTCTATCAATCCCTTTAGTTTGTGTTGATGCCCGAAGAAGTGCCGCCATAGGTTCAATTGCTAGAGCAAAAAGTCCCGGGGACAGGGGGCACACCTGTCGCGTTCCCCTGCCCAAGACAAAGGGTGAGGACAAGACTGTTCCGGTACGCACCCTGGCCCTCGGTGCCCTATATATCAACCTGACCCAGGAGATGAAGGATGGCCCAAATCCGAATTTGTTGAGGACCTCCCAGAGATAGCCCCATTCTACTGAATCAAAGGCCTTCTCTGCGTCCAGAGAGGCCAGCATTTCCTCAGCCCCTCCCTCATCTCCAGAGGCCAGGACTGCATAAAGCCTTCGCAGGTTGATATCTGTTCCCTTGCCAGGCATGAATCCCGATTGATCTTCATGGATCAGGGTAAGTATAATTTCATTTAGACGCCTGGCAAGAATTTTGGTGAGTACTTTGGCGTCAGAGTTGAGCAGTGAGATGGGCCGGTAGGAGGAGCACAACTGTGGGTCCTTCCCCGGTTTGGGTATTACAACTATGATGGCCTGGGACATGGATGGTGGGAGGTCCTTGTCCTGCAGTGATTTTGTAAATATGTCATGCAATTTAATAGTTAGGTCATCTAGGTACTGTTTGTAGAATTCAGGGGGGATCCCATCCTCCCCTGGAGTCTTCCCTGTCTGCATAGATTTCAATGCCGCTCGCACCTCCGGGATCTCGATCGGGGCGTCTAGATTTTCCCTCGCCTCAGCAGAGAGAGTCGGGAGGGTCACCCCCTCTAGAAAATTGTGCAGCTCATCCGGGGAGTAATTTACCCTAGTGGAGTACAAGGCCTCATAGAATTCTTTAAAGCATCGATTGATGCTCAACGGGTCCGCCACTTTAGTCTCATCCTCCCTTCGCAAACTCGCAATGGTGGAGATTGGAGACTGCTCCTTGGAGATCCAAGCCAGCAATCTACCTGGCTTGTCACCATGTTCGAATATCGTTTGTGTTTGGGTGAGCTGACGTTTATGAACCTTATTTACCCTAAGCAACATTACTTCTCGATATGCTACCTTCATATCTTGAGCCACGATAGGATTAGAAGTCATGGCAAACCTAGACTCCAGTTCCTGTGCTCTGGCCTCCGCCTCCTCTAGTGTAATTTTATCATTGTTCCTTTCTCGTGTAATAGATGATAAATAGCACCCTCGTATATAGGCTTTAAATGAATCCCAGACCATTGCCATCCCTGTGGAAGCGGCATTAGTCAACCAAAAACTCCTTATCTCTTTGGCCACCTCTATTTCTATGGTCGGATGTTCAATCCAGAATCTAGAGAGTCGCCAAAGTCTGTCTGCTTGGGGAGTATGAGTTTGTATTGTGCAGAGTAAGGGGGAGTGATCCGAGATGCCCCTTGGAAGTATCTCTAATGAAATAACCCTGGGGAGCATTGCGCCACTAACATAGACCACATCAATACGGGACAAGGTATTATATGAAGAGGAGTGGCAGGTGTAAGCTCGTTCTGATGGATTCTTCCATCGCCATATATCCACCAGCCCGTACACATCAGCCCATTTGGACAACGCGGAGCCCCTAGCGGGATCAGGAGATAATTTATCTATACAGGGGTTTGGCGGTATATTAAAATCTCCCGCTATGACCACACTGTCAGTCTGAAATTGGGCAATCAACCCTATTAGCTTCTGCATCACAGAAATATTAGCCGGGAGTGGCAAATACACTCCCACCACCACCATGTCTACTGTGTCAATGTTAGCATGTACCAACACATATCTCCCCTCCGGGTCCGTAACCACATCCATCAATTCAAAACTAAGATTTTTGTGTACCAGGACACTAACTCCTCTAGAGTAGCTGGAGTAAGTGGCATGGTAGTGTCGGCTTACCCAAGGTCTTTTTAGTCCCATCACCTTACCACCCACCAGATGCGTCTCTTGAAGGATGCAGATTTGAGGGGAATATTTTTTAAGATAGTCGAAGACCAGGGAGCACTTAATTTTGTGATTTAGGCCCCTGACATTCCAGGACAGAATTTTAATAGGGGCCATCATACATTATAATGTAGTGGACTATCGGAGGGATCCGGAGGAGAGAGTATCCCACACATCTAGGGTCCAACAGAGACATCAGCGACCACTGAAAGCCGTCATGGCGGGTATGGTAAAACAATCTCAGACTGTAAGGCATAGCAATAGGCAATTAAAGTAAAAAACATAAAAAACTGAAACAAATCAAACTCCCCTCCCAACCCACCCCACACCTCCATTTGAAACTCATGGGGTGTATGTATACCTGAACCTAACCCAATAAACATTTCAGATAGGAGAAATCTCCCTTGGGGGGTGGCGCGTAGTACTGAGCGTACCAAGGACCTAGAGCCCCAGCCGGGGCTAGGGAGCCCCGCCTACAACCGGTCATAAAGACCACTGTCACCGAGGGAGCCCCAACAGAATTATCTGTCTTGGAGACCCCCGGCGACAGTTCACCTAGAATTATCTAGGGGCACAAACTTAAAAAAAACTTTTCATAAGCATCATACACAGTTACCTGGGATCTTGTGGATGACCACATCCCCACCTTTATATCAAAATCACTTTTGTTTCTCTCAGACTCACTAAGGGCAAACATCTGCCTGGAGATACATCCTGCCTCTCCTGTTGCAGGGGGAGAAAGAGGCACGGAGCAGAACCTAACCCAAGCATCCCCATCCTCCCCTCAATACATCCCCATCCGACGGATGGCACCGGTCAGGAAATGTGTAAATCATGCCTAACCTCCCATCCGTGGATAGAGAATTACTGTTCCTGACTCAACCCGGTTAAGCACAATAATCCCCCCCCACCCTCATCCGAAGCAAGCCAAGGGTACTTTCCAAATTACATTATACATTAATATGCAGTTATAACCCTCGAGTTCCCCCCTTAGTAGCGGTGGGGACAGTATTAGAGTGCCAGCTGGGGATGGGGGGCCTGTCTTCCCGAAAGCTAGTTCAAGATTCGAATTCTCCAGGATAAGGTAGAAAGGCTCTTTTAAGTCCCCTTCTATGGTTGCCAGGAAAAATATGTCAGTCAGAGTAGAAGTACATAGCCGGGAGGAGGAAAGGTGGGGATCCCCGCAGTAGTAAACACTATGAGCATCTAAGGGTGGTCGGCTTTTTCGTCCTGAAGGGAGAGCCTCTGGGTGTCCTGGAGATATGAGCTCACGTATCCTCAGAGCTAGGATGTTGCATCCCCTCTCCCCTCCCGCCCCCACAGCAAACAAACTGCCCGTCAGGGGAGTCCTCAGGGAAAGCCCGTGTGATAACCAACCCACATAGTAAATCCGTAAATAGCCATGCACCTCACTGGCAGCTGCGTACTTCACCAGAAGCCTTCAAAGTGATCAAAAGAAAAAAATAAAACAATCGAAAAAACAAAGGGGGGGGGACAAAGCGGCGGTCATCTTAACGATGCCTAGGAAGGGATTCGACCCATCTGGAAGCCTCCTCCGGGGAAACGAAAAACTTGGTGGTCTCGCCGTCAATCACTCTAAGGCATGCTGGAAACATCATGCTGTACTTGAGACCTTTGCTCCTTAATTGGGCCTTGACCTGGTCGAACGATCTTCGTTGTCGTTGTGTTTCGATGGAGAAATCCGGAAACAGCATGATCTTTACGTTCTCATAGCGCAATTCTCCAATCTTCCTGGCCTCTCTGAGAACCAGATCCCGGTCTCTAAAGTTCAATAGGCGAAAAATAAAAGTACGTGGCGGAGCGCCAGGGGGGCCTGGAGCGGATGGCATCCTATGAGCCCGCTCAACTGCAAAGTGGGGGGAGAATGGCGCCTGCGGGAGAAGCGTACGCAGCAGTTGTTCTGTATAGTTTTCGGGGTCTCTCCCTTCAGCCCCCTCTGGGAGACCAACCATTCGTAAATTGTTCCGCCGATTTCTATTCTCCTGATCTTCTGCTCGGGATTCGATCGCCTTCATTTTAACCTGTAGCGTGCGTAGGGAGGTGGAATGTTCCCTGAGCGTGTCTTCTGTCTCCCCCACTCTCCGCTCCGCCTCCGTTAATCGGTCCCGGTGTTTGTCCATGTCCCGCCTAATAAGGCCCATTTCGAGCTGCATCTGCTCAATTTTGTTGGTCAGAGTTGTTTGGCAGCCGTGATGGCTTGCATAAGCGCCTGGAACTGATCAGTTCCCAGCTGGGGCGACTCAGTTTGCTCCGTCTGGGACGCCATGTTGGTGTAGGCCGCCCCGCATGCACCGCTGGATGTGAGCGAGGTCCTAGGAGCCTGCTGCCTCTTCCTCTGGGAACCGGAGCTTCCCCTTCTCATACCCGCTCGTTTCCTCCACTGCTCGGTAGCGTCAGGGTGAGGATATGTCCCCTAAGAACGGATAAGGTATCGGTATAGGACGGAGCTCCCTTCACACACGTCCTATCTGGTCGCCATCTTGGCCACTATTTTGTATTTAAATTTACACATTTCTATTCCATATGTAATGACACAAGAAATATAAAGCGTAGCTGTCTTTTTGTACTAAAAACCATGTATGGGTTACAGCACCCTCCACATATCTGCAGTATATCCAGACACAGACCCGCTTCATTCTTCCCAGCTCTCCATTACACCAGAAAGTGTTTACATCCATTTCTCCCCTAGGTGCCCCTGTTGCAGTGTGCTGGCATGACTACAGACTCTACAGAAATGAATGGAAGAGCCGAGTTGAGAGCCAAGTGGAAAGGCCAATTTAAAGTAGTTGTAAACCCTTTTACACTACTTTTACCTACAGGTAAGCCTATAATAAGGCTTACCTGTAGGTACCATAAATATCTCCTAAACTTGCACCGTTCAGGAGATATTCACTGTATCAGCATGTGCCGACATCATCAGCACATGCGCACTGAAGAAACGGCTCGCTCGTGCCGTTTTTTCAGCTGCTGCGCAGGAGTGACGTCATCGCGGCTCCGGCCAATCACAGCTCTAGAGCCCGCGATACCCGGAAATAACTCCGGGAGACATGTCGCCAGCCACAGCGGTGTGCCGGGACCGCTGCGAGGGGCTTCGATCTAAGGTAAGTATTTCATAATGAGCTAGTATGCTATTCATACTAGCTCATTATGCCTTTGTCTTGCAGGGTTTTTTTTCATGGGTTTACAACCACTTTAAAGTACAGTACAAAGGTACTTTAAAGTGGTTGTTAACCCATTTCCATAACTTTATATAAGCCCCTCTGTGTTCTAATAACAAGTGCTCCTGTCAGTGTTTTATTTTAAAAAAAAGCCTCCTTTACCTTGTTTCACAGTGGTTCCCCGCGATCACGTCACCGGCGGTGTCTCCTCTCTGCCCAGCTGACAGATGCAGTGGGCAGGGCCGAGATTCCCCCCGCTAACGTCAGCCAGGACACGAGGAGGAGAGGAGAGAGAGAGCCAACCGTCACGTGATCGCGAGGAACGGCTGTGATATAAGGTAAAGGATGCATTTTTTAAATAAAGCACACAGACAAGAGCATTTGTTATTAGAACACAGAGGGGCTTATATAACGTTTTAAAAGTTATGAGAGCAGCAGGAGCGGAGGGGGCTGGCACTGACACAGGGGCAGACAGTCAGGGAGGGGAGGGGAGGGGGGAGGAGGACAGAGGAGCACATACTAGGACAGGAGGGCTGCAGATGACGGAGGCACGTAAACTGACCACGGTGTCAGGGCTCAGCAGCCATGATACACCATGGTCAGTTTACAGGGGGGAGAGTATAGCCATGCAGGATCAGCCAGGTATTACAGGTGTTACAGGGGGGCAAATGACACAGCACAAGCACTGTGCTGTATAAAATGCATTTAAAGGGACAGGATCTATTTGTATTATTTTTTGGGGGGGTTAACAAACGCTTTAAGCATCAGAAGATGAAGGATGTGAGAACAAATGTGCTGTACATTATACAATACATTCACAGACATCTGCATCACCGATCTCTGACTGATGAGTTTGCATGGAATGGTTCCTTATAGAAAACCTGTCCTGGCCTAAAACATTTCTATGGTATCAAGAGTGCTGAAGTGCACTTTGTGGAACCTGCAAGTACCTGATTTTGTCTCAGTGTCCCAGTGTCCAAGTGAGTCCAAGTCTAAGTCTCCTTTATTTTTAGACCCATGCTGTACTGAGAGCCTTGACTTCTACCCAAGTGGGGACTAATTACTCACCCCATGATGCTATTGCAGCTGTCAAATGCCACTAGTAGTCAGTTGAGGATCTTTTATTTGACAGCTGAATGATGCTTTGGCTCCAGGAAGGCCAGGAGCTTAAAGTGGAACTTCAGTCATTTTTTTCATCTTTCCATCTATTAAATCCTCTACCCTTGTTGTTTTAACTTTGGATAGTAAAACATTTTTTTTCTGCCAGTAAATACCTTATACAGCCCACTTCCTGTTTCGTGTCTGGAAAAAAGCCTAGGCTTATGACGTCATGCACAGCTCTCTCTCTCTCACTCTCGTGAGAGTTTGCCAGGAAGGGAGGGGGTATAAGTCATAAGAGGGCCAATGAGAGCTGCAGTGCTGGAGGTGTGCCTCTGTATGTCTGTGTAAATCCAGGAAGTGAACCGGCAGCAGCTTCAGCTGCCCACAGATAAAATGGTTGCAGCCAGACTCAGTGGAGGGAGATTTCTGTAGCATATTTGGCAAGTACAGAATCACAGTATATATGAAATAATATGCAAAGTGGTTGGAGGGAAGCTTCAGAATGGCAAAAATGTTTTTATTACAAATTATGTGAGCAGACTGCAGTTCCTCTTTAAAATCGACTTAGAAAAGGCTTCATGTACAGCTTAAGCCTAGAATCCAAGGAGGTTCAACAGGGATACATTTGAAGAAATATAGAGGTACTTTTACAAACAACAAGGTGCCTACACTTTAGCACTGTTGCTTTCTTTGAAAATTTTTAGGTCAGGTTGGGTATGCTTTGGTATTAAACTCAATTAAAAAAATGGTATCTTCTGTCATAAATGCTTCCCCCGCTTGTTGGCGGTAATGTACACTGAGTCAGGCATGCACAGCTCAGAATACATTTACAACACTCATTGTGTGTTGCCACAATGAAGTGACTCCCATGCGCATATGCAGGAGTGAAGTCATCACGGCTCAGCCATTCAGGCAGCTGAACATTGTAACTGGGAGCGTCCAAGCACTGACAGCGCTGTTCTGGAGGGCTTCCTTTGATAGGTAAGTCTGTCATAATGTGCTAGTATGCAGTTCACACAGTGTCTTGAAAATGTATTCATACCCATTGAAATTTTCCACATTTTGTTATGTTACAACCAAAAACTTAATTGTATTATATTGGGATTTTATGTGATAGACCAACACAATGTGGCACATAATTGAGAAGTGGAAGGAAAATGATAAATGGTTTTCAAAATTTTTTACAAACAAATATCTGAAAAGTGTGGCACGCATTTGTATTCAGCCCCCCATGAGTCAATACTTCGTAGAACCACCTTTCACTGCAATTACAGCTGCAAGTCTTTTTGGGTATGTCTCTACCAGCTTTTGCTCATTCTGCTTTGCAAAATAGCTCAAGCTCTGTCAGATTGGATGGAGAGCATCTGTGAACAGCAATTTTCAAGTCTTGCCACAGATTCTCAATTGGATTTAGGTCTGGACTTTGACTGGGCCATTCTAACACATGAATATGCTTTGATCGAAACCATTCCATTGTAGCTCTGGCTGTATGTTTAGGGTCGTTGTCCTGCTGGAAGGTAAACCTCCGCCCCAGTCTCACGTCTTTTGCAGACTCTAACAGGTTTTCATTTCAGATTGCCCTGTATTTGGCTCCATTCATCTTCCCATCGACTCTGACCAGCTTCCCTGTCCCTGCTGAAGAAAAGCATTCCCACAACATGATGCTAGCACCACCATGTTTTATAGTGGAGATGGTGTGTTCAGAGTTATGTGCAGTGTAAGTTTTCCACCACACATAGCGTTTTGCTTTTAGGCCAAAAAGTTCAATTTTGGTCTCATCTGACCAAAGCACCTTCTTCCACATGTTTGCTGTATCCCCCCATGGCTTCTCGCAAACTGCAAATGGAACTTTTTATGGCTTTCTTTCAACAATAGCTTTCTTCTTGCCACTCTACCATAAAGGCCAGATTTGTGGAGTGCACGACTAATAGTTGTCCTGTGGACAGATTGTCCCACCTGAGCTGTGGATGCAACTCCTCCAGAGTTACCATGAGCCTCTTGCTGCTTCTCTGATTAATGCTCTCCTTGCCCAGCCTGTCAGTTTAGGTGGATGGCCATGTCTTGGTAGGTTGGCAGTTGTACTATACTCTTTCCATTTTCGGATGATGGATTGAACAGTGCTCCGTGAGATGTTCAAAGCTTGGGATATTTTTTTATAACCTGACCCTGCTTCAAACTTCTCCACAACTTTATCCCTGACCTGTGTTGTGTGGTCCTTGAGCTTCATGATGCTGTTTGTTCACTAAGGTTCTCTAACAAACCTCTGAAGACTTCACAGAACAGCTGTAATTATACTGAGATTAAATTACACACAGGTGGAGTCTATTTACTAATTAGGTGACTATTTAAGGCAATTGGTTCCGCTAGATTTTAGTTAGGGGTATCAGAGTAGAGGGGGCTGAATACATAAATGCATGTCACACTTTTCAGATATTTATTTGTAAAAATTTTTGAAAACCATTTATCATTTTCCTTCCACTTCACAATTATGTGCCACTTTGTGTTGGACTATTACATAAAATCCCAAATAAATAAATTTACGTTTTTGGTTGTAACATGACAAAATGTGGAAAATTTCAAGGGTTATGAATACTTTTTCAAGGCACTGTACTAGTACTTTATGGCATTTTCCTCCTGGGGGCCCATTTCGATTTCTTTTTTAAGTGGACTTTAATACTGCTTCAAAAAATATTGGATTGAGTCATACAAACTTTATAAAAAATTGATGTAATTAAAGTATAATCTTGCAAATCTGACAACTGAATTAAAAGCACATATTGCAGCATCTGACAATGATTATGTGTGTTTTCATGAATAGCTAAATTTTTACTATATTGCCATGTATTGCTGTATAGTGGAGAATATTTACTATATGTTTAAGACTACACATCCTACTTCTGTGACAAAACTACAACTGTATATCCAAAATCCATGTTTTATAACACATATAGTGTATAATGAACTAACTTTCCTGTATATCCATGCATATTTGTTTAAATAATTTAACCTTTAATTATATGGGTACAATTAAAAGATTTAGGGTTATACACATTTTTTTCTCAAGTCATATTTCAGGGCAACATCTGAGAGAAGGCCCCTTTCCACCGAAAACAGATAATACATCATCCACCATTATAAAAATGTGACACATACCTCTGTGCCTTAGGAGAATTATTATTGGTAATTGTTCTTCTTTTTGTTTGGTTTATGTGTTCTAACTGATTATCAATATGTATATGAGCTTACCATTATTAGAGCTATATGGAAACTGGTGGTCCAAAAAATAACCCTGAGGAAGCCAATGTTGACGAAACATGTCGGGAGATAATATCTAATATTGACTACCCTCCAATACATGGACACCAGTAATTAGTAACATGATTAACTTGATATATATTATGCTCTGCAGATGAACCCTGTATTTGTTTCATGTAATAAAATTATATATTTTTTTATATACTACTGTATCTCCTTTTGTTTTTGGCACCGTCATAATCCCAATCATCCTCCTGCTGTTACCTCTGTGCCTCAGTTTCTCCTCTGGACCAAGAGGAACATCATACGTTTGTTATTTTGTTCTTAGACAAGGCTGTCATTCTTGTTGCAGGAGCCTTCCTGCCCGGATGCCTCCCATGGCATCACAGGATGCTAGGCTTGCCTAGGCAGGGTTTTGATTTGTGCTGGGGTAATAATGAACATAGCACCCCATGCAAAGTTTCTCACAGCCTGAGATTTCACGTCAACTGGGAGGTCTGCAACCACCCTCCCCGTTGTAATGCTTTCCCAGGTAGTTGGCCCAGGTGCTTTCCTCTGCGACCCCACAAACTTCCAGCCCAGCCCAGGGAGAGGACACCGCAAGTGAAGTACAGGTTTCCTGAAGAAACACTGTACATTTCCTTACGACTTTAGTAGGAATGGAATCTTTTTCCACACACCTCCTTACTGGGTCTTGTGTCTTTTTGTTTCCAGACCAAGACTTTAGAGGACAGAAACACTAAAACCAGAGGCTCACAGTCTCACCCTAAGCGGCGTGCTTCCTGCAATACTAAAATGGCAGCTAGTTCGGCTAAACCTTTGTGTTAGAAATGTGTCAACAAATTTGTGGCAAAAAAAATCTCAATGAATACTCCAAGGGTTAGTCTCTTCAGTCAAAGAAGAGATGTCACTAGCCTTTCTCTCCCTTCAGTGCCTAGTGCAAAACCTGCAAATGCAACCAATCACAGGGCCCGCATTGAATCCTCTTACTATTATTTAACCTCCCATACCATCCTACAGTTGGGAAGATCCTGACAGACAGGAGGACAGGGATTTAGAGAGAGCCTAGGTCAGAATTGGAAGATGGGAAATGTGGTGAGAGCACAGAAGTTTCTCCTCCCCACAGAAGACACTGAGGAACTGCTCAAAGCTATATCTGAAACCCTTGTTATCAAGGAAGAGCATACTGAGTTATCTCTACACAGCAAAATGTACAAAGGGTTACAACCTGAAAAACCCTGTACATGTCCACTCCACCAATCCTTACATCATTACGCAAGAATAGACAGACTCAGAGAAGAAAATGTTCACCCCAACTTCATTAAAACGAAGATACCCATTCTTGGAAGAGGACATGTACCCCTGGGCTAAGTGTCCCAATATAGATGACTCCCTATATAAAATATCAAGGACAGCAGACCTATCTTTTAAAGACACAGTCACATTGAGGAATGTAATAGACAAAAAGGAGGAGGCCCTGTTAAAAAGGCCTAGGAAGCAAGAGCTGCCAACTTCAAACCAGCCATCGCCACCAGGTAAAAAAGAAAAAGATAGTGGGGACTTCCAAAGAATGAAAACAGCTTCTTTTATTGTGCAAAAACATTTAACTTAAATTAACCACGACACAAAGATATTTCATGCATTGCATTCCATGGGGGATTGTGTTCATGCTCCCGTTTTCCTGTTGGGTCCTTTTCCTCAGCTCCCGGGCCAGAGATGCTTTGGCAGACCCCTGGCATGTGGTATCGCACAGCCCCAGTATTGGTTCATACGTAAGTATTTTCAGGCATGGCCAGTCATCTCCAATTTACTTCCATCTCCCTATGTTGGTAGTTATATTAGATTACATTGCTTTTCTATATCCCTTTTCAGAACACTAATGCATCTTCTCCTGATGAGTGGATAGGAGTGCACGAAACGCGTCAAGCCCACTCTGATGCACCCATTTTACATTGACAATTTTTGATGGTTTACCTATGTACTAGACTTGATCTTGTGATATTGTTCAACCTTTACATGGAGGATTATGATGTACATATTATATGTTATGTGCCATGCTGTTATTATTCGTACTATGCATATGGATAGTGTTATACTGATTTATGTCATGCCATCTTTGGTTCGACAATAAACATACATATGTTTACATTCATGTGAATTTGTTTGGTCCCACCACACACACTTCATTCAAAGTCCCAACTTTGGAGAAAGGCTTGGAACACTTCCTGGAGTGCAGTGCTAAAGGGGATGACCTCACAGGCTTGATCGCGACATGCTTCTGGGCTGGCGCACCCTGGTGGTAGGAGGAATGAAAGGAGCGTGCATTCCTCCTACCACCAGGGTGCGCCAGCCCAGAAACATGTCGCGATCAAGCCTGTGAGGTCATCCCCTTTAGCACTGCAATCCAGGAAGTGTTCCAAGCCTTTATCCAGCTCTCCACCATCATACCATTTTCCTGCCGACTGGAAGAGCCCACAGAGCGGCTGAGACAGCTGAGACAGCATACCTTCTACTGACCAGTGTGATGGATGCCCCACAGAGCGTTTACCCACAGATGTACCCTTCCTTGTTTACCTAGATGTAAGTTACTATGTGTGCTTTTATTAATACACACCTTACAGTCTAACTCAGAGGCACCTGCATTTGTTTTTTCTTGCATATCTTGGAGACCGCTTCTGCTTCCCTGCTAAGGCTGGCCCTGAATCAATAGACTATTTTTAGGCTGCACAGCAGCCCACTGGCCACTTGGACTTCAGTACTATAGGATCTGTTTCAGTACCAGCTCCACATGTATATTTGTTAATGCAAGAGTGTGGGGTTGTGGTGCACACCTAGCCGACCAACTGACACAGGAAAAATGGAACAAGTGCTCCAACATGAGGGAAATGAAGGCAGTGGAACAAGCTCTACTCTCCTTTCAATGCCAGATCAGAGACAAACATGTTCAAATTCAATCAGACAATGCCATAACCACTGCCTACATCAACAGATAGGAGGGCACCAGGTCTCACCGATTGATGACCCTAGCAGATAACCGTCTAACTTGGTCAAAAGTAAACCTTCTTTTTCTGTCGGCTATCCATCTGAAAGAGACCCAAAATGAATTGGCAGATTTTCTGAGCAGGAAAAAAACCTGACACAAGCAGAATGATCCTTGGATCAAGAAACATTCAGCTGGCTTGCAGAGATATGGGGGACTCCAGCAGCAGACCTCTTCACTTCAAGAACAAATGCTAAGACACCAAAATTCTTCTCCTGAACATTAAATGATGGCAATGCAGGTAAAGCCCAAAACACTGAAAGTAGTACTGCTCAAATGCCCCCAAACCTGTATCAGTCAGATCAGCATGTGAATAAACTGGTACAAGGCAGACAGGATCGGCTTGTCAAGCTCCAGTGCACTTTAACAAATTAGCAACCATCTGCATACAGGCACTGACTCCCTCTTGCATGAGTGTGAATGAAATGGGTAGAAAATGGCTTCAGCTCCTGTTCGCCACCTGCAGAGAACTCCCCAGACATGTTTTGCCTTTTTCGGGGCTTAATCATAGACAGCAATGCGGGGTTTGATGCATTTGCCCAAAGTTGGTCATTCCCTCTAACTTATGCATTCCCCTGCCAAATTTGATCCCAAAAGTAATCCTAAAGATCAAGGAAAGGGCCACAGTTAAGCTGATCCCACCCTGCTGCGCAAAAGGGCATGGTTCACTCATTTGCAAAACATGAGTGTACAACCTCACATCTCATTGCTGCTGAAGGAAGATCTTCTGAAACAGGGTCCAGCAATGCACCCTAATCTGAAAATCCTAAAAGGTTCAGCTTGGCCACTGAAGGGATGATATTAAAAAACAAAGGGTTCTCAGACAAAGTTGTCAACACACTCCTAGCCAGCAGGAAGAAGGTACGAAAAAGACCACAGAAAGTTTGCAACCAGGTGTAAGGAACGTGACCATTAAAAGAGACCACTCATACCAACTGTACTAGAGTTTTTACAAGAAACAGCAGATAAGAAATGTTCACACAGCACCCTCAAAGTGCATGTCTCAGTGTTGTCTTGTTTCTTTGGATAAAAAACTAGCAGAAGAGCCTCTGGAAAAGAGATGTATTTGCTCTATAGCTAGAACAAGACCCCCCCCCCCCCCCCAAAGAACTTCCCACTATGGGACCTATCCACAATCCTACAAGGATTCCCAAAACCCCCTTTTAGACCATTAAAAGACTGTTCTGAAAAAATGCTCACCCTCAAAACAGTATTAGTAATATCTT
Organism: Lithobates septentrionalis; assembly: GCA_037952835.1. Classification (NCBI taxonomy): domain Eukaryota; kingdom Metazoa; phylum Chordata; class Amphibia; order Anura; family Ranidae; genus Lithobates; species Lithobates septentrionalis. The sequence continues at coordinate 119,653 of JBBDGP010003349.1, forward strand.
TGGTGTCAGCACGGAAAGTAAGTGAAGTCCAAGCACTCTAGAACCTGAAGCATTCTAGAACCTTTGTGATCTTCCTGGACAAAGTAGTCCTAAGGCTGGACTAGCTTTCTTGCTTGAAGTATGCTCAGCATTCCACAGACTAAAGGATTTCATCATACCCTTATTATGTGGAAAGCCTATCAGCAACAAAAAAAGAGACATACTATAAGCTGGATGTTAGAAGATGTCTCATAGACTACTTGGAAGGGACAAAAGACTGGAGTAAGTCATCAGCAATGTTCGTGCTCTTCTCAGGACCCAACAAAGCACAGAGAGCCACTTAAAGATGGATCAAGCTAGCCATATCACATTCCACTACAGCTTGGGCATCATCATACGCAGAAAAAGCAGGAGTTACACCTGACCAGATCTGCAGGGCAGCGACATAGACAAACCTTTGTAAGGCACTACAGGATAGATTTCCTATGCAGCAAAGACCAATCTTTGAGTAGAAAAGTCCTTCAGGATGTTGACCCTCCCTAAGTAAGTGTTTCTTGCCAATCCTCTCAGATGCTGTGCTGAAGATAACTTCAGAAGAAAGAACCAGGTACCTGGCAACTCATTTTCTAGGAATCTTCCATGGCAGTGCAGATACCAGACCCTAACACTCATAAGAGGCTTGACATTGCAACATAAACTTATAGATTATCACGTTACACACTGTTTACCTGTTGTTTCTTCAGCACTTGTGGCAGTAAAGTCTCATTAAGAAACTAAAAAAGTGCTCCCCTGTAGGTTTAAGCTGCCTGTCAGCGGGTTTTTACAGAAGACTTTATTTATTACCAATTTAATACTGAGACACAGAGGTACATGTCACTTTTTTTATAATGATTAATGATGTGTTTCCTGTTTAACATCGGAGGAGCCTTCTCTCAGATGCTGCCTTAGAAGATTCCTAGAAAATGAGTTACCAGGTAGCTAGCCTTTTTTATCACAAAAGTTTTAGTGTTTCATTAACAAGATATTTGTACTCAGTTTTTTTTTTTGTTTTTTTTATTTCAAATGTTCATATTCAGGCATTTGTAAGTTAAAAAGCTAAAATAGCACTGATAAATAAGGAATGCATACAACTTGTAGAAAAATAGTTACATAGTTAATAAGGTTAAAAAAAGGTTGATTACCATTATTCAATAGGGAGCCATTAAAACATTTTGTTATATCTGTGAATAAAATACTGATCCTGATACAAATCTAGTCAGCTCCTAACATCCTAATCATTCTGCCTGAGCTGTACTCAAATCTAAAAAGTGGTGTTATCAGCCCTGCCTAATTCTCTTTTGTGAACTATAGAACACCCCCCTCCCCATTTTATAAAGATAAGGAGAGGGAGAGGTGTTCTATAGTAAAAGAAATCAGGTGCAAACAGCCTAGGGCTATGGTAAATAAAAGCAGGTATCAACAAGCAGATTTTGGTAGAGGCTTTCTGTGTTACACTGTCCCTAAAAGACACAAAATGACCTGCCTGTTTATTTCCCACATTCTGAAAAGAAACAGGATCAGGAATAAATATACAATAGCATGAAACATACAATAGCAGATACACACTATACCCAGTTTTATAAACAAAGAAAGGGTTCAACCCTACTGCAGAAGAGAAGGGTTGTAAATAGAAGAAATGTAGAAGCACACAAGTGTGTTATTCGAGGGAAATTCTTAGCACTAAAAGCCAGCCAGAGAAAAGAACAGCAGGCAACAATACTAGAACTGATCAACAAAATAAGGAAGCTAGAATTAGCCCACAAACAGTCACTTGCACAAGAAACCTACTTGGAACTTACACAAACTAGAAAGCAACTCTTAGCTATCTTCGACCGTAAAACCCAACGCAAATTTACACCAAGTCAAAAACTCTTCTATGAACAGGGGAATAAGTGTGGCAGATTACTGGCCAGAGCTATCCAAAAACTGAGAGCTAGCACCAACATCCACACCATAAAAGATTCCCTAGGAAAGCCAAGCTCGGTTACTGCTGACATAGCATCCCAGTTCGAGCGATATTACACTGAACTTTACAATTTACCCCACCAATCCGAAATAACTACAGGCCACAATTCAAGAAAAGCCCTCATTAAAGACTTCCTGGAGCAGTTTAACCCCAAACACATCTCCAGAGAAGAGGCCTGAGACCTAGACAACCCCATATCCAAAGAAGAGCTCAAGAGAGCAATTAAGCAACTTAAGACAGGCAAGAGCCCTGGCCCAGACGGCTTTTCGGCATCCTATTTTAAAACATTTGCAGACATCCTCATAGCCCCGTTTTAAAGGCATTCAACTCCCTCTCCTCATCAACCTTACCCTTCCACAAATTACTAGAGGCGCACATTACGGTTATACCGAAAGAGGAAAGAGACGCCATGTCAGTCGCCAATTACAGGCCAATCTCCCTACTCAATGTAGATCTTAAATTATTTGCAAAAGTCTTAGCCAACTGTCTCTTACCCCTCCTACCCTCAATAATAGGAAAAGACCAAGTAGGATTTGACCCGGGCAGGGAAGCCAGGGACAACACTATTAAAGCACATATTCACACATAGGTTGGACTTGATGGACTTGTGTCTTTTTTCAACCTCGCCTATTATGTAACTTTGTAAAGCAATAAACCTGCACCATTGGTTATCCACACAGAACACAAAGGTTTCTTTCTATCGCTGGATGCGGAGAAGGCGTTTGACAGGTTGGCCTGGGACTACCTGGGGGCTGTATTGCACCACCTGGGATTACAAAACCGAATGTTTAACTTTATCATGTCCCTATACACTACGCCAACGGCAAGAGGCAGAGTCAACGGCCATCTGTCAGACGCCTTCCCCATCCGAAATGGAACGAGACAAGGATGCCCGCTATCCCCAATTCTTTTTATCCTAACTTTGGAATCCCTCCTACGTTGCCTACGAACAAACAAAAAACATAAAGGGCATTCCCATAGCAGAACATACTTATAAATTTGCGGCTTTTGCCGACGACATCCTGCTGTTCTTAAGTGACCCACTAACCTCAATCCCCAATCTCTTAAGGGACTTTGATCTATTCCAGCGCATTTCTAACCTAAAGATTAGTTTTTCTACATCCCACGCCCTTAACCACTTTAGCCCCGGACCATTATGCTGCCTAAGGACCAGAGGTCTTTTTCCAATTTGGCACTGCGTCGCTTTAACTTGGCTTTAGGCTTCGCTTTAGCGGACGTTGGCTAATTGCGCGGTCATGCAATGCTGTACCCAAACAAAATTTGCGTCCTTTTCTTCCCACAAATAGAGCTTTCTTTTGATGGTATTTGATCACCTCTGCGGTTTTTATTTTTTGCGCTATAAACGGAAAAAGACCGAAAATTTTGAAAAAAAATTATATTTTATATTTTTTTGTTATAAAAAAAATCCAATAAACTCAATTTTAGTCATACATTTAGGCCAAAATGTATTCGGCCACATGTCTTTGGTAAAAAAAATGTCAATAAGCGTATATTTATTGGTTTGCGCAAAAGTTATAGCGTCTACAAACTAGGGTACATTTTCTGGAATTTACACAGCTTCTAGTTTATGACTGCCTATGTCATTTCTTGAGGTGCTAAAATGGCAGGGCAGTACAAAACCCCCCCAAATGACCCCATTTTGGAAAGTAGACACTCCAAGGAAATTGCTGAGAGGCATGTTGAACCCATTGAATATTTATTTTTTTTGTCCCAAGTGATTGAATAATGACAAAAAAAAAAAAAATATTTACAAAAAGTTGTCACTAAATGATATATTGCTCACACAGGCCATGGGCCTATGTGGAATTGCACCCCAAAATACATTCAGCTGCTTCTCCTGAGTATGGGGATACCACATGTGTGGGACTTTTTGGGAGCCTAGCCGCGTACAGGGCCCCGAAATCCAATCACCGCCTTCAGGATTTCTAATGGGGCGTACACACGGTCGGACTTTTCAGCTACAAAAGTCCAACGGACGCTGAGGGACTAAAGCTGGCTGGAAATCCGATCGTGTGTGGGCTTCTCCGGACTTTCAACTGACTTTTTCAGCCTGAAATCCGACGGACTTTAGATTTGAAACATGCTTCAAATCTTTCCGACGGACTCGAGTCCGGTCGAAAGATCCGCTCGTCTGTATGCCAGTCCAACGGACAAAAACCCACGCTAGGGCAGCTATTGGCTACTGGCTATGAACTTCCTTATTTTAGTCCGGTGTACGTCATCACGTAAGAATTCGACGGACTTTTGTGTGATCGTGTGTAGGCAAGTCTGTTCGTTAGAAAGTCCGCCGTAAGTCCGTCGAAAGTCCGCCGCAAGTCCGTCGAAAGTCTGTCAGACAGGCTGTCGGACTTTTGTAGCTGAAAAGTCCGACCGTGTGTACGCGGCATAAGGGTGTAAATTTTTTATTTCACTCTTCACGGCCTATCACAGTTTCGGAGGCCATGGAATGCCCAGGTGGCACAACCCCCCCCCCCCCCCAAATGACCCCATTTTGGAAAGTGACACATTTTTTTTTTTGCACAAAGTTGTCACTAAATGATATATTGCTCACACAGGCCATGGGCATATGTGGAATTGCACCCCAAAATACATTTAGCTGCTTCTCCTGAGTATGGGGATACCACATGTGTAAGACTTTTTGGGAGCCTAGCCGCGTACGGGGCCCCGAAAACCAATCACCGCCTTCAGGATTTCTAAGGGTGTAAATTTTTGATTTCACTCTTCACTGCCTATCACAGTTTCGGAGGCCATGGAATGCCCAGGTGGCACAAAACCCCCTCCAAATGACCCTATTTTGGAAAGTAGACACCCCAAGCTATTTGCTGAGAGGCATGGTGAGTATTTTGCAGCTCTCATTTGTTTTTGAAAATGAAGAAAGACAAGAAAAAACTTTTTTTTTTTCTTTTTTCAATTTTCAAAACTTTGTGACAAAAAGTGAGGTCTGCAAAATACTCGCTATACCTCTCAGCAAATAGCTTGGGGTGTCTACTTTCCAAAATGGGGTCATTGGGGGGGGGGGGGGTTTGTGCCACCTGGGCATTCCATGGCCTCCGAAACTGTGATAGGCAGTGAAGAGTGAAATCAAAAATTCACGCCCTTAGAAAGCCTTAAGGCGGTGCTTGGTTTTCGGGGTCCCGTACGCGGCTAGACTCCCAAAAAGTCTCACACATGTGATATCCCCATACTCAGGAGAAGCAGCAGAATGTATTTTGGGGTGTAATTTCACATATTCGCATGGCATGTTTGAGCAATATATCATTTAGTGACAACTTTGTGCAAAAAAAAAAAAAAAATTTGTCTCTTTCCCGCAACTTGTGTCACAATATAAAATATTCCATGGACTCGACATGACTCTCAGCAAAAAGCTTGGGGTGTCTACTTTCCAAAATGGGGTCATTTGGGGGGGGTTTGAACTGTCCTGGCATTTTATGCACAACATTTAAAAGCTTATGTCACACATCACCCACTCTTCTAACCACTTGAAGACAAAGCCCTTTCTGACACTTTTTGTTTACATGAAAAAGTTATTTTTTTTGCAAGAAAATTACTTTGAACCCCCAAACATTATATATTTTTTTAAAGCAAATGCCCTACAGATTAAAATGGTGGGTGTTTCATTTTTTTTTTTCACACAGTATTTGCGCAGCGATTTTTCAAACGCATTTTTTGGGGAAAAAACACACTTTTTAAAATTTTAATGCACTAAAACACACTATATTGCCCAAATGTTTGATGAAATAAAAAAGATGATCTTAGGCCGAGTACATGGATACCAAACATGACATGCTTTACAATTGCGCACAAACGTGCAGTGGCAACAAAATAAATACATTTTTAAAAGCCTTTAAAAGCCTTTACAGGTTACCACTTTAGATTTACAGAGGAGGTCTACTGCAAAAATTACTGCCCTCGATCTGACCTTCGCAGTGATACCTCACATGCATGGTGCAATTGCTGTTTACGTTTGACGACAGACCGCCGCTTGCGTTCGCCTTAGCGCGAGAGCAGGGGGCGACAGGGGTGCTTTTTTTTTTTTTTTTCTTTATTTTTTTTTTCTTTTGTATCTTATTTTTAAACTGTTCCTTTCATTTTTTATTTTTTTTAATCATTTTTATTGTTATCTCGGGGAATGTAAATATCCCCTATGATAGCAATAGGTAGTGACAGGTACTCTTTTTTGAAAAAATTGGGGTCTATTAGACCCTAGATCTCTCCTCTGCCCTCAAAGCATCTGACCACACCAAGATCGGTGTGATAAAATGCTTTCCCAATTTCCCAATGGGGCTGTTTACATCCGGCGAAATCTAAGTCATGAAATGCTCGTAGCTTCCGGTTTCTTAGGCCATAGAGATGTTTGGAGCCACTCTGGTCTCTGATCAGCTCAGGTTCCCTGTTGAGACAGGAGAGCCAGAGAAAAACACGGAAGACGGTGGGGGGGGGGCATTCCCTCCCACGTCTTGTAAAAGCAGTCTAGAGGCTAATTAGCCGCTAGGATTGCTTTTACATGAAAGCCGACCGCTGGCTGAAAAGAATGATACCAACATGATACCTAAACCTGCAGGCATCATTCTGGTATAACCACTCAAAGTCGTGAATGGCGTACCTGAAGACAAAAAAAATGGTTAACAATAAAACACAGTAAACAGTAAAGTATAAAAAATTGCATACCTGAAAAACAAACATGATAAAACATAATAACAATAAAACATTGCAGAATAGAATACAGTAAAAAAAGAGCAGAACAATAGAGCGAGAGAATAGAGAGAGAGAGAACAATAAAACGACAACTACTTTTTTTTACACTTTTTTTGTAACTAACTTTTATAACTGTAACCGGTTCCAGGTTCGGGTCTCTCAAAATGCGATGGCATCTTGGGAGACCCTGTGAAAGTGCGCCTAGTCTGTGCAGTGCTGTACCCTACGCTAATACTCAACTAGTGAATGGTAGCGTTCAAAACATTCACCAATGCAAAGACCAGGATTGTCAGGACAGGAGGGACAATAATAGCGGGTGTCACGCCTATATCCGCGCTTGCTGCAGACACAACATCTTTTTTGGGGAGGTTCGTTGGGTAGGGGTACTCGGGAGGACATAAAGAAAATGCCTCTCATGCAGCCGACTGCATTTGGTTGGGGATGTGAATGGGGGAAGTACGGGCGCTGCAGAAGTGGTGGGTTCCCAATTAGGATTGGCGAATGCAGCAGGAAGGGCACTATGGGCACGACGGGCCTGTGTTTGTCTTTTTGGTGGCAGCGGGACACTACTTGTGCTTGCCACCTCACCAGCTTGAACTGCACTTATGGGACTCGCCACGTCACCAAGTGTTACTGCAGTGCTGGTTTGACTATGACCGGGGTGTACTAGGCCGCTGGTGCTTGCCAGTTCACCAAAACGCTACCAAAAAAACTGTTAGTGATTGCAGGGATCAGGCCTGACTCTGCGAACGCTACAGTTATGCGTTTAGTGTTTTGTAAATGTCAGTGATCGATCGATACTGCACTTGGGTGGGCTGGGCTGGGCCGGGCGGAGGGGCAAAACGCAGGTGCTAGCAGGTATCTGGGCTGATCCCACTAAGACTGCATTTTTGGGAACCCTAAACTGCTGGGGATGCTAGTATAGATCTGATCGGATCAGATATTGATCCGATCAGATACTATACCACTAAGGGAGGTGTATGCTGCGTGCATGGGTGTTAGTGGTACTGGCGCTAACCTGACACTGCTTGGGGCTGGTGCTTGCCAGTTCACCAAAATGCTACCAAAAAAACTGTTAGCGATCGCAGGGATCAGGCCTGACTCTGCGTGCGAACGCTGCAGTTATGCATTTAGTGTTTTGTAAGTGTCAGTGATCGATCGATACTGCACTTGGGTGGGCTGGGCTGGGCCGGGCGGAGGGGCAAATCGCAGGTGCTAGCAGGTATCTGGGCTGATCCCGCTAACACTGTGTTTTTGGGAACCCTAAACTGCTGGGGACGCTAGTATAGATCTGATCGGATCAGATATTGATCCGTTCAGATACTATACCACTAAGGGAGGTGTACGGTGCGTGCATGGGTGTTAGCGGTACTGGCGCTAAACTGACGCTGCCGGGGCTGGTGCTTGCCAGTTCACCAAAATGCTACCAAAAAACTGTTAGCGATCGCAGGGATCAGGCCTGACTCTGCGAACGCTGCAAAACACTAAACGCATAAGCGTTTAGTGTTTTGTAAGTGACAGTGATCGATCGATACTGCACTTGGGTGGGCTGGGCTGGGCCAGGCGGAGGGGCAAAACGCAGGTGCTAGCAGGTATCTGGGCTGATCCCGCTAACACTGCGTTTTTGGGAACCCTAAACTGCTGGGGACGCTAGTATAGATCTGATCGGATCAGATATTGATCCGTTCAGATACTCTTCCACTAAGGGAGGCGTATGCTGCGTGCGTGGGTGTTAGCGGTACTGGCGCTAATCTGACGCTGCCTGGGGCGACGCAAATCACCGCCGGGCGATCAGGGGGCTAAACCTTTATTCGGTAATAAACGGCGGGTGCCCTGACACTATAAAAAATAAACGAACTAACCAGCGTCACCTGTAACACTTATACGGTGATCAGTGGTGAAAGGGTTAACTAGGGGGCAATCAAGGGGTTAAAACATTTATTAAGTAGTATATGGGGGTCCCTGTCGCTATAAAATGCTGACGGCGAACCTAAATATTTACCTCCCTAACTAGCGTCACCAGCGACACTAATACAGCGATCAGAAAAATGATCGCTTAGTGACACTGGTGACGGGGGGTGATCAAGGGGTTAAAACTTTATTAGGGGGGTTTAGGGGGGTACCCTAGACCTAAAGGGGGCTAACCCTAACTGTCCTAACACAGTAACTGTCACAAACTGACACCATGCAGTAATCAGAAAAAAAAAACAAAAAAAACTGCTCGGTGTCAGTTTGTGGCGGTTGGGGGGGGGTGATTGGGGGGTGATCGGGGGGCGATCGGGGGGGGATTGGGGGTGTTTTGTGTGCCTGGCATGTTCTACTATGTGTGTAGTGTTTGTGCACTCACATTGATGTCTTCTCTCCTCGGCGCCGGAACGGAAAATACCGAGCCGAGGAGAGATGACATCATTTCCTTTGCTGCTGTTTAGCATACAGCAGCAAAGGAATGTTCCCATTGGCCGGCGGCGATCGCGAGGGGGGGGGCCACGAACGGATGGCCTCCCCCTCACCTCCGATCGCCGGGGGACAAAAGAGGACCGCCTCGGGCACCGGGGGGGTCCGATCGGACCCCCCGCCCGCGGGAGGCAGATCACGTATATGTACGTGATTTTGCCTGCCCTTGCCGACGTCCATCGGCGTGAGGCGGTCCTTAAGTGGTTAATATATCCCTCCCGAAGGACCTAGTCACACAATGTCAAAACAATTTCCTCTTCATGTGGAAACAGGACACAATCAAATATTTGGGAATCCAATTGACCACACATCTCTCAGACCTTTACACAAAAAACTTTATACCACTAATTCGCACATCTCGGACGACCTGAGCAAATGGAATAAACACCATTTCTCATAGTTTGGGCGTGCGGCCATCTTGAAAATGAATATTCTTCCCCACATTTTATACTTGCTCCAAACAATCCCTATCAAGTTCCCTTCGACTTTCTTCCAGACATGTAAACGACTATGTATCAAATTTTTATGGAAACATAAACGCCCAAGAATAAGCTTCGACCAACTCTCGAAACCTAAATCTAAAGGGGGAATCGGTCTCCTGGACCTCCGAAATTATTCCCGAGTATGCCACTTAGGGAGAATTGTAGACTGGACAGTACATGAAAACATTAAAGATTGGGTGGGGCTAGAAGACTCTTTTTTGCACCTGCCAATCAAATTCATCCCTTGGATCCTCCCCTGCCACGTCCCCAAAATCTTAAGAGAACATCCCCTTATCGAATCCACTCTGAGTTGGTTTAGAGAAGTATGTAAGAAACTCCAAATCTCATCAAATCCAGGACCCCTCACACCTATACAATTTAATCCAGCTTTTGCTCCTGGGATGTCCAACTAACCTCTTATGGACTCATGGCCGCACAAGGAAATATTAGCTCACCGCTTCTTCCAAGATGGTACCTTTCTAGACCGTAACTCACTTCCAACAAATTTGAGCAACAACCCTTTCCCCTACTGGACCTACTTCCAGATACACCATTTCCTTAAAATATTGAACCGAGATTCCTCCGTTTCTTGAGCCCTAACCCCATTTGAAAATCTCTGCACTCAATCTACGCCGCAGCAACATTTGATCTCTAACATCCATTCCATGCTCTTTGCATCTGTCTCCCCTAAAGCCGGGAAAGCATGCCAGGCATAGGAAAGGGAACTACAAATAAGCCTATCCGAGGAGAACTGGGAACGCATTTTTACAATAGCACACAAAGGCTCACTCAATGTTACGACACAAGAGAACAATTACAAAACCCTTATTTCGATGGTACCGAACACCTGAACTACTCAACAAATTCAATCCAGACACATCGGACAAATGTTGTTCAAATGAAACAGGCACACTCCTACACATTTGGTGGTCCTGCCCACTACTCCAGACATTCTGGACACAAGTACACAACATCACCTCACAAGTGACCACATATTCTCTAGACTACACTCCAGCTCATTCTTCACCACTCCTCCACGCCAGCCCACTCGTACAGGAAATCCTAGGTGGTACACATGATTAATGAAGCTAAATTATGCATCCCAGCTCATTGGGGTTCACCCCGCGCCCCAACTATCTCTGAATGGCTTACCCGTGTGGGAAAAATAGCTGAAATGGAGGAACTAATCCAGATAGCAAGAGACTCCCCTTAGAAATTCTCCCGGACATGGGCCTGCTGGACCCTCTTTTGTACTACAGAGAGATATGCATCCTTGATGGGCTTAAAAAATTCTGATCCCTCAAATAACTAATTGAGACACCCCATTAGACAATTTTTAGAAGAAAATTCTTCTAATATGGCGTACAAAGCCCTTCACTTCCACTCAAAGGCCGACCCTGGGAGGCACCCCCTACTAGCAGGGACCCTTTCACAAGCCCCTACATATACGGCGCTGCCGTTGGAGACTGAGGAGGTGACACCCTCGGAGCTCCATCTCCTCTCCCCCCCCTCCTTTTTTTTTTTCCTTTTTCTCTTCCTCTTCCCCCCCTTGACCCTGCTTTTCCTCCCCCACCGCTATTTTCCTGCCTTTTACCTCTGTTCCCCTTCCCCGGCCATTTTTCCCCTCTTCTGCTCCCGCCCCACCTACGCGGACGAAACCATCTCACATACACATCCCCATTTACGCATTAGCCCTGGTGATTGACTGCTACCCCTACTTTCTACTTAAAACTGAATGGCCAAGACTATCCCCCAACACGACCTCACCCCACTTTAAGGACCCAACATTTCCTTACCTACCCAGATATGGACAGATACATCCAGGTAAACCAAGAGCTAGCTCTACAATAAACCCCACACCGCAAAGGCTGTGATTAGGGTGACTACCCTAGTTATGTCTACTCGCAGACCCCTGGTGAATGTGGGGATTATGGAAATCTTGGCTATTTTACCTATATCGCTATATTTTCAAAAGTAAGGTTACACCAACTCTGTATATGTTTTTGATGTACAATCACTTTCTGTTTGTATAAAACATTGTGTATTAACACTTTATTCTTAATAAAAACTTCATATTGAAAAAAAAAAAAAAAGAAGAAATGTAGAAACGTTTGGAAAAAGAAATAACCAAGAAGAAAATTATTTCAATGTATGCCTGTTTTTGAGAATTATAAGGAAAGATACTAGCAACTGATGGAATTTATCAAATAGATAGAAAAGCACCTGCAAATTTGCCAGGTTATATAAACTGAGAATTGTAGTCTTAAAAAGATAGATTGGATCATTGTTTCAAAAATATAGATTTTCTAAAGTGATTAACCAAGAAGTTTAAGAAAAATTGGTTCTAATCCTCGAAAAGAAAATAGGAATCTGAAATAGTACAGAAAGGCCAAGATGAAGGGATAGTGGACTTTGTTAGTAGAATTGCAAAGTTTCCCATTGGGAAGACTTCCCTCACCTCCTGTCACATAGCACAACAGGAAAGGAAATCCTTCCAAATGAGGGAAATCCCTGGTAGTCACCAGGGTCACCAGAACTAGTGTCCCCATCGGAAGATTTCCCCTCTATTCCTGTTCTCGTAACCACTCAAAATTTGCAATTTTCTTTCACTTTTGGTATTAACAGTCACCGGGACAAATAGGAGAGGGTAAATCTCAAATAAACAAAAGGATTCTGGTTAGGAGTTTTGCTGTTTGATTGAGAATCAGACTCTGAATGCCTATGAGAAACTGCAGGCTAGTGAAGAAGATAGGAATTGTTCTGTTTAATCTACACATCTCTTACTTTGAGATAGGGGCAAATTGCAAGAACCAAAAGGTTCAGGAATGCCACTGTCAGATGCATGATGAAATAGGTGCTTGAATAAGGTGTTCCTTAAATTCATTTTCCATGTCTCATGCACAAGTGTTCTACATATGTGAGACACAAACTTAGACACTTTAGAGCAGTGCTTCAGACATTTGATCCAAAAGTTGCAAGATTTAATGAATTAAAAACCTATTAATGGGTGAATCCCAAGGTGACTGCAATATGCTGTCCCCCAGGTTACACCCTTATCCCGTAAGGAAAAAAAAAATAGAGGGAGTGGGGGGTGGGGGGGATAAGGGAGAAATTAAGGAAAGGGGAGGGGTTCCAGGGCAAGCAGCAGAGGGCAAGAACACATAATCCTTTGTCCCTCTAATCTCCATTAACTCGCTACCCCACTATCCCCAGATCCACTTCCCCTTCCTGCTTGAGAGCTAATCTCATTCCCCATATAGCTTATGTACATTGGGGATTGTTTAAACTCAAACCAACATTTCCAGATTCTATAAAATCTAACTTCAAAGTAATTTTGCAAAGATACTAATTCTTACATTAACTTAATTCTATCCACTTTCCCGAACCAATCTTTCATTGTTGGTATTTTCTTTGATTTCCAGAACTTCGGTATTAATGCTTTTGCTGTATTTAGTAAAAAAGGGGTACTGGCTCCTCTATATTTTTTCCTCAATTCATCTGTAGCGTGAAATAAACATCGCCAGGGATCTTGCCTGACCTCAACATTACTTATCTTCTGGATTAAGCTCAGCACACCTATCCAATATGATCGAATCAAAGGACAAAACCACCAAATATGAGCATGTGTTCCCTCACTTCCACATTACCTCCAACACAGAGGTGATATATCTGAATTAATCTTATGTAATTTTGGCGGAACATAATACCAGTTTGTTAGCAATTTCTAATTACTTTTTTTTTAGCCTTGTATACATTGAGGTGGAATGTATATAATCTATCACTTTACATTTTTATATTTCTGGTAAGGATTGAATTAATTCACACTCCCAGCTTTCTAAAAGACCTAATGATCTAGAGTCAGGTGGTGAGGTCAACATTTTATAAATATTGGAGATCGCATGTCTATTAATCTCCCCTGGTCTACCAATCTTTCCCATGAGCTAAGCTCATGGATAGAATGGAGGGGTTTTGGAAGGGTCTCCATGAAATGTTGGAGTTGGCGATACCTCCAAACATCATATAATGATATATAGATAGAAATAACGCACAAGTTTTAGATAAGAAGGATTTTGATGGTAAATAAAGGAGTAAGGTGGCAACAGAGAGGATTTTGCTGTGGTTTTGTTGTGATGGGGGTGTGGGGTTGTGTTTTTTTTCTCACTAGGATTACAGCACTGTAAATGGGATTAATACATAGTAAGGGAACATGGGTAAGGGTGTAAACTGGGAGACAGCAGTAAGCAGTTATCTTAGGCTTCACCTCTTAATAAGTATTTAATTGAGCAATTCACCAATTATTTAGGCAACATTGGCTTTAAGGGTTTGATAGGCTGGGGGGGGGGGGTGGTTGTTGGATTTTGGGGGTGTTTTCTTTCTCCCCTTTCCTGTGCTTGGTTGGAAAGAAATTGGGAGCTATAGGTATATTAAGGGGCAGATTAAAGGATTTGTGATATGCAAACTCAAGGAGTATTACATGTATTTGAATGTGAAAGTAATGTAATGTTATGTAATGTATTATGGAAAACTAATAAAAAAGAATTTAAAACAAAAGTTGCAAGATACTAGGACATTTGTTCCTTGTGTTGGAGAGGGCCCTCTAAAGTATGTTATTCATTATTATTCATAAAGTTACTTAGCACATACTTTAAAAGAACCTATACCTGGTGCATTAGGCTGTTCCCCTAGATGCATTATATAGTGAACAACAGCAGTTAGATTAGAAAGAACAGACTGCATGTCTGAGTCATACTGGATTAAACCTAGCACACATTACTAGAAAATCAGAAAAAAAATATCTGTACTTGGAACGATTGTTTGATTTTCTGTTCGTTAGTATACTGCTTTGGAGAACCAATGTCGACTGTTCAGATGAAAATTTCTGAAGGGACATGTAAAATTTTTCACTTTAGTTACCAGAAGGAACGCTTTTTCGATGACTGGAAACAAAGTACAACCCGGAAGAAGATGGCAACAAAAATAATTTTCTTAACACAAAGAATAATAAAAGATATTTTTAAAGAGATATAATCCGAAATTTTTGTGATAGTGATAAGTGAATAGCAGTATACAGTATACTAGTATACAGATTATCTCTTGGACTACAAATACAGGGCTATGATTAATAGTTATTAATATTTTTAATATTTTTAATAATATCATTATTATTAATAATTTCTTAATTATTTCTATTTTTTAAGGGTCACACGCACATTACACTCACATTACATCACTTCTGATTCTACATTGGAACATAACTACATATGTGGGAAGTTTTGCTCTGTCATTTGAGAATTTTTGTACCACTAATGGCATTCTTAACATAGTATGAAGGTTTGGAAAAGAAATTAAACAATTGTTTGTCTGATTTTCTAATGATGTGTACTAGGCTTAATTCATATACAGTCTGTACAGGGATAGGCTGCACAGGCTCTGACCCTGTGTCAGAGATGCTAATAGGAGTCTCAGGCACTCTAAAGCTGGCAATAGACAGTTCACACAGCTTAGTTGAGCAGGAACAAGTTAAGATTTGAACCGTGTATGGGCAGGCTGAATGGGTAAATCAACTTGGGTACAACCAGCCTGCGATTATTGCTAGCCACTGCCCAGAGAACACAATGGCTCCACAGGAGGGATTCCCCATCAACATTGACTTTGTTGATGGGGGAATCTAGCGTAGGAAAGAAAATCACTCCATTTATGGCCGGCCTAAGGGACAGGAAGGTCAGAATTAGAATCAGTAGTGGCAGGCCCTGAAGCACATTTAGCATGTCTGCTACCAGATTGTTCCATTAAATATGCACGGACTAAAAAATTGAGAAGTGGAGATAAGAGGACCTGTAGACATAGAATAGGTCTCAGGCTTAGACAGCGGAGGTATAGAAGCTGGTGGAGAGGACAATCTTATATAAAAAGGGATCCCAGGATCCAGGCATTGGTTCCCTCAGGGAAGAACAGTAAATCGCCCCCACAAATTAGTAGGGGAATTTGAGACTAGGTCACCTGTTGCAGCATGACTGTCCTCTGAGCATCTTTAAAAGACATGTGGCACCTATAGTAGTGGTAAATAACTAGGCCTAGGAGATGGTGTAGATGCAAAACCAAGCAAACTACATTTACATGGGGTACAGGTGGCCCAAGGCACAGGTATTTCCTGTAGAAACAAATGGCGCTCCACTCTGCGGGTGACAACATCACAGAGTTTTTAAAGGCTAAACTGTTACTTTAGCTAAAAGGCAGGATATATGAAAAAAATTAGCTGAGTGGTTGAAAACTGAAACGACACCCCAAGTATGAAAGGGGTTAAAGCCGTTTAGAACATTCCATTTCTGAACACAAAGGCAGGTACCGAACACTCAGCCGAACAAGAAACCCATACGAATAATTCTTCCCCCCAAGTACGAGACGAGGCTCTGTACGGAGGGTCAAACAGGAATCAGACTCTTTTATCAGAACCAAAATTACAAGTTTATTGTATACATATTGTTTATTGTATGTGTTTATTTATATACAGGTAAAGAGGAGGTTCCCCCCTCCTGCTCATATTACTCTAACAATACAACTGTAACCAGAAAACTAATTAACATGAGCTAGTTTACTAAATCATTTACCCAGACTAGGTGACTCAGAGACATGTCCTTTAGGACAGACTTGTGGTCACCGAGCTCCACACATTAGTATAAACAGAGGACACCTTCTCACAATAGCAGGAGCTAATTACAATTAACAACACAAACAGTGATCTCCTCCCTTCCTCAGCCTAGGAGGCAACAAACTATAGCATGAGTAGACTGTCCGGCTCCTACCCAGTTCTAGAGGCCAATGTGATCAGGTCTCTCAACTAACATCTTGAGTTCAGAATCAAACAAACCAAGAATAGTCTTTACGTATATCCTGGGAGATATTGTGGATAAATATTACTGTCCCATTTTAAGTAATCCAATCATATTCTCAGGGTTCATTCTTTTCTTGGTCACCCTGCGCCCAACAGTGACTCCCATCACAAAAACCATGAGGTATTTTTTATTGTTTTAATGACCGCTCTGCTCTTTAAATGAGTGAAGGAGGACTTGGTCAAACCAAAAGACGTACCACTACCCTAGACATGAATAATACTCTGCCGTGTACAAATACAGTACAAAAGAACAGAGTGGTACACATAGCAAAAGTTGATGATCATAGATCCCATATTATTAAGTGTCACCCAACAGTAAATATCCGCTGAAAGACAGTGTGTTCAGAGTTTGGGTCCCACAGGAAGCCTGGCAAAACTATGGACATGGAGCTAACGTTCTGCAGATGACACAGTACAGAAGGACTAAAAAACACCAAAAAGCAGAGCTTAGTGTCTGAAGGTGACAAAGTATATGTAATTTGCTACATCAGTGAGGTCAGTGGCTGGTGAGGCACTGGCTAGTATCAAGCCAGATACACACAGGTTACATACGCCACGAACGTCAGAGCGAGAACAATAATTCTAGCACTAGACCTCCTCTGTAACTCTAAACATGTAATCTGTAAAAAAAACGTAAAGCGCCGCCTATGGAGAATTTTAAGTACTGAAGTTTGGCGCCATTCCACGAGTGTGCGCAATTTTAAAGCGTGACATGTTAGGTATCTATTTACTTGGCTTAACATCATCTTTCACATTATACAAAAACAATCAGGTTATCTTTAGTGTTTTTTTTTATATTCATTAAACAGTTTTTTTCTAAAAAAACGCGTTTGAAAATTGCTGCGCAAATACCGTGTAACATAAAAAGTTGCAATGACCACCATTTTATTCCCTAGGGTGCCTGCTAAAACAATATATATGATGTTTGTGGTTTCTGAGTAATTTTCTAGCAAAAAATGATGATTATTACATGTAGGAGAAAAGTGTCAGAATTGGCCTGGGTGGCAAGGGGTTAATTACCATAAGTAATATACAAATAATTATTATATATTGTTTTTAAGGTAATTTACTATATTTTCATAAACTGTACTCAAGCAGGTGGCTTAACTGACAAGTTACTGAAGTTTGAAGTGATTACTTCAAACCAGTAATTTCTCAGTAAATAGACAAATAAGCAATTATTATCTTATAATATACAGTGGGGACGGAAAGTATTCAGACCCTCTTAAATTTTTCACTCTTTGTTATATTGCAGCCATTTGCTAAAATCATTTAAGTTCATTTTTTTTTCCTCATTAATGTACACACAGCACCCCATATTGACAGAAAAACACAGAATTGTTGACATTTTTGCAGATTTATTAAAAAAGAAAAACTGAAATATCACATGGTCCTAAGTATTCAGATCCTTTGCTGTGACACTCATATATTTAACTCAGGTGCTGTCCATTTCTTCTGATCATCATTGAGATGGTTCTACATTTTCATTTGAGTCCAGCTGTGTTTCATGATACTGATTGGACTTGATTAGGAAAGCCACACACCTGTCTATATAAGACCTTACAGCTCACAGTGCATGTCAGAGCAAATGAGAATCATGAGGTCAAAGGAACTGCCTGAAGAGCTCAGAGACAGAATTGTGGCAAGGCACAGATCTGGCCAAGGTTACAAAAAAATTTCTGCTGCACTTAAGGTTCCTAAAAGCACAGTGGCCTCCATAATCCTTAAATGGAAGATGTTTGGGACAACCAGAACCCTTCCTAGAGCTGGCCGTCCAACCAAACTGAGCTATCGGGGGAGAAGAGCCTTGGTGAGAGACGTAAAGAAGAACCCAAAGATCATTGTGGCTGAGTTCCAGAGATGCAGTCGGGAGATGGGAGAAAGTTGTAGAAACTCAACCATCACTGCAGCCCTCCACCAGTCGGGTCTTTATGGCAGAGTGGCCCGACGGAAGCCTCTCCTCAGTGCAAGACACATGAAAGCCCGCATGGAGTTTACTAAAAAACACCTGAAGGACTCCAAGATGGTGAGAAATAAGATTCTTTGGTCTGATGAGACCAAGATAGAACTTTTTAGCCTTAATTCTAAGCGGTATGTGTGGGGAAAACCAGGCATTGCTCATCACCTGTCCAATACAGTCCCAACAGTGAAGCATGGTGGTGGCAGCATCATGCTGTGGGGGTGTTTTTCAGCTGCAGGGACAGTATGACTGGTTGCAATCGAGGGAAAGATGAATGCGGCCAAGTACAGGGATATCCTGGATGAAAACCTTCTCCAGAGTGCTCAGGACCTCAGACTGGGCCGAAGGTTTACCTTCCAACAAGACAATGACCCTAAGCACACAGCTAAAATAACAAAGGAGTGGCTTCACAACTCTGTGACTGTTCTTGAATGGCCCAGCCAGAGCCCTGACTTAAACCCCATTGAGCATCTCTGGAGAGACCTAAAAATGGCTGTCCACCAACGTTTACCATCCAACCTGACAGAACTGGAGAGGATCTGCAAGGAGGAATGGCAGAGGATCCCCAAATCCAGGTGTGAAAAACTTGTTGCATCTTTCCGAAAAAGACTCATTGCTGTATTAGAGCAAAAGGGTGCTTCTACTAAATACTGAGCAAAGGGTCTGAATACTTAGGACCATGTGATATTTCAGTTTTTCTTTTTTAATAAATCTGCAAAAATATCAACAATTCTGTGTTTTTCTGTCAATATGGAGTGCTGTGTGTACATTAATGAGGAAAAAATTTTTTAGCAAATGGCTGCAATATAACAAAGAGTGAAAAATTGAGGGGGTCTGAATACTTTCCGTCCCCACTGTATACCATAATATGGCATTTATTCTCATTCACCCTCTTTACTGTGTGAGAAAAACATGGGATTGTGGGTAAATCTTATACCCATAAACCCATGTTTTTTCCTTCCTTGTAGTTAAGAGGGCTGGGCTGGAAGAGAGCATTTGTCTTTAAGTCACATGCCCCTTTTATGACACTGCAGTGAGAGGGCAGCCTCCACTGCAGCATTTTTATTGGACAGCTGGGGCTAATGGTATTTTACCATTTGTCCAAGACTCCAAGCTGTCCATTGAGCTCAGTCCCTCTGACAAGAAGTGAGGAGAGGAACTGTGAGCTCAACCTCTCAGTCTGCTGCAGAGTGTGCCAGCTTGTATTTAAACTGGCCGCTCTGTATGTAGCTTCTGACAGGCTGCTCAAGGAGCCCCGTATCTCCGGAACCATAGATCGTAGGAGCCCCAAATTTTTTATCAGTGGTGAGGTAGGACTTAGGCTACCTATCCTACCATCCCATTTGGGGTATCTGTGACTTCAGGACGCCGAGCTACGACAGTCGATTTATTTCTTTTTTTTATGTTCATGGCAGGTGGGGCTCTGCCTCACCTGCCTTCCCTTACTGCACGTCCCTGTGCTACATGTATAGAAACACTCACACAGCGAGTTGTATAAAAAGAAGATGCTCTGCGGTTGACACAGTATACACATCTCTGGGAACCTTCACAGTCATAGCCCTTTCACACCGAGCTGGGGGGGTGTCGGCGGTAAACCGGCGCTATTTTTAGCGAAGCTTTATCGTCGTTTTAGCGGCGTTATTTGTCTGCTAGCGGGGAGGTTTTAACCCCCGCTAGCAGCTGAAAAGGGCTTAAATCCACCCGCAAAACGCCGCCGAAGCAGCATTTTGCCGCCAGTATAGCAGCACTGTCCCATTGATTTCAATGGGGAGCAGCAGTGGAGGAGCAGTGAGTTCACCGCCAAAGAAGCTGCTGGCAGGACTTTTTGTGACGCCCTGCCAGCGCACCGCTCCAGTGTGAAAGCCAAGCCGCTTTTTTCAGGCACTATACAGGCGCTATTTTTAGCGCTGTAGCGCCTGAAAAACGCTGGCCTTGTGAAAGGGGTCTAAGAGCACACTATCCAAGGTAACTTACCTTAGGCATTCTTACACAGGAAACTTTCAGAGACTGGGATAAATCAGAAGCTGCACCTTGGTTCTAAGGATCCTTTCACATGGGCGGTTTGAGTTCCGATGAGCTTAGGATCCGCTCACAGATCCCCTCTGATCGGAGCAGAGTGGGGCGAATGACAGTCACAATCCTGGCTTTCCTAGCCCCTGTGCTTATTTACAGAGTGAGTCTTCGGGACCAGGGTCACACCAGAGGTTTTGTCATGGCTATGGACCTGGAGAACACTATACAGTTAGCTAATAGTACACTAGAGTTTGGAAATGTCAGTGTCTGAAAGTCACATCCCTCTGCAAGTTTCCAGACCAGCTCAAGCAGCTTGTTGGATATTTTGATTTAAGATTAAAAAAATCTAAGTACATTTAAGGAGAATAAAGATGAGGGAGAACTTTACTTCAGCAGAGCTGAAGAAAAAGCAACCAACCTTTTAGGACCAGGGCCGGTGCTACCACTAGGCAAACTAGGCAGCTGCCTAGGGCGCACTGCTGCCTAGGGCGCCCGGCAACTGGTGTTCCTATTCTCTTCTCTCTGCAGCAAGCAACTAAGTCTCAGCATCAGCAGGCAGTCCATTCGCACATAGTGTCAGAGGCGCACCGGCGCCAGAGGGCTGTGTCTGTGTCCCGAC
This sequence comes from Lithobates septentrionalis, assembly GCA_037952835.1. Classification (NCBI taxonomy): domain Eukaryota; kingdom Metazoa; phylum Chordata; class Amphibia; order Anura; family Ranidae; genus Lithobates; species Lithobates septentrionalis. Next base: position 140,773 of record JBBDGP010003349.1, read on the forward strand.
TCCTGAATGAATGGAAGCAAGCAAACATTCATCGATGGGTGCTGGTAGGCTGAATTGATGGGTGCAGGTAGGCTGCATTGATGGGTGCAGGTAGGCTGGATTTGATGGGCGCTGGTGAGGTTGCATTTGATGGGTGCTTCAAAAAAAGTTGGGGTATACATGAGCAGGGCAAAGGGGGTGGAGTCAGAGGTGGAGCAAAATGAGGTTTCATCTAGGGTGTCAAAATTCCTTGCACCAACCCTGTTTAGGACACTAGCAAAAAATGACAGTTTGAGGCAGGGTTACATGGGGGCTGACTTAATAAATTTGGTTTGCCAATGTCCTAACCTTCTGAAGGCGGCAGTATAACCCAATTGTCAAAGACTATCTATAATTCCCCTGTCCCTTAATGGACCATAAGGTAATTGCATTTTGTTTTTTGTGTTTAGATAATTTTTTAAGAAACAACTCATGACAACTAATATGGATAAACATTTTAGAGGACATTCTTTAAAATCAAGGGCAGATGGTAACTATGCTATACTGTTACTTTATAGACCTGGTTATGATGGCTTAGCACCCCCACTGCTACTGTTGTAGACTACCTTTATGTTGCTGACAAAGACATCTTTCACCACCCTGTTCAGTTTTTAACTTTAAGTTTTTAATATAGAACTTACATTTCTGCTTCCCTCCCTACAGGAAATAAAAATCTAAGCTGTTACCAAAAAGTAAATGAAAAGAGACAGAAAGTCAGAGTGGTCTTCACTATCTGACAGAACTAGTATGTTACAACACAATTACAAGATGACAAGTTGCTAATCTTCAGCAACAAACAGCAAATGTAGCTGGATGAAAGGACTCAGTGGTTGGCTGGGCTGAGGCAAACCAAAATTTTTCATCTGGCTGCTGATATTTCACTTGAGGTTGGGGGGGGGGGGGTGGGGGGGGGTGTATTACCTTGTCCCTAGAGAAGAAAATTACAAACAAAAAAGTGTGCATAAAAAAAAAAAAAAAAAACCTAGATCAAAGTTGGAGTTAGGGTCAAAGGTCATGCTCAGAGTCAAAGGTAAGGGTCCATGTATTTTTGGTAGGAGTTAAACATTTTTTTTTTAAATTTTGTATCAGTGGCAGTTAGGGGTAGTTTCAGTGTGTTTGAGGTAGGATAATGAAAAACAAATAAAAAGCAAAATGCACACTATTGTTTTTAGACTTTACTATGGGTAAAACAACAAATAACATCCACATATGTGGTATCACTGCTTTCATCAAAAGCAGGAGAATTTTGTGGGTTGTTGCTTGATGTTAGGATATGGCAGTGCTGTACTTTGGCCTAGGCCTACCAGGCCCAGGCCTAGGGCTGTCTTTACTGCGCTGCCGAGCTGTAGATCAGCAAAGCACAAACTTAATCAGGGCAGGCAGAAGGAGCAACTCCGTCAGTGGGCCGAGTCCTGCACCAATCCAGAGGCGGCTGAATGTCACTGGCAGCGACAGAGGAGGGGTCTGCATGAGCGGGAGGTCCAGGCAGATGAGGATGCTGGACAAGCTGTACGAGTCTAGCGGGAGTCGGAAGTTTCTGGCTGTCTGTGCGGGGGCCGGGGGAAGATCTTCTGGAGGAGAGGAAGATGTTGAGAAGAGTGGTCGGGAAGATAACTGTCAGCACCAACACAGATGGCAATAGGTGAGGCTGACAACACTGCACAGCACAGAGATGACAAGCAGGGACAGTGCCCAGGACAGCTTGCTCTGGATTCTGTTACATGAATAGATGTCTCTGGGTGGGATACTGGTGCCTGGGTGTTGCTGGCAGCATGATTGTGCCTGGGTGTTGCTGGCAGCATGGTGGTGCCTGGGTGTTGGTGGCAGCAAGGTGGTGCCTGGGTGTTGGTGGCAGCGTGGTGGTGGCTGGGTGTTGCTGGCAGCATGGTGGTGCTTGGGTGTTGCTGGCAATGTGGCAGTACTCGGGTGTTGCTGGCAATGTGGCTGTGCCTGGGTGTTGCTGGCAACGTGGCGGTGCCCGGATGTAGCTGGCAACATGGCGGTGCTCAGGCTTGCATGACAGTGGTGAAAGGCCCAGGGAAGCTTTGAGTTTGCCTACTGACAAGGGAAGATTTATACTTTTGTCCCATTTCCTTGTGTCACTCTTCTAATTCCTGTTTGTATGTATGTTTATAGACGTGTGTGTATGTACGTTACTCTTGACCACAATCCTGTACAATCACAACTGCTTTTTTTTTTATGCTCGTTTTACAATGTCGTTTTACAATGTTGGCAAGGACAGACGCTCCTCTGAAAAGCAATCCATGCTCGGATTTCTTTTCAGAGGAATTTGACATGCAGTGAAGAGGCAATATGTTGTATATGCCTCTTTGAACCCCCTTAAATGCAGTATCAGAGTACCGCAACTGCGTGCAATGTACATGGTTGCAGGTTGGTTGGCCCCATTCACCTGGGAGTACACTTCCTGCCTTGCCATGCCCGCAGTCTCTGACCATTTCTGCCTTGCCATGCCCGCAATCTCTGACCGTCCCTTGTGCCATGCCCGCAGTCTCTGACGTTCCCTTGTGCCATGCCCGCAGTCTCTGACTCTCCCTTGTGCCATACCTATAGTCTCTGACCATCCCTTGTGCCATGCCTGCAGTGTCTGTGGACTGTGATGTAAGGGGGAGCTCTGAGGACTCGTGTAAAGAAAGGGCTGTGATTACCAGAAACCCCCTTACATCAGAATTTCCCTTTACACCAGAGTCCACAGCAGTCCTTTTTACATCAGAGTTCTCCTTTACATCGGGTCCAACAGAGTTCCCCCTTCCACTGTAAAGAAGAACCCTGTGCTGGGTTATATTAACCCGACCTTCATGTAAATGGGGAAGTATATATTCTTCTGCACCTTGGTAGGGCTAGGTGATTCTACATGAAGGTCTGGTCCAGGAGAAGTTCGTAATTTACCTGTATACACTAAGTTGTTGTAAGGACATGCACAGTTTTACATCATGTCAAAGAGGCAAAAGCTCTGTTCAGAAGTTAAGATTTGTTTTACCTTGAAGGGATTAAACAAGTTCAAGTATTATTAAAATCATGACTAAGAAAAATAGATAATATTATAACACTTGTTTTCACAGTGTTGGGCATTAGGTACAAGAGCAGATAACATTTGAAATGGTAGTGTAACATATATACAATACACACGCTGAATAAAACTTTTTTAACAAGTGTAAGTGGAGCTGGATTAAGTGGGAGTTAAACACAAGAGTTAGAGTATACAAGTCTTGGTGTTTGTTTGCTGTTTGCTGTCTGTTGCTGTCTGTTGCTGTCTGCTGTCTGCTGTCTGCTGTCTGTTGCTGTCTGCTGTCTGTTGCTGTTTGCTGGGGTGCTTTTTGGGGGCTTTTCCTTTGACTTTTGCTTTCACTTTTTAAATAGCTCTTTTTTTTTTTTTTCCTGGTTTCATCAGTCTATCAATTAAGGGGTGTGGTTAATTGCTCACAGGTGCCTATTTAACTGGTTGTAGGACTCAGTCTGAGCGTGCTCAGTTTGAAGCTGTGGAGCTTGGTGTAAGTGGAGCTGGATTAAGTGGGAGTTAAACACAAGAGTTTAAAACAGGAGGTTATAACAGGGGTCATAGTACCTGTGTAGTGTGAGTATCTGAGTGTTGTCTGAGTAGTGTGTGTGGATCGTTAGTACTGTGTATTGTGTACCTGTGTATTGTCGTGTACCTGTGTATTGTCTTGTTGTGTACCTGTGTATTGTCTTGTTGTGTACCTGTGTATTGTCTTGAGTATTAGTGCCAGGAAGCTAGCTGTTAGGTAATTTGGACAGGGTAAAATCCCCAAATCCTCACTAAATTTAATAGGTACGATGCCCGGCGGGTGTGGAGAGGCGACTCTTTGTACATCTTGCCGCATGTATGCGTTCCCTGATCATCCGATCGAGGGCGAATACTGCTGTGCAAAATGTAAGCACATTGTTTCCCTGGAAGCCCAGGTTCTGAATCTGGGGAAGCAACTGTCAGCACTGAGAAGTCCTTCCATACTAAAGGTGAGCCAGGAACGTACATGGCAGGTGCCGGCAGGGGCCAGCACAGAGGCGGGTGGAGACAAAGAGGGGCAGGCACTAGCAAAGAGTAGATGGGTGACAGTCAGGAGGGGTAGAGGGGGAAGTGCCAGAGAGGCCGTTCCAGGACTGGAGCATCCCAATAAGTACGCTCCATTGAGTGACATTGGTGTAACCAGTCAGGGACCAGCACTGCTGGAGATGAGGGACTCTCCTAGCTGCCAGGGGAAGAACTCCTCCAGTGAGAGTGGGGGGGCAGCAAAGGGAAAGGAAAGACAGATTCCGGTAGTAGGGGACTCAATTCTTAGAAGGACAGAGAGGGCAATCTGTAACCAAGACCTGAAGCGCCGAACAGTATGTTGTCTACCGGGCGCTCGGGTTCGGCACATCACGGATCTTGTGGACAGATTACTGGGAGGGGCTGGGGAAGACCCGGCTGTCATGGTGCACGTTGGCAGAGGCAGATGGAGTGTCCTAAAGAACGATTTTAGGGACTTAGGAGCTAAATTGAGGAAAAGGACCTCCAAGGTAGTGTTCTCAGGAATACTACCGGTACATCGAGCCACACCAGAAAGGCAGAGAGAGATTAGGGAAGTAAACAAGTGGCTGAAGAGCTGGTGTAGTAAGGAGGGGTTTGGGTTCCTGGAGGACTGGGCCGACTTCTCAGTCGGTAACCGGTACTATAGAAGGGACGGACTGCACCTAAATGAGGAGGGTGCAGATCTGCTGGGAATGAAGATGGCCAAAAAGTTAGAGGGGTTTTTAAACTAGGCGATGGGGGGGAGGGTCCAGAGACAGTGATAGCCAGCGCGGAAGATATTCCAGAGGGTAGTATTGGGGGCATTAGTGGTAGGTTAACCAAAGCACAAAAACACAAGGTGAGTATAGTAGCAAGTCCTAGTTGCAATCTTGAAACACCCAATACGGGGACAATATGCGACCAGTCTAAACTATGTGGCATGTTCACCAATGCCAGGAGCATGGCGGACAAGATGGGTGAACTAGAGATACTGTTGTACAAGGAGGATTTGGATTTTGTGGGAATTTCAGAGACCTGGTTCAACAGCTCTCATGATTGGCTGGCAAACATTCAAGGGTATACCCTATACCGCAAGAATAGAGAAGGTAAAAAAGGGGGAGGGGTATGCCTATATATCAAGAATAATGTACAAGTGAGTGTGAGAGATGACATCACTGAGGGGGCTAGGGAGGAGGTGGAATCTTTATGGGTAGAGCTCCAAAGGGATGAAGCTAAGGGGTAAATAATACTGGGAGTATGCTATAGGCCCCCAAACCTGAGGGAGGAAGTGGAGACGGATCTCCTATCACAAATTGGATTAGCAGCAAGGATGAGAAGTGTTATCATAATGGGGGATTTTAATTATCCAGACATAGACTGGGCGGAGGGAACCGCGCATTCATTTAAGGCTCGCCAGTTCCTTAGTGTCTTGCAGGACAATTTTATGGGTCAGATGGTAGACGCACCAACTAGAAATAAAACATTACTAGATCTACTGATTACCAACAATACAGACCTGATAACAGATGTGGAAATACGGGGCAATTTAGGTAACAGCGATCACAGGTCAATTAGTTTCAGTATAAATCACACAAATAGGAAACATGAAGGGAACACAAAGACACTGAATTTCAAAAGAGCCAACTTCCCTAAACTACAAAACTTGCTAAAAGGCATAAATTGGGATAAAATATTAGGAACAAAGAATACGGAGGAGAGATGGGTTTGCTTTAAGAGCATATTAAATAAGGGCATTAGCCAATGTATCCCATTGGGTAATAAATTTAAAAGAGCGAACAAACATCCTGGATGGCTTAACTCCAATGTAAAAATGCATATAAAAGCAAAGGAGAAGGCCTTCAAAAAATACAAGGTTGAGGGATCATCCTCAGCATTCAGAATTTATAAAGAATGCAATAAGAAATGTAAGGGTGCAATTAGGATGGCTAAGATAGAACATGAAAGACGCATAGCGGAGGAGAGCAAAAAAAATCCCAAGAAATTCTTTAAGTATGTAAACAGTAAAAAAGGGAGGACAGACCATATTGGTCCCATAAAGAATGAGGAAGGACATCTGGTTACAAAGGATGGGGAGATGGCAAAGGTATTGAATTTATTCTTCTCCCCAGTCTTCACAAGTGAATCGGGGGGCTTCAGTAACCAAAACTGCAGTGTTTATCCTCATGACACATCACAGGAAGCACCTACATGGTTAACAGAGGACGGAATTAAAATTAGACTTGAGAAACTTAACATTAATAAATCACCGGGACCAGATGGCTTGCATCCGAGGGTACTTAGGGAACTCAGTCAGGTGATTGCCAGACCGTTGTTCCTAATATTTACAGACAGTCTATTGACTGGAATGGTACCAGCTGATTGGAGAAAAGCCAATGTAGCACCAATATTTAAAAAGGGCCCAAAAAACATCCCTGGGAATTACAGACCAGTTAGCCTAACATCAATAGTATGTAAACTCTTGGAGGGGATGATAAGGGACTATATACAAGATTTTAGTCATAAGAATGATCTCATTAGCAGTAATCAGCATGGATTCATGAAGAATCGTTCTTGCCAAACCAATCTATTAACCTTCTATGAGGAGGTGAGTTGCCATCTAGATAAAGGAAGGCCCGTAGACGTGGTGTATCTGGATTTTGCAAAAGCATTTGACACAGTTCCCCATAAACGTTTACTGTACAAAATAAGGTGCGTTGGCATGGACCATAGGGTGAGTACATGGATTGAAAACTGGCTACAAGGGCGTGTTCAGAGGGTGGGGATAAATGGGGAGTACTCAGAATGGTCAGGGGTGGGTAGTGGGGTTCCCCAGGGTTCTGTGCTGGGACCAATCCTATTTAATTTGTTCATAAACGACCTGGAGGATGGGATAAAGAGTTCAATCTCTGTATTTGCAGACGATACTAAGCTAAGCAGGGCAATAACTTCTCTGCAGGATGTGGAAATCTTGCAAAAAGACCTGAACAAATTAATGGGGTGGGCGACTACATGGCAAATGAGGTTCAATGTAGAAAAATGTAAAATAATGCATTTGGGTGGCAAAAATATGAATGCAATCTATACACTGGGGGGAGAACCTCTGGGGGAATCTAGGATGGAAAAGGACCTGGGGGTCCTAGTGGATGATAGGCTCAGCAATGGCATGCAATGCCAAGCTGCTGCTAATAAAGCAAACAGAATATTGGCATGCATTAAAAGGGGGATCAACTGCAGAGATAAAACGATAATTCTCCCGCTCTACAAGACTCTGGTCCGGCCGCACCTGGAGTATGCTGTCCAGTTCTGGGCACCAGTCCTCAGGAGGGACGTACTGGAAATGGAGCGAGTACAAAGAAGGGCAACAAAGCTAATAAAGGGTCTGGAGGATCTTCGTTATGAGGAAAGGTTGCGAGCACTGAACTTATTCTCTCTGGAGAAGAGACGCTTGAGAGGGGATATGATTTCAATTTACAAATACTGTACTGGTGACCCCACAATAGGGATAAAACTTTTTCGCAGAAGAGAGTTTAATAAGACTCGTGGCCACTCATTACAATTAGAAGAAAAGAGGTTTAACCTCAAACTACGTAGAGGGTTCTTTACTGTAAGAGCGGTAAGGATGTGGAATTCCCTTCCACAGGCGGTGGTCTCAGCGGGGAGCATTGATAGCTTCAAGAAACTATTAGATAATCACCTGAATGACCGCAATATACAGGGATATGTAATGTAATACTGACACATAATCACACACATAGGTTGGACTTGATGGACTTGTGTCTTTTTTCAACCTCACCTACTATATAACAAGTACAAACTTTCATATTTCTAGAATCCTTTGTCAGTGGTCAGTTTGTGCATGTGCAGCCAATTACCATTTGATATCTGTAGAAAGCTTTAGGTAATTAGACATAAAACAACTTTAATGATAATAAGTATAAAGGTGCCCATAACCATTAGAGGGCAGTCTCTAAATCTCACCAGATCAGGAGGGATTCAAATTCTGAAAAGCATTGTCCAATCATTTTGGTTTTCCCTAAATAAGGGGTGTGATTTATGTTTTTATGGAACCAGCGGCCTACAGAAATGCCTTAGGCAGTTGATTGTGCCTGCATGAATGACCACCCTCTGTGAACTTTCTCTTTTGGTCAGTGCATGGTGGTCATTAGAAGTATAGTAGGAAAAATTTAGATGTAAGGCTTCAGTGACTGACTTCAGAATACTGAGGTTTCAAACGATCATTTAGATTAGGCTTCAGGTTACTTGCTTCTCTGACAACTGAGGAATGGAACTTCCTCATCCCACATGATTGGAACCACCAATTCCACAGTCCTCAAAACACCCTTTTCACTGAACCCTTTTTTTTTTTCACTGTAAAAGAGTGACACCCATGGACACCAACTAGGCTTGAACCAGTACTTCTCTAAGAGCTAAAAACACATTATTGCAAAAACTCATGTTCTGAGCAACAGCTGCTCAGAATAAACAATTGCTGGCATACATTTATAACATTTCTTAAAGTATTTAGCTGCAAAATTATGTAAGGAAGAGCAATGCCGCGTACACACGAGCGGACTTTCTGGCATACTTGGTCCGACGTTCTTCCCGTCGGACTGTCCGGCGGACTACCGCCGGACTTTCTGAACGGACGGACTTGCCTAAACACGACCGGACTTTCCGGCAGGCTAGGTCCGCCCGTCTTTCAGAAGGACTTTCGCCGGAGTTACGGCGGACTTTCAGAATGAACGGACTTGCCCACACACGAACAAGTCCATTCATTTTGAACGTGACTCGGGTACGACGGGACTAGAAAAGGAAGTCAATCTCGCCGCTTTTATCGGCGAGATTGACACCTTGCAGGCCCCGTCGTGGGGCATACCAGGCCCTTAGGTCTGGCATGGATTTTAAGGGGAACCCCCTACCCCGAAAAATCGGTGTGGGGCCCCCCCAAAATCCATACCAGACCCAGATCCGAGCACGCAGCCCGGCCGGTCAGGAAAGGGGGTGGGGATGAGCGAGTGTCCCCCCTTCTGAACCGTACCAGGCCGCATGCCCTCAACATGGGGGGGGTGGGTGCTTTGGGGGAGGGGGGGCGCCCTGCGGGGCCCCCCCACCCCAAAGCACCTTGTCCCCATGTTGATGAGGACAAGGGCCTCTTCCCGACAACCCTGGCCGTTGGTTGTCGGGGTCTGCGGGCGGGGGGCTTATCGGAATCCGGGAGCCTCCTATAATAAGAGGGGCGTGGTCAACATCGCCCTGTGACCACGCCCCCTAAAACGTCACAGTCCCAGCATGCCCAGGGACTGTGATGGCATAAGGGGGCGGGGTCTTCGCCTATATAAGTCACATCAGAGCGCTCAGAGACCAGTCCAGCCGGAGAGACCGTCGTGTCAACATCTGGAGAAGAGAAGAGAGAAGAAGCCAAGAAGACAAGAAGCCAGAAGTCCGGACTTCCGCTGGCAAGAGAGCAGCATGAAGATAGCGGAGGAGCCGGCCGAAGAACTGGAACACCAGGAGAAGAGGAACCTGAGGGACCCCCGAAGCCGGAAGAAGACCCCCCCGGAGCTGTCTAATAAATTACTTCAAAAACCTGTGTAGTGTGTTTTATTATTGACACTTTTTTCCTAGGTGAATGGGTAGGGGTACCATGTACCCCATACTCATTCACATAGGGTGGGGGGCCGGGATCTGGGGGCCCTCTTATTATAGGGGCTCCCGGATTCCGATAACCCCTCCGCCCCCAGACCCCGACAACCAACGGCCAGGGTTGTCGGGAAGAGGCCCTTGTCCTCATCAACATGGGGACAAGGTGCTTTGGGGTGGGGGGGCCCCGCAGGGTGCCCCCCCTCCCCCAAAGCACCCACCCCCCCATGTTGAGGGCATGCGGCCTGGTACGGTTCAGGAGGGGGGCACTCGCTCGCCCCCACCCCCTTTCCTGACCGGCCGGGCTGCATGCTCGAATCGGGGTCTGGTATGGATTTTGGGGGGGACCCCACGCCGATTTTTCGGGGTAGGGGGTTCCTCTTAAGATCCATACCAGACCTAAGGGCCTGGGTTTCCCCGCACTCGCCGCAATAGGAAAATTTGTTTTTCCTATTGCAGCGAGCGCAAGATGCAGTACTCTGCCCTTGCGTCGTATCTGGTCCGTCGGACCAGCATACAGACGCATGCAGACGAATGGGCTTTCCGGCAGAAACTGAGTCCGGCGGACTAAGATTTAAAGCATGCTTTAAATCTAGGTACGGCAGACTTTTGGGGAAAAAAAGTCCGCCGGAGCCTACTCCGCCGGACCAAGTATGCCGGAAAGTCCGACCGTGTGTACGTGGCATAACTTATGCAAAATAATGACCCATCTGGCTATGTGTGTAATTGCCATCATCCCTTGTAATTGAATATTTGAAAAGAAGCTCAAAATTGTGATTTTAAAGGCAATTGAAAAAACGGGGAATTGTATTGTTTAAAAATATATATTTATTTCAATATAAGAAAAAAAAAGAACAAAAGGAAAATAACTTATTAACTAGAGAACTGGAATGCATTTTTTCCATCTTTTAACCACTGACAGGTGCCCCATTATTGGTTTGACCGCATAGATTCCCAATACAGAACACTAATATGGAAGAATGGGGTGGCCCATATTAAACTAACTACACTACAGTACCCCAAGGACCAAGGTGGGCTGGCTGTTCCTCAACCCTTTACATACTCCCTGGCTGCACAGTTGCAGCACCTTTCTGGGTGGGACTTGTCGGGGACATTGGACCTCTCCAGGACCTTGCTGATTAAATCCCTGGCGGAGTATTCGCCAATGTCCCAATTGGAACTGGGACTCCCAAAGGTTTCGCCGGATTGTCCAACTGTGCAGCTACTTATTAAACTGTGGAAGGAGCTTAAGAAGAGAATAGCATAACAGTTTTTTTTGGAATTTAACCCTATTTGGCGTTATAGATCATACCCTGAATAAGCAAAAATTCCTGGTCATTCGAATTGGAGGGCGGCTGGATTTAAATATCTCTGGCAATTGTTTAATGGGCCAGCCATGAAAAATTTTGACCAATTGCAGGAGTTCCCTCTACTACACAATAGCTAATACATGTACTTACAAGTGAGACATGCCATGAGGATGCAGGGCAGACGCTCAATCTTGCGTTTAGCTGATTCTGATTTCCTCAACTCGGTTCTCGCTACTTCAGACAAAAAAGGCATTATCTCCGGTATATATGCCTGTTTGTTATCTCATATACAGGCCCTAGATTTGTTACCCTGCAGGGAAAAATGGGAATCAGATGTTGGCCCTATCGATGGGAATAGTTGGACACAAATTCTGGCTGCTGTTAGTCAATATCGGCAGCACAGAAACTATTGCATTTATTTATCCTCCATCAGGTTTACAGAACTCCTATTCAGCTGCATAATGGGGTAGGAGGAACTCCCCCTCGTGTCCGAAATGTCAACTTCACCCAGGCACTCTAATGCCCTGTACACACGGTTGGACATTGATCGGACATTCCGACAACAAAATCCATGGATTTTTTCGATAGGATTTTCCGATGAAAAATGTGTGATAGGACCTTGTTGTCGGAAATTCCGACTGTGTGTAGGCTCCATCACACATTTCCCATAGGAATTTCCGACACACAAAGTTTGAGAGCTTGCTATAAAATTTTCTGACAACAAAATCCGTTGTCGGAAATTCCGATCGTGTGTACACAAATGCGACGCACAAAGTGCCATGCATGCTCAGAATAAATTAAGAGACGAAAGTTATTGGCTACTGCCCCGTTTATAGTCCCGACGTACGTGTTCTACGTCACCGCGTTCAGAATGATCGGATTTTCCGACAACTTTGTGTGACCGTGTGTATGCAAGACAAGTTTGAGCCAACATCCGACGGAAAAAATCCATGGATTTTGTTGTCGGAATGTCTGATCAATGTCCAACTGTGTGTACAGGGCAATAGAGTAGTAAAGTAGACTCACTCACCAGACTCATTAGAAAAGCCCCCTTAAAGCAAAAGCAGGTAATAGGAGAGCAGGTAGCTAAATTGAGCTGAGCTTGTAACTGTTTGATTTCTACCTACAAGTCCACCTTAATCACAGTGAGTGGAGGTTCAGTATTGATGAGTAGGAGACCTAAAGTATTGGAGTGCAGCTTTCTTTGAATTGGTGATTCTGGTTGCTAAGGGTGATTGACAGTGCTATTAAACGTTTTATATTACAGCGATTCTGTTTTCTGTGGGGAAGTGAAGGTGGCTTCTATCATTGTAGGTGGACAATACTGAGCATTGCATTTAGGTCATTTATTTTACATAAGTATTTCACAATATGAATGCTAAACAGCTTTTATTTTTTTTAGTATTTATCCATCTTTCTGTTACTCCCCTGTGCTCAGTTGACTTCACTGTACCTGCTCTCTGGGTATGAAGAGATAGTGGTTTCTGCATGAATGAAGCCTGCAAAAAATCAATTCATAAAAGCACTGTAACTATATTGTTCCTATGTAATTCTGTCATAGGCTCCATAAATGAAATGTGCAGACACTGGTTGCAAGCTTTATAAAGAGGCCTAACTATAACCTTCAGGGCCCCAGTGCAAGAAATCAGGAAGGACCCCTGACCTGTAGTATGATGGGGGGTATTGTGAAAGGATGAGGGGCAGTGTGACGGGGGCAGTATGACGGGGTATTTTGACAGTATTTTGACAGGAAGGGGCAGTGTGACCAAAATAAGATTATCTAGAAAGTGTGACCAGAGGGGGAAGTGTGATACGAGGGGGCACTGTGAAAGAAGGGGGCAGTGTGACAAGAAGGAGCAGTACGATGGGGGCAGTGTGACAGGAGGGGGCGGTATGACAGGGGGGGCAGTATGATGGGGGGGGGCAATATGACAAGGGGATATTGTGACAAGAGGGGGGCAGTGTGACAGGAAAAGAATACCTGGGAAGTATGACAGGAGGGGGGCAGTGTAATGAGGGAGCACTATGAAAGGAGGGGGGCTGTGTAACAAGAGGGGGTAGTGTCACAGGAGGGGGTAAATATGACAGAAGGGGGCAGTGTGATGAGGGGGCAAGATGATGGAGGGGCAGTGTTACAAGAGGGGGGGCAGTATAACAGGAGGGTATTGTGCCAAGGGGGCAGTGTGACAGGTGGGGCAGTATGACAGGTGGGGGGCAGTGTGATGGGAAATAGTATGACATGGGCAGTGTGATAAAAGAGAGGCTATGGGGCAGATGGGGGGGGAGGCGGTGTGACAGGTGACAGGTGGGGAGACAGTGTGACAGCTGGGGGGCCAGTGTCACAGGTGACAGGTGGGGGGGCAGTGTCACAGGTGGGGGGCCAGTGTCACAGGTGACAGGTGGGGAGGCAGTGTGATAGGTGGGGGGCCAGTGTCACAGGTGACAGGTGGGGGGCTAGTGTCACAGGTGACAGGTGGGGGGCTAGTGTCACAAGTGGCAGGCGTGGGGGGGGGCAGTGTCACAGGTGACAGGTGGGGGCCAGTGTGACAGGTGGGGGCCAGTGTCACAGGTGACAGGTGGGGGGCCAGTGTGACAGGTGGGGGCAGTGTAAGGATTACCTTACATGAGAAGTCCAAAATGCAAGAAGCAGCATGCTTCCTTGTGATATCCATGAGATGTTCCTCCAGCGAGCACAGTTCACTTCCTGAGTGTCGGTGTATACAGTGGAGGGGCCTCTGCCCCGAGCATGTATCGGCAAGACTGTACAAGCAGAGCGACAAACTCGTGCACTGAATCTGGTGCCTGCTCGGGTCAGAGGCCCCTCCCCTCTCCACTGTATACACTGACACTCGGAAAGTGAATTGTGCTTGCTGGAGAGACATCCCGCAGCCATCACATAGCTGCCGATCGCCCCCTTCCACTCCCCTCCCCTGTATAGTTATATGCCAGCCAGAGGTACAGGGGTAGATGTGGGGTCTTGGGGGCCCCCCCACACTGGCGGAATGCTAGGGCCCAATTGTAAGTGCGACTGTTGCGACCCTGGTAATTCTGCCACTGTAATATAAATACTTTTCTACAATATCATTAGTTATTTTGGTAAGTGCTTGTGTGCAAATCAAAGAATTGTCATTTAATTTGCATATAATATCAGCTCAAAGATGCATATGTTATGAAAATAAATAAAAGCTACTCATATTTAACCCCTTATTAACTAGTAGTTAGCCCTAATTTATTTTAATCAACTCTTCCTTCTTTTGGATTTTAAATACTGTTTGTATAAAACGTTTTTGTTTGATTCATTTTGTTAATTTGCCATTGTAGCTTCACGTTAAAAAAATACACAAAATATAAAAAAATCTAATTTAATTTGTAAATAACTAGGGCTGAAACAACTAATCGATTAATCGACAACTAATCGATTATGAAATTAATCGATTACTATTTTCATAATCGATTAATCGTCCAGTAACATAATGTGGTTAAAAAAAAAGTAAAATGAGCCCTTTATAGTACAAAAAAGAGCAAATAATCGCTACTGTAACTATTTCTTTCACAGTAAAAAAATAATGAACCCCTTCCAGTAGTGATTATTTGCTTTTTTTGTACTATAAAGGGCTAATATTCGTTTTTTTAACCCCATTATGTTACTAAACGTCTTACACCTGGTTCACATCTATGTGTTTTTTGGTGCTTTTTGCAGAAAAAGACTACAGTTCATTTACATGGTTTCCTATGGGACACCTTCACATGTCTATGCTTTTTCAGCCGCTGCGTATTTGGAAAGCGTCAGTGACATTTTTTTAACGCAAAACAGTGCTTTTTTGGTTCAACATACTTCAATGGAGAAGCTGCAGAAAAGCATGTAATGCGTTTTTGCAGAAATTTGTGTTTTTTAATCTGCCCAACAAATTGGCCAAAAAAAATGCAAAAAACGCAAATCGCAGCAAAATCACGTGCGCAAAAATCAAAACGCACAGCAAAAAGCACTGCAGAAACAGATCAAAAGTAAACTGCATAGGTGTGTACCGTGCCTTATGCTGGCCACACCGATCAATTTTCAGATGAGAATATTCAGACGAAAAATCTTTGTACATTCGATGAATGAAAGAATGTTTGAAATTTTCACTTGTTTTTACCATTCTGTTTTTAAAATAATTGTAATTTCTGAACGAAAACCACATACACGGTCGGATAATTCCTTTCACCAAGAAGTCTTTTTATTATTTCCAAATTTTCCCATTACTGTGGTTGAAAATGAACGTCGATTTGACCCCACTAACGATTAGAAAATCGAACGAACATTCTTATCTCTCCTCTAATAGTATATAGAGTATATCTCCTCTTATAGTATATACAGTATATCTCTTCTGTCTGTTATTCTCAGGGTGGATTAGATATTTTGCTCCCTAACCATATAGTTGGTGATTTATATTTACCACTGCATATAGAGATATTTAAGAATAAATTTCCTTTTTTTAAAACTTTACATATTAACTAAATTATACACCACACTTTTTTTTTTTAAGGTTATTAACCGATTAATCGATTAATCGAAACAATAATCGGCCAACTAATCGATTATGAAAATAATCGTTAGTTGCAGCCCTATAAATGACCTCAACAAACTTTTAACTAGAAACATAATTTTAGCGTCTTTACAAAAGGAATAAATCACTAAATAAATCTTGCATCTTTAAAAGAGCAGACTCACTGCATTTTTTCCATATAGAAAATTGCAGCAGATTTCCACCTGACATAATTGCTGGTAACCTGGCAGAGAACTTGCATGCTTTTTCTGCCAATGCAGTGAACACACTAAATGAGCAGAGCCTGGATAAAGGTAGGGAAAGCTTCCCCCGTTATGACTAAATCACACATATTAAACTACACCTATTGAGTCCCACCCATTTTAGATATGTTTTGCCCACTTTTCATCTTACCATGCTACATGCACTGCAACTCTACTCCATCCCAATTTGGTTTTCCATGATCTGAAAAGTAGCAATCCTAGGGCTAGTGGAAAGTGAAGTGTTCTGCACCTTTCACTCACAAATTTCGACATTTGGGTGTGCAGGCATAATCCTACAACCTTCAAGCATCTTTGTGGCTCAATACATCTGTAAAGGTTGCCTCAGCTGAATGTGAATGGTTGCTTCAGGCAGCCATTCATGTTCAAACCTATGAGGAAAGGTGTTTTAGAAACTCTGAATTACAAGGAACGTTACAGAGATGGGTTTTGAACTTTTAGGCTCACTATTTCTTCTACCAGTGAAACTTCCACTTTGGCATTTTCGCTATTGGTGCTAAAGGACCTTGTCCAAGCACTGATTATCTGTTATCTTTTAATGAAGACTTCTCAATCAGAGAATCTGGTAAGTGAGTATGAATGGTTTAGAATAAACCTATCTGTGAATAGGTTCAATTCAGTGATTATTTTTCCATTTTCTGGAGTACTGCAAAACGTTATCTCTTTAATCATGACACTGTTAGTAAGCATATTTTACACAAATGTATCCTAATACAGACATGGATTAAAAAGGATTTTACAATCTGCTAAATCTTACCTTGAAGAAGCCTTTACATCCCTCACATGTCCTAACTCCATAGTGTTGACAGGCTGCATTATCTCCACACACTGCACATGATCCCTCTCCAATTGAGGAGCTTCTGCTGGGTGGTGATGGAATACTGCCCTCACCTACCATGTTAATAGCTTGGCAAGTGGCGAGAGGAGAAAAGACAAGATTTGACACCTTTGCCATGGGTAAATTAAATGACAAGGACTCCACTGATATTTGTGTTGAGTCTCCTGGAAGGCCTGCTGACATGTTATGAGAAGATTCATAGCAAACCTGAGGGTTATACAGTGGAGTATGAGAAGGAGAATTCTTAAAGCGGAAAATTGGAAAACGTGGAGAAAGAGTTCTATGTGAAGTCTCCATCAAGTTACTAGGAGTCATGCAAGAATGAGTACCTGGCAAGGCATGCGTGTCTTCCCACTGTGGTGATTTGTGAGTTGAATATCCTGGTGTAGTAGGAGTTGATGGTGGAGATGTTTTAAAATACACTGACGTGCTTGGCAGAGCATCTTCTGTTTGCTGTGGAGCTGAACCGTGGTAACTGGATAAACTGTGATTTTCCATTTTTATCAGTGGCCTCTGTCCGGATGCTTGTATTTGGTACAAGCATGATGGTTTACATTCATAGCTTCCGGAATACCCCTCAATAAAAGTACTAAAGCTTGGCAAGGATGTAGTTGCAGAAGCAGTAATCTCTGTGCTCCTTAGTTCCATGTTACATTTTGTACTTGTAGAATTCATCATTTCTGAACTGAAATCAGAGGCATGACCACAGACCTGGGTAATGTAAGCGGAACCAGGTGGTGTGGGATTATACTGTATGCAGGGCATATCTGTAAATGAAATAAACATTACAAAATTCTAAAAACTAGTACTGTAAAAATGTAAAATATATCATTTATCAAATACTTCGGAAAAGCAGATTGTTGTTACATAGAGAGAAAATTATTTACTTTGATACAAGCACAATGTCAACATCTTAAAGGGAATACAAAAAATTTGCGTAGATAATTTATTTAATGATTTTAATGTTTCTTATTTCTGTTAATGAAGTATTAAATATTGCTTATGAATTCTCTATATTTACTATGTGTATTCACCAGGTTGCTGTTCAGCTTTATTCAGAAAAGATACACAGTTGTATGGTTACAAAAGGGACATAACCCCTCCCCATCCCTTGCTCATATGGCTCCAAAGTTAGTGTCTCTTTCTAATATCATGGAGCACTCTGTATTAGGCTCCTTTCACACAGGGTTTGTCCATTTTGACGGACTTCACTTGCTTAGCAGGGATCGATCCTTTGATCTCCACTGAGCAGGCGGATGACAGGTCTGTCTCCGCTCACTGTGCAGGGACGGACCTGTCAGAGTCCTACTCTCCTCTATGGGAGATCGGATGAAAACGGATCCGCCTGTCCGTTTTCATACAATTCCAACCGATTAGATCCGACAGACAGATGGAAAGTAGGGTCGCTCTATAGAGGTGAATGGGAATAGTCCAAGGTAAATAGTGGTGTACCCCATGGTTCAGTGTTGGTTCCTTACTTTTTAACATATTTTTGAATGATTTAGAGTTTGGGGTTAAAAGTACTATTTCAGTGTTTCCAGATGACACCAAGCTATGTAGTGTAAGAAATTGAATATCCTTATAGGGTTTTACTTCCTCTTTGTTCCCCTGCAATGTAAAAGCATAATGGGCTAGTATGCATTGCATACTAGCCCATTATGTGCCACTTACCTGCAAACAAAGCCCACGCTGTCCCCACTGGTGGCCACATCCATCTTCGCCCCTTTTCCTTCGGGGGGCCACGGACTCCGGCTCTGTGACTGGCCACTCCCACGCATGCACGCGGGAGCCTTACTCACGGCACTTGCGAGTGAAGAAACGGCACAGAGGGCTGTTTCTTCACAGCGCATGCGCCGATGACATCATTGGCGGAGTGTACAGCAAATACCTCTTAAACGCCGCACGTTTAGGAGATATTTCCATTACCTATAGGTAAGCCTTATTCTAGGCTTACCTATAGGTAAAAAACCTATAGGTAAAAGTCATAATCAGAGGTTTACAACCACTTTAATGATAGCATGTAATGTCAAGCTGCAGTTTCTAAAGCAAGCAAAACACCTTCTTGTATTAAAAAAAGAATATATTCCAGAGAGACATACTTTTGCCCCTTTAATCATTAATAAGACCACATCTAGAATATGTAGAAGAGGGGGTACACACTAGGGGTCTAGTGTGGATTTTGGGGGGATGTCTTTTATTTTTCTGTGAGATATCTCTCAACATTCAAAGCAGACTTGAAGGACATGGATTTTGAGTGGTATAGATTTTGAGGGCCCCCCCACCCCATGGCTTTTTTTTTACATTTTATTTTTGTGTGGGATCACTTTGAAAATCCATACCAGATCTCCCTCAACGGTAAGGATCTGGTATGAATTTTGGGGGGCTGGGGTACACAAAGGTGTCTTTTCTGGAGTTCTCCCTTTTAATCTTGCCCTTGGCAAAAAAAGGGTCTGGTTTGGATATTGAGAGCAATCTCTTGCCCACGTGGTTTACAAATAGATCAAAGAGAATGGGAAATGTCATATGACAGCAAACGTTTTTGTTTCTAAATGTCACTTTTGCTTTAGTACATCCTACAGGGGTGCCACTGCCTGTGAAGGTTTAAGGCATCCCCCATTCCCCTTTTTTTCCACAAAACTTGCAAATTGGCCTTAAAACTAGAAAAGACCAGAAAAAAAACAAGTTTCAGCTCCTGTAGACTTCAATAAGGTTTGGGTTCTATGTTCAGGGTTCACAAAGTTTTAGGACTTGGTTTGGTGAATGACCTGCGAATTGAATCCAAGCCATTTGTTTTTGTTTTTTTAACTTTTAGAAACATTTATATCATTCTTTCTTATGTCTTTACAGGGTCTCTCTTTTTCAGAAACAGTAACGTGCAGGAAGAGCAATAAGTGCATCTGTACCCAGTTGTGTATCCCTTCCATGTATTTCTCCAGTGTGTACTTCCTCAGGGTTTGAAAGCTGAAATGAAGTGGGGAGTAAGTCAGGTGCTACCCTGATTTTTGATACTGTGTTATGGTCACCTGAATTCAAATAAGTTTTTATTACTGGGGTAAGCTTGAAGGCTAGGATATTGGAGAATCAGGTATCTCATTGCAGGGCCTCCTGGTTGAGACCAAACTCCACTTGGGCTTCAGGACTTGGATGAGCCCATCTTTTCATTACTGGTGGCAAACAGCAATCACACTAGTCAGTGACAGTTAGCTTAGGTCATGTATTCATTGCTGGAAAAAAAAAAAGCGCCCAATGATAAATCGAACAGTAGTCACCAATGCAGGGGCGAAAAGTTTAAAATGTGGGTGGAACTCCACTTTAAAGTACAGTCCTTTTGACATCCTTCATCTAGATGGCAGCTCACCTCCTCAAATCTACTAACCTTCTATGAGGAGGTGAGCTGCCATCTAGATGAAGGAAGGTCCGTAGACGTAGAATATCTGGATTTTGCAAAGGCATTTGATACAGTTCCCCACAAACGTTTACTATACAAGCTAAGGTCTGTCGGCATGGACCAAAGGGTGAGTACCTGGATTAAAAACTGGCTACAAGGGCGAGTTCAGAGGGTAGTGATAAATTGGGAGTACTCGGAATGGTCCAATGTGGAAAGTGGGGTCCCTCAGGGTTCTGTCCTGGGACCAGTCCTATTTAGTTTATTCATAAATTACCTGGAGAATGGGATAAACAGCTCAATCTCAGCATTTGCGGACGATACTAAGTTAAGCAGGGCAATAGCTTCTCCGCAGGATGCGGAAACCTTGCAAGAAGATCTGAACAAATTATTGGGATGGGCAACTACATGGCAAATGAGGTTTAATGTGGAAAAATGTCAAATAATGCATTTAGGTGGCAAAAACATGAATGCAATCCACCCCCAAGGGAAGAACCTCTGGGGGAATCTAGGATGGAAAAGGACCTGGGGGTCCTAGAAGATGACAAGCTCAGCAATGGCATGCAATGCCATGCTGCTGCAAGCAGAGCCAATAGAATATTGGCATGCATTAAAAAAGGAATTAACTACAGAGATAAAACGATAATTCTCCCACTCTACAAGACTCTGGTCCGGCCGCACATGGAGTATGCAGTCTAGTTCTGGGCTCCAGTCCTCAGGAAGGATGTGCTGGAAATGGAGAGAGTACAGAGAAGGGCAACAAAGCTAGTAAAGGGACTGGAGAATCTTAGTTATAAGGAAAGATTACAAGCACTGAACTTAATCTCTCTGGAGAAGGGACGCCAAAGAGGGGACATGATTTCAATGTACAAATACCGTACTGGTGACTAGGGATGAGCATGATGTTCAGGTCGAACGTAAGTTCGACTCGATCATCGGGTGTTTGACCGTTCGCCGAAGAGCGAACATTATGGGTGTTCATGGCAAATTACAGCGCCGCGGAACGCCCCATAATGCACTGCGAGATCGCAGTGCATTGCTGTATGATGATTGACCAAAGCATGCACCTGACCTGCATGCTTTGGCCAATCACAGTGTGCTCTGCTAAGAGAGCCATAATCATGGCGCAGGGGGACTAAGTCCACGCCCCACTCTATATAAGGCTGCTTACACGGCGAGCCGTGTGTAGTGTTGTTGGTGTGGACAGAGAGATAGCTTGATTTAGATTAAGCAGGCAGGTTATTCAGTTAGTTGCAGTGTATTTGATCTCTCTCTCTCTCTCTCTCTCTCTCTCTCTCTCTCTCTCTATATATATATATATATAGAGAGAGAGAGAGAGAGAGAGAGAGAGAGAGAGAGAGAGAGAGAGATTATCTCTCTCTCTCTCTCTCTCTCTATATATATATATATATATATATATATATATATATATATATATATATATATATATATATATATACTCTGAATCCAGTGTAGCCTATATCTACAGTGCATTCTGTGGTGTACTGTTTCTAACACACTTCAGGCGGTGTACACAGTATCTAATACAGTGTGTACAGTGTCTACTACACTTCTGGTGGTGTACACAGTATATAATACAGTGTGTGCAGTTTCTTATACACTTCTGGTGGTGTACACAGTACACAATACAGTGCAGCCATAGTACAGTTGCTAATACAGTGCAGGCGGTGTGTACACAGTATCTAATACAGTGTGTACAGTTTCGACTACTCTTCTGGTGGTGTACACAGTACACAATACAGTGCAGCCATAGTACAGTTGCTAATACAGGGCAGGTGGTGTACACAGTATCTAATACAGTGTGTACAGTTTCTACTACACTTCTGGTGGTGTACACAGTACACAATACAGTGCAGCCGTAGTACAGTTGCTAATACAGTGCAGGCGGTGTACACAGTATCTAATACTGTGTGTACAGTTTCTACTACACTTCTGGTGGTGTACACAGTATCTAATACAGTGTAGTGTGGTATTGCAAAACAAAATATACATCATGTCCGGAAGGCCACCAAGGAGGAGCAGACACTCACACGCCACTAAAAGAGGGAAAGCGGCCTCTGTGATTATAGTCAACAGTGCTGATCGTGGACATGGTGCATCCTCTGCAGGTGGCCATGGGGCACGCTTGTCCTTTTTTTTTGCTGCTGGCCATGTTATTGAGCCAGAACATGCAGAAGAGTTGGTGGAGTGGATAATGAAGTGTCACTGTGTCACGTTGCTACTGGTGTGAGCCCACAGGCGAGCAGGTGACGCAGGATCCCCCAGTGCATGGAATCTAAGGCCCAGCCGATATTCTGCTAGGGACCCCCTCACGAGGGTTTGGGCTTAGCTGCGTGCTGACCCCAGGTCACGACCCCCAGGTTCACGGTGCTCGCAGAGGAGAGTACCAGAAGACACTGTCAGACACGGATGGATGGATGGATGGATGAAGCAAAGGAGAGCCAGATAGCGAGCCAAGGTCAGGGCGGGCAGCAGACAACGTAATCAGGAGAACTAGCCAAGTCGGTACACAAGAGATCAGTTCACGAGAGGTCAGGTTAAACAGGTTACAAGCAGGGTGTTTAGGAACAAGTGTTGCTCAAGCAACCAGAAACTGGCACGAGTGGAATTTAAATAGAGAAGCACATGGGAGGCTGGACAGGAAGTAGCAGGAAGGAAGGATATAAAAGGCAACAGGTGAAGCTGGCGACACTCATAGATGCTGAGTGCAGCAAGAGCTGAACACAAGCATGTGGAACCACAGAAACCAGCCGACCTACAGCAGAAAAAGGTAAGACACAGATCAGCACCACAGCTGATCTGTGACAGTACCCCCCCGCTAACGAGGTCCCCCTACACGTCTGGGGGCTGGCTTGGAGGGAAATTTCAGCTGGAATCTGGTCACCAAGCGTGAGGCTGAGACACCTGTAGCAGGAACCCAAGACCTCTCCTCCGGGCCGTAGCCCTTCCAATCAATCAGATAAAGTAGCTTCCCTCGGGAGAATTTGGAGTCCAATATTTCTTTATTCTCATACTGATCCATGGTATCAGCCACAGGAGCGGGGTGAGAAGAAAAGCGAGAGAATCAATTGAGGACCAGTGGCCTGAGCAGGGAGACATGGAAGGCATTGGGGATCCTGAGATTAGAGGGCAGATGGAGCATGAAAGCAACTGGATTGATCTGATGGAGAATGGGAAAGGGACCAATGAAGCGAGGGGCAAATTTCATTGAGGGCACCCAGAGTCGGATGTGCTTGGTAGAGAGCCAAACTCTATCGCCAGGTAGGAACTTAGGAGCCGGACTCGATGACGATCTGCTGCCGTTTTATGCCTGGAAGCAGCCAGATAAAGATTCTTAGAGACTTCTTCCCAGATTGAGTTGAAGGTCCTTTGGGTTTCAGCTGCTGCTGGTACAAGAGGAGAAATGGGAACAGGAAAGGGAACAGATGGATGCAGCCATTTAACAGTGAAGAAGGGAGATTTTCCAGAACTGGCATTGGAGTGTTGGTTTAAGGCAAACTCTGCCCATGGCAAAAGGTCCACCCAATCATCTTGGTGGGTTGAGATGAAGGCATGGAGAAAACGGTCTACATTTTGATTGACACGTCCCATTTGCCCATTGGACTGGGGATGAAAGTCAGATGAAAAATCCAATTTAATCCCAAAGGAGCTGGCCAAGGCTCTCCAAAACCGATCAGTAAATTGAACTCCTCTGTCAGAGACGATATGTGAAGGCATCCAATGAAGACGAAAGATCTCCTTAATGAAAGTTGTGGCAAGACTGGGAGCAGAAGGTTGGCCTGGGAGAGGAATCAAGTGACACATTTTGGAGAACCGATCCACCACTCCCCAGATGACTGTAGAACCCGTTGAGGGGGTAACTGGTAACAGATCAATGGACCAGTTATAGTCTCTGTGAGGAGGAAGGCGATCAGCGGACTTTTTGCAGAAAACATCTCGGAAGGACTGATATTGGGAAGGCAACATGGGAGTTGTGGTGGTCTCCCCCAGAGGAATGGAGGGAGGTGGTAGTACCTTGGAAACACATCGTTGCTGACACTGAAGACCCCAAGCCAATACTTGTCCAGAGTTTCAGTCAAGATGCGGAGAGTGTTTCTGCAACCATGGAAGACCCAGAATGATGGGACTGAAGGATTTAGGCAGAACTAGGAAAGAGATTTCCTCACCATGAAAACCCCAATGCGTTGGAGGGTCTCTTCAGAGTGTTAGCTGGAAAAAAAAGGAATCTCCTGATAACGTCAACACGCAAAATTATAAAAGTGGTAATAGGTTGATTCCCCCACACATATTATTCTACTATTTACATTACAGGCCTATATATCTAATGCGTTAATACAGTATGCTACTGGAAGCTATATACCAAGACATATTGCTCCACTCATATATAATAAGAGATACCTTTATTGTTCTATTTGCAATGTATACATTACTATACTTTACAGTACCTTCTTTTTCTGTTATATCTCTATATTGAAATAAACTAAGATTGAAAGAAAAGAAAACCCCAATGCGTAACGCAATAGGAGGGGTTTTAAACCGCATGGGGCTCATTGGCAAGAAGGAGCCATCTACTGCGGCCACGGAGAGGGGTATAGCCAGGGTAACAAAGGAAATGCCTAACTGGGAAGCCAAAGATTGTCCAATGAAATTCCCGGCTGCTCCAGAGTCCACGTATGCAGAGAGTTGATAGGCATTTTGAGCCCATTGGATAGACACGGGTAGGGTGAAACAAGAGAAGCTGACAGAATTAAAGGACCGGTCTAGATCACCTCTCTCCGAGTGACCTAGACCCTGGAGTTTTTCCGGACGAACTGGACAGGAGTTCAAAAGATGTCTTTTATCGCCACAATAAAGGCACAAGTCCAAACCCATGCGCCTGGCACGTTCCTCTGGATTGAGGCGAGTTTGCCCAAGCTGCATATGTTCTTCCAACGTTTGAAAGGTTGAAGATGGAGAGGGCTCCACAAGTCTTTGGACTACCTGTGCTGGACGGCCAGCAGAGGGATGACTGGATCTGGATCTCTCCAGGGCCCGCTCCTGGAAGCGAATGTCTATTTGGATGCTCAATGCGATTAAATCATGAAATGTGGTAGGAATGGTGCGTCCAGCGAGTTCATCCTTTACACGCTCAGACAGGCCTTGCCAGAAGGTTGCGGTAAGAGCCTCATTATTCTATTTGTGTTCAGCGGCCAGCGTATGGAATTTAACTGCGTACTGACCGACTGTCATTCCTTGCTGACGAAGATGAAGGAGGGCCCCAGCAGCAGAAGACACTCTGCCGGGTTCATCAAAAGTTTTCCGGAATGCATCCAAAAATGCCTGGAGGTCAGAGGTGATAGAATCGTGTTGTTCCCAGAGTGGGGAGGCCCAAGCTAGAGCATCCCCAGAAAGGAGAGAGATGAAATATGCGACTTTGGTGCGATCAGTTGGAAAATGGTGGTTGGAAAGTTCAAAGTGGATGGAACACTGATTAATGAAGCCATGACAAGCCTTAGGGTCGCCAGAAAAACGAGTATGTGTGCGGCAGGTGCAAGCAGGGATTGCCAGGTGTAGCAGGTAACACAGGAGCAGATGAGGCAGAAGCAGGAGCCGCAGGAGCTGAAGTTGCAGCGACTTGCAGACGATCCAGACGGGACGTAAGATCCTGTAGAAACAGCATTATTCGCTCTTGATCTGCTTGCTGGGAGTTAAATCTCTGAACTAGATGTTGCATTTGATCCTCGGTCAGTGGCCGACTCTCTGAGGAGCTCATGGCTTGAGCAAACTGTCACGGTGCTACTGGCGTGAGCCCACAGGTGATCAGGTGACGCGGGATCTCCCAGGGAGTGGAATCTAAGGGCCAGCCGGTATCCTGCCAGGGACCCCCTCACGAGGGTTTGGGCTTAGCTGCGTGCTGACCCCAGGTCACGACCCCCAGTTTCACCCTGCTCGCAGAGGAGAGTACCAGAAGACACTGTCAGACACGGATGGATGGATGAAGCAAAGCAGAGCCGGATAGCGAACCAAGGTCAGGGCAGGCAGCAGACAACGTAATCAGGAGAACTAGCCGAGTTGGTACACAAGAGATTAGTTCACGAGAGGTCAGGTTAAACAGGTTACACGCAGGGTGCTCAGGAACAAGTGTTGCTCAAGCAACCAGAAACTGGTCTGAGTGGAATTTAAATAGAGAAGCACATGGGAGGCTGGACAGGAAGTAGCAGGAAGGAAGGATATAAAAGGCAACAGGTGAAGCCGGCGACACCCATAGATCTTGAGTGCAGCAAGAGCTGAACACAAGCGTGTGGAACCACAGGAACCAGCCAAACTACAGCAGTAAAAGGTAAGACACAGATCAGCACCGCAGCTGATCTGTGACACAAAGCCGTCCTCATCCTCTGTCACCCTGGGTCATAGTTGTTTGCCTTCCAACCCAGCTGCCAAAGTGGCCTATTCCACCGGCTCTTTGTCCACAGTCACTCCTTCCGTAGCCCCACCGTCATGCACGGACTCCCCAGAATTATTCGATCACAGTGTCAGGTACATGCTGCTGGAGGATGCGCATTTGAAGGCCTTAATGTTGGTTCCCAGGTTGAGGAAGGGAGTAATGTGAGCCTAGAGAGAGGGGGTGCCCAAGGACAAGAAACTGGCAGTCATGTTCCCCCAGCTGCAGCATACTGCCAAGTTTGCTCCAGTGATGAGGAGGGAGGGGATGATGAGATCACTGGCTGTACTTAGGTGCCTGAGAGAAGAGAGGAGGAGGCACAACTCCAATGAGGCAGGATGTCCTCTAGGGGGCAGCTTAAGGGCAGCCACCCTATTGCATCACACCGCAGAGCTCCACAGGTGCAGGGCACTGCTGATTCCCTGCTGACTTTTTTTTTTTAATTGTTTATTTATCCAAGGAACACGGCCCACATGGACCCACAAGTTACAGTGTATCACATATATTATGTAGCATTACGAAGAAAAAGGAAACATAGCATATGGTACAATATCATAACTCCATCAACAATACTATTGGAAACAGTGCATAACATGGTATTAACAGTTAATATGTTGAGTATGAACAGTTTGTTGACCGGATGGTGTTGTGGAGTGTTACAGTCCTATGGTCTCGGTCCTCCTTTCTTAATAAAATATTAGGAGGTACAGTAAAGGTAAGAAATGGAAAGTAGCAGAGAGGGCGGGGGGGGGGGGGGGTGCGTTGCACGAACGTGGAGTGTCGCGCAATCTGCACTAAATTTATAGTTGTGAGGTTTTATGCCACTGCCTGTAAGGCTTCAATGGCATAATGCTGTTTTGTATGTGTTCATGTCTCAACTTCGGCTCTTCTCAGGATCTGGCCTTCAGCCGAGTATATAAACATAATCCACATCTGCCAGGTTTTGGAAAATGTCTCTTCTCTATGTTGTGCCGTGAGGATGAGGTCCTCCATTTTTCTTATTTCCTCCACTTTTCCGAGCCATAGGTCAATGGTCGGTGGGAGGGCAGATTTCCAACAAAGTGGTATGCAGGACTTGGCTGCATCAAGTAGGTGGCGTATCACTGACTTCTTATACATTCTGTCGGGAATGTCTGTCACATGTAAAAGAAAGAATGCTGGGTCGTCTGTAATTGTCCTGTCAGTGAATTGTTGTACAATCTCACGTACTACCTACCAGAAGTGTGCTAGTTTGGGACATGACCAAAAGATGTGTAACAAGGTCCCCTTGTCCGACTGACAGCGCCAGTACAGGTCCTATGTTGTTGAAAAAAATTTATGTAGTAATGTTGGGGTTCTGTACCATCTGGAGAGTATTTTGTAATTTGTTTCTTGGATCTTGGCGCAAATCGAAGATTTATGCGTAAATCTAAGTATGTTTTGTCTTTTTGTGGTGTTGAAATGGCAATCTAATTCTGTTTCCCATTTGAGTAATCTCGGGGCCCTGCTGACTTTTAAAAGTTCCTTGGTGTGGGCCTTTTTCGACACGTGTGCAGCAAATCGCACCGTTGCTGTTTGCAATCTATGTCTGAAGCGGATCAAGTGTGGCCAGAATAGCAGCCGCTTGGGCACCACATGCTTGACCAGATATATGACGATCTGCCATGCAGTCCATTGGCAACAGCACTTGAAAAACCCACATCAAAGAAAAAGGCGGACTTCTGCTTGCTCCTTATCTGGGATCTCCAACCCTACTATACCTCCAGTCCTCTCAAAAACCTGCACTGAGAGGAATGAAGGTATAGCAATAGGTGCCCCAAGTATTTACAGACAATCTGCTAGCAGTACACCACCATCTGATTTTAGCAGGCAAATTTCCCTACCCCAGTTGCTGAACCGTAAAAAGAAATTTGGTCCCAGCCATCCACATGCTCAATGTCTAAATGCTAGCTTGGCCGAATTGCTAGCACTGCAACTGCTGCCTTGTCAGCTGGTAGACTCTGCCCCCTTTCGTGAATTTGTGGAATGTGCTGTAACCTCAGTGGCAGGTTCCAAAACGCTATTTCTTTTCACGAAAGGAAAATTTCAGCTCTCTACCGGCATATGGAAGCCAATGTTTTGACCTCATTGGACAGGGCAGTCAGCAGTAAGGTGCATAATACTGCTGACTCATGGTCCAGCAGGCATGGGCAGGGTAGTTACCTTTCCTTCACGGCGCACTGGGTAACTCTGCTGGCAGCTGGGAGGGATGCAGGACAGGGTTCAGTTTGTTAGAGATTGTTCTGCCACACCTCCAAAATGCTAGT
The DNA here is from genome assembly GCA_037952835.1 of Lithobates septentrionalis. Lineage (NCBI taxonomy): Eukaryota > Metazoa > Chordata > Amphibia > Anura > Ranidae > Lithobates > Lithobates septentrionalis. The sequence goes on from JBBDGP010003349.1 coordinate 169,525, forward strand.
GGTGATTCTGCCGTAGCTTTCTCCTCCACCCCCTCCTCTTCTTCTTCCTCTATGGCCTCTTCTGCAGATTTGTCCTCTAAACCAGCGGTGCTCCGTAAGCGTTCAAGGGGCTACACAAGCAGTCAGGCTAAAAGATGCCATGCGGTGCTTGAGTTGGTCTAGGGGACAGGAGCCACACTGGGGCAGAGATTCTGTTTGCTCTGCAGGGGCAGGCTCAGAGTTGTTTGACGCCATGCCAGCTTCAGCCAGGAATGGTTGTATGTGACAATGGCACCAACCTTCTCTCTGCCCTCTGACAGGGACACTAGACCCATGTTCCATGTTTGGCACACCTCCTGAATTTGGTGGTGCACCGGTTCATGAGCAGGTACCCAGGCTTACAGGATCTCCTGGGGCAGGCCAGAAAAGTCTGTGGTCATTTCTGCCGGTCATACAATGCCAGTGCTCGGCTGGCTGACATTCAAAGGGAATGCAACCTGCCCACCAACCGCCTCATTTGTGACATGCCCACCAGGTGGAACTCAACATTGGCAATGCTGCAGCGGCTGGGGAGGGTGATCAATGAGTACCTGTGCGAGTATGGCACCAGAACAGAGTCGGGGGAGCTTGCCTTCTTTTCGCCGCGCCAGTGGCTACTGATCAAGGATGCATGCACTGTCCTGTCACCATTTGAGGAGGCCAAAAGGATGGTGAGCAGCGACAATGCATGCATCAATGACACTGTCCCTCTAGTCTTCCTGTTGGAGCACACGCTTCGTGGAATCATGGACAGGGCATTTGAGGCAGAACAGCGGGAGGAAGAGGAGGACTTCCTTACCTCTCAAGGCCCCCTTTATCCAGATAGCATTCCTTCGGGCCCGCCAAACACACAGGAAGAAGAGGAGGAGGAGGAGGATTGTGTCAGCATGGATGTAGAGGATAACACTCAGCAGCAGTCTTCAAGGGATGGTTTTCAGTCCCCAGAAACCCAAGGAGTTGTACGTGGCTGGGAAGAGGTAGTTAAGGATCATGTGATCCTTAGTGATCCAGAAGACTCAGAATCGCATGCCTCTGCAAACTTACACTGCGTGGCCTCCCTGATACTGCAAAGCCTGTGAAAGGACCCTAGGATTCGTGGTATCGAGAAGAGGGATCATTATTGGCTGGCAACCCTTCTTGAACCACATTACAAGGGTAAGGTTGCAAAACTCATCCTGCCTTTGCAGAGGGAGCAGAGGATGAAATATCTTCAGGAGGCCTTGAAGAAAGGTTTGTGAAGTGCATTTCCAGACCCTGGGAGGTTACAATTTTCTGGTGCTGGACAACGTGTTGCTGAGGCTTCGTTCAGTCAAAGGAAGAGCAGTGGAGAAGGTGGCCAGCTGACCGATGCCTCTAAACAATTTTATATTCCTCAGTGCCAAGGTCTGGTTGAAGCAACCATCGCCAGCGTCTGCATTACATGGTGCAGGAATATCTAGGGGCAAGAGCAGACTTGGAGACCTTTCCAACAGAGCATCCACTGGGTTACTGGGTCATGAGGATGGACCACTGGCCAGAACTTGCTCAATATGCAATTGAGCTACTGGCCTGTCCTGCATCCAGCGTGCTTTCTGAACGCACATTCAGTGCTGCTGGAGGGTTTGTAACGGATCAAAGAGTGGGCCTGTCCACAGACTCCATTGATAGGCTCACATTCATAAAAATTAATCAGTCTTGGATCAGCAGCTATTAAGCACTTGATGCTGATGTAACTGATTGAATTTGCTATGGATGTGGGATCCCTTGAAGACTGCCTATGCTTATTATCCTATTCCTCCTCAAACTTGATAATGCTAGCTTCCAACAATATTTTTGGTTTAGGGCACCACCACCACCCAAGGCCCAATTTGTTTGCCTGTTTAACAATGGCATGTAATTACAATTTTTGATTTAATATTTCACAGCAGGGCCTGTTTCTGCACCCAGAAAGAGTATCTGTGAGGGGTTACAGTGTTGTGGCAACACCACCATCACCCAAGGCCCAATTTTTCTGCCCCTGTTTAACAGGGGCATGTAATTACAATTTTTGATATACTATTTCACAGCAGGGCCCATTCCTGCGCCCAACAAGAGGATCTGTGAGGGGTTACAATGTTGTGGCACCACCACCACCATCCAAGGCCCAATTTTTCTGCCCCTGTTAAACAGGGGCATGCAATTACAAATTTTGATATAATATTTCACAGCAGGGCCCGTTCCTGTGCACAACAAGAGTATCTGTGAGGGGTTACAGTGTTGTGGCAACACCACCACCACCCAAGGCCCAATTTTTTTGCCCCTGTTTAACAGGGGCATGTAATTACAATTCTTGATATAATATTTCACAGCAGGGCCCGTTCCTGTGCCCAACAAGAGTAACTGTGAAGGCTTACAGTGTTGTGGCACCACCACCACCACCAAACCCCAATTTTTCTGCCCCTGTTTAACAGGGGCATGTAATTACAATTTTTGATATAGTATTTCACAGCAGGGCCCGTTCCTGCGCCCACCAAGAGTAACTGTGAGGGCTTACAGTGTTCTGGTACCATAAACACCTAAGGCCCAATTTTCTGAAGAGTATATAGGGCAGGCCATATAGTATATATACTGCTGTTCAGAGTATTTAGTGCCTGGGGGCCTGGGGGACCCCCACGCCATTTTTTTTTACATTTGGGTGCAGGGTTCCCCTTATTATCCACACCAGACCCAAAGGGCATGGTAATAGACTGAGGGGGCCCATGACGTTTTTTTTCAATGATTTTCATCTATATTGCTGGGACCCGACAATACATTACAGCCGCGAGTAGTTTTTTTCTTTTTAACCAACAAAATGTTATTAAATTTACAGAAATGTATTACAAACATAGTCTTCGTTGCATTATGGTTCAACTGCATACATCATAATCCTGATGTTAACCAACAACATAAGTACAACTTCATTTTCACCTTATCCCCTTTATTGTTTCTCTTAGCCCATTGTTCACCCTGCATTTATTCCTAGCAATCTGTCAGCCATGAGACCCGGCACATCAAGCCACGGTGCCCATAGTTTCTCAAATATTTGTGTACTTCCCCTGTGCTAGTATATTAGCTTTTCCATTCTCAATACTGTGCTTATATTGTCAATCCATTCTTCCAGTGTGTCATAATTAATTGTATAGCTTGAAATAAAACCCTGTGTATAGCCTCTCTGCCGTGCCCCTCCCATTCGTATTCCTCCAAACACCCAGGAGACACGTTCTCGGGTCCTGTGGAAGAGTAACTTTAAACACTGAATTGACAGTATTCACTACTCCTGCCCAATATGTATGTAGCTTAGGACACCGTCACAGCAGGTGTATGAGGTCCCCATGATCTCGTTAACATCTTGTGCATGTGGAGTCAGGTTGCAAGTTCATCATATGGAGTCTGTGAAGGGTGTAGTACGTTCTTAACAGTATGTATAGCTGGGTAAGTCATTGGGACACATTTAATGAGAACATGCCCACCACCTGAAAGATCTCCTTCCATTGTTCCCCATCCAACTGTCCAACATCTGCCTCCCATTTCTCCCTTAGGGAATGCTGCCTTATCACGGACTGTAACAGGATGGCATAGCATTGGGAAATAAATCCTTTAAACGAAACAGCATCCCCAAGAAGGCTAAACACTGGAGTCAGGGACAAGTGCCACTCTGAGGACCGGCCTTTTGCTGAGACCGCATGACTAAGTTGCATATAGTAGAAGTGCATCAAGGAGGGTAGACCATATGTTTCCTTCAGAATCGCGAAGGAGCACAGCACCCCACCATTGAATATTGGCTTGAGATGGGTAACTCCAAATGCCTTCCACCTAGCTCCAGACTGCAGTATGGCCAGTTCAGTGTATGTGTCATTGTGCCATATGGGGCTGTACACTGTATAGCCATCAGCATTCTGGAGATATTTGGATTTGTTCCATACCTTCTGAACCAGACTAAAAGTTGGGTACTTTTTGTGTGGTTTAGTGAAGGCTGAGGCCTCCAGCGCCATGGGGATTGGGCCTCTACCCACCGTGTGGAGCATCAGTTTCTGAGGTGAGCTTTGCGACCTAGTTATCGTCCCCTCCGCTGTTGCAAATGTACCAATTAGATGTTGTAACTGGGCTGCTAAGTAATACAGCCAGGGATTGGGCAACGCCAATACACCGCTGTCTTTGGGTCTCTGCAAGTGCTCCAGTTTATTCCTAGGGGGTCTATTTTTCCAAATGAGGCTGCGAAAAATAGTATTTACTATACAGAATATCTTCAAGGGGATAACCATGGGGGTATTATGGAGGAACTACAGTAGTTGTGGCATGAGTATCATCTTTATTAGATTCACTCTGTCCGCAGCTGACAGGGAGAGGGAGTTCCAAGTTTTAATTTTTTTCTCTAAACCGCTGAAGGAGGGGAGAGATATTTAAATGAATATAGTCCCTTGGCCTAGATGTGATCTGAATCCCTGAGTATTTAAAGGAGGTGGTAATGGGTATAGGACATTAGGAGTTCACTGACTGTGTGTCATCCCCATCCAGCAGGAGCAGAGTAGATTTTGACCAGTTTATAAGCAAACCAGAAAATCCACTGAATCTGGATATGGTCGACCTGGCCTCCCAATGGGAAAGATCTGTGTCTCCTAGCAGAAGCATGGTGTCATCAGTATATAACATGATGAGGGGGGGAAAACGGACAGCCTTGCCTAGTACCCCTCCCCAATGCGAAGCCCCGAGACAAGGAGCCAGATGCCCTAACAGCAGCCTGCGGCTGGCTGTAGAGGAGTTTAACCCAGGAAATGTAATTTGGACCAAACCCAAATTTCAGCAATATCCACCATAGATATTCCCAGTCTATACTGTCAAACGCTTCCATGGCATCTAACGATAGTAGCGCCCTACTGCCCATGTTATCTGCCTTAAACTGAATATTTAGAAAAAACCTTCTCAGGTTGACAGCAGTGGATTTATTGGGCATGAAACCTGCTTGGTCATCATGCACAATAGATGCGATCACTCCATTCAGCCTGACCTTAGCTAATATCTTGACGTCGCTCTGTAGTAACGAGATCGGGCGATATGCCCCTGGATCCACTGGGTCCTTACCCGGCTTGAGTAATAGAACGATGTTCGCCTTGGACATTGAAGGTGGAAGAAACCCTCCCTCTCGTGATTTATTAAAGACTTTTCGTGAGTAGTTTTAAATTTCATTTTTTCCTTTAGAAATGTTATTTTGCTGTTGTATTGTTCTAAACATGGGAAAAATGCGCTACTTTACAGGCATACTAAGGACACCCCCAGGCACGATATTTAAAGGAATATTTCATTTTTAATGTTTCACTTAAAGCATTATTAAAATCACTGCTCCCGAAAAAACGTCAGTTTTTAAAACTTTTTTTTGCATTGATACATGTCCCCTGGGGCAGGACCCGGGTCCCCAAACACTTTTTGTGGCAATAACTTGCATCTAAGCCTTTAAAATTAGCACTTTTGAATTTTCACGTTTGCATGTTCGAACAAATTTTTTGCCTGTTCGCATGTTTTGCTGCGAACTGAACCGGGGGGGTGTTCGGCTCATCCCTACTGATGACCCCACAATAGGGATAAAACTTTTCCACGAAAGGGCATTTAAAAAGACTCACTGCCATTCACTAAAATTAGAGGAAAAGCAATTTAACCTGAAACATCGTAGAGGGTTCATTACGGTAATGTCCCGTACACACGGTCGGACTTTGTTCGGACATTCCGACAACAAAATCCTAGGATTTTTTCCGACGGATGTTGGCTCAAACTTGTCTTGCATACACACGGTCACACAAAGTTGTCGGAAAATCCGATCGATCTGAACGCGGTGACGTAAAACACGTACGTCGGGACTCTAAGACTCTAAACGGGGCAGTGGCCAATAGCTTTCATCTCTTTATTTATTCTGAGCATGCATGGCACTTTGTCCGTCGGATTTGTGTACACAGGATCGGAATTTCCGACAACGGATTTTGTTGTCGGAAAATTTTAAATCCTGCTCTCAAACTTTGTGTGTCGGAAAATCCAATGGAAAATGTCCGATGGAGCCCGCACACGGTCGGAATTTCCGACAACACGCTCCGATCGGACATTTTCCATCGGAAAATCCGACCGTGTGTACGGGGCATAAGAGCGGTAAGAATGAGAAATTCTCTTCCACAAGCTGTGGTTTCAGCACGGAGCATAGATAATTTCAAAAAACTATTAGTTAGGCACCTAAATGACCACAACATACAGGGATATACAATGTAATATTGACATAAAAGCGCACACACACCCCGGTTTGAACTTGATGGACTTGTGTCTTTTTTCAACCTTACCAACTGTGTAACTATGTAACATGTTAATACCTAATTTGAATTCAAACATGCAAGTTGTTCATAACGCCATGTAAGTAAAATATAAATTTACAGAGATGCTAAATTTGTACTTAACAAAACTGTGTATTTAAATATATGGTAAAGCACTACAAGCATGCATGGCCAGTCTGACTATTGGAATCCTCTGGTTAGGGCAACAAGCAGGTATTAGATAATTGTGTGAACAAACTAAATTTATACCATAAGTTTACAAAAAATCCAGAATAGTGATTAAAAAATTGTGGGTACTGGCAACAATCTGATGCCCCAGGAAGATGTTTCTTAGACCGAAACGTACTATGGGCGGAGAATAGCGGTGACATCATCACACCTGCCCGGGGCACTGGCAGTGCCGTCTTAAATGCTTATATTGCCTTCTTTTTGTGAGTAATTTTAGTTGATTTTATAATAAATTGATATATACAGTACTTCGCTAAGGGATACTATTATCTTTTCCTTGGTATGTACTGTTGATTGTGAGCTCAGATTTAGTGAATAATTATGAGATCATTTCTGTGGCATACTATCTCTATGAGAGCGATTCCAGGCATTATTGGTTGAGAGGCTGAGGAGATTGAAGCCTTCCATCAATCCATCCATCCATGCATTCATGCATTCCTGTGGAATCCTGTGTCATTCAAATGCGGTTTTAGACCTTTTGTAATGTAAGGTCTAAATTTCTGGTAAGCAGCCTTTTTTTCTCACATTGTGGCTGGTGCACTTTGGATTTATCAAGATTTTTCCTTTGCGATGGACTTTTTTCAATTAACACTTGGACTTTATTTATTAGCTCTTTGATTTAACCTTTTTTGAATTTATGTGACAGCGCAATACTTATCTCTTATAAGCATTTTGAATATTTGTATGTAATATCAGTGAGTGCTGCTGTCATCATTACAGTGGAATCTTGGATTACGAGCATAATCCGTTCAAGGAGAATGCTTGTAATCCAAAGCACTCGCATATCAAAGCGAGTTTCCCCATAGAAGTCAATGGAAACAAAGATAATTTGTTCTGCATTGACTTCTACTACATGCAATACCGCATGTGGCCAGAGGTGGGAGGGCGCCGGAGAGCCTCGGAAATACTCGGGGAGAGCTCGGCTGAACTCGGAAAGCCTTGGAAAGGCTCAGAAACACTCAGGAATGGAGTATTTCTGAGTGTTTCCGAGTATTTCTGAGTAATTCTGAGTATTTCTGAATGGCTCCGAACTGTTCCGAGTGTCCACAGCGCCCTCGCACCTCTGGCCAAATGTGGTACTGCACACCCCATTAGCTTGAATTCTGCTCGTTTTGCGAGAGCAAGCCGAGTGAGAATTTAAAAAAAAAAGTTGCTTGTCTTTCAAAACGCTTGTTAACCGCGTTACTTGTAAACTAAGGTTCCACTGTATATATGATATATATGTATATTTTTTTATTATACACCCATTGATGTTTTTGGGGTGTACTTAGCACAGGATATACAGTATCTCACAAAAGTGAATACACCCCTCACATTTTTTGTAAATATTTTATTATATCTTTTCATGTGTTAACACTGAAGACACTTTGCTACAATGTAAAGTAGTGAGTGTACAGCTTGTATAACAGTGTAAATTTGCTGTACCCTCAAAATAGCTCAACACACAGCCATTAATGTCTAAACCGCTGGCAACAAAAGTGAGTGGGTCAAAATGTTCAAATTGGGCCCAAAGTGTCAATATTTTGTGTGGCCACCATTATTTTTCAACACTGCCTTAACCTTCTTGGGTATGGAGTTCACCAGAGCTTCACAGGTTGCCACTGGAGTCCTCTTCCACTCCTCCATGACGACATCACGGAGCTGGAGGATGTTAGAGACCTTGCGCTCCTCCACCTTTCGTTTGAGGATGCCCCACAGATGCCCAATAGGGTTTAGGTCTGGAGACATGCTTGGCCAGTTCATCACCTTTACCCTCAGCTTCTTTAGCAAGACAGTGATCATCTTGGAGGTGTGTTTGGGGTTATCATGTTGGAATACTACCCAGTGGCCCAGTCTCTGAAGGTAGAGGATCGTGCTCTGCTTCAGTATGTCACAGTACATGTTGACATTCATGGTTCCCTCAATGAACTGTAGCTCCCCAGTGCTGGCAGCACTTATGCAGCCCCAGACCATGACACTCCAACGACCATGCTTGACTGTAGGCAAGACACACTTGTCTGTGTACTCCTCACCTGGCTGTCGCCACACACGCTTGACACCATCCGAACCAAATAAGTTTATCTTGGTCTCATCAGACCACAGGACATGGTTCCAGTAATCCACGTCCTTAGTCTGCTTGTCTTCAGCAAACTGTTTGCGGGCTTTCTTGTGCATCATCTTTAGAAGAGGCTTACTTCTGGGACGACAGCCATGCAGACCAATTTGATGCAGTGTGCGACATATGGTCTGAGCACTGATAGGCTGACCTCCCACCCCTTCAGCTTCTACAGCAATGCTGGCAGCACTCATACATCTATTTCCTAAAGACAACCTCTGTATATGACGCTGAGCACGTGCACTCAATTTCTTTGGTTGACCATGGCAAGGCCTGTTCTGAGTGGAACCTGTCCTGTTAAACCGCTGTATGGTCTTGGCCACCGTGCTGCACCTCAGTTTCAGGGTCTTGGCAATCTTCTTATAGCCTGGGCCATCTTTATGTAGAGAAACAATTCTTTTTTTTAGATCCTCAGAGAGTTCTTTGCCATGAGGTGCCATGTTAAACTTTCAGTGACCAGTATGAGAGAGAGAGAGCGATAACACCAAATTTAACACACCTGCTCCCCATTCACACCTGAGACCTTCTAACACTAATGAGTCACATGACAGCGGGGAGGGAAAATGGCTAATTGGGCTCAATTTGGACATTTTCACTTAGGGGTGTACTCACTTCTGTTGCCAGTGGTTTAGACATTAATGGTTGTGTGTTGAGTTATTTTGAGGGGACAGCAAATTTACACTGTTATACAAGCTGTACACTCACTACTTTACATTGTAGCAAAGTGTAATTTCTTCAGTGTTGTCACATGAAAAGATATAATAAAATATTTACAAAAATGTGAGGGGTGTACTCACTTTTGTGAGATACTGTATATATATATACAGTGCCTTGCGAAAGTATTCGGCCCCCTTGAACTTTTCAACCTTTTGCCACATTTCAGGCTTCAAACATAAAGATATAAAATTTTTGTTTTTTGTGAAGAATCACCAACAAGTGGGACACAATTATGAAGTGGAACGAAATCTATTGGATTGTTGAAACTTTTTTAACTAATAAAAAAATGAAAAGTGGGGCGTGCAAAATTATTCGGCCCCCTTGCGTTAATACTTTGTAGAGCCACCTTTTGCTGCGATTACAGCTGCAAGTCACTTGGGGTATGTCTCTATCAGTTTTGCACATCGAGAGACTGAAATTCTTGCCCATTCTTCCTTGCAAAACAGCTCGAGCTCAGTGAGGTTGGATGGAGAGCGTTTGTGAACAGCAGTTTTCAGCTCTTTCCACAGATTCTCGATTTGATTCAGGTATGGACTTTGACATGGCCATTCTAACACCTGGATACGTTTATTTGTGAACCATTCCTTTGTAGATTTTGCTGTATGTTTGGGATCATTGTCTTGTTGGAAGATAAATCTCCGTCCCAGTTTCAGGTCTTTTGCAGACTCCAACAGGTTTTCATCCAGAATGGTCCTGTATTTGGCTGCATCCATCTTCCCCTCAATTTTAACCATCTTCCCTGTCCCTGCTGAAGAAAAGCAGGCCCAAACCATGATGCTGCCACCACCATGTTTGACAGTGGGGATGGTGTGTTGAGGGTGATGAGCTGTGTTGCTTTTACGCCAAACATATCATTTTGCATTGTGGCCAAAAAGTTTGATTTTGGTTTCATCGGACCAGAGCACCTTCTTCCACATGTTTGGTGTGTCTCCCAGGTGGCTTGTGGCAAACTTTAGACAAGACTTTTTATGGATATCTTTGAGAAATGGCTTTCTTCTTGCCACTCTTCCATAAAGGCCAGATTTGTGCAGTGTACGACTGATTGTTGTCCTATGGGCAGACTCTCCCACCTCAGCTGTAGTTCTCTGCAGTTCATCCAGAGTGATCATGGGCCTATTGGCTGCATCTCTGATCAGTCTTCTCCTTGTCTGAGCTGAAAGTTTAGAGGGACAGCCAGGTCTTGGTAGATTTGCAGTGGTCTGATACTCCTTCCATTTCAAAATGATCGCTTGCACAGTGCTCCTTGGGATGTTTAAAGCTTGGGAAATCTTTTTGTATCCAAATCCGGCTTTAAACTTCTCCACAACAGTATTACGGACCTGCCTGGTGTGTTCTTTGGTCTTCATGATGCTCTCTGCGCTTTCAACAGAACCCTGAGACTATCACAGAGCAGGTGCATTTATACAGAGACTTGATTACACACAGGTGGATTCTATTTATCACCATCAGTCATTTAGGACAACATTGGATCATTCAGAGATCCTCGCTAAACTTCTGGAGTGAGTTTTCTGCACTAAAGGTAAAGGGCCGAATAATTTTGCACGCACCACTTTTCAGTTTTTTATTTGCTAAAAAAGTTTAAAATATCCAATAGATTGCGTTCCACTTCACAACCGTGTCCCACTTGTTGGTGATTCTTCACAAAAAAATAAAAATTTTATATCTTTATGTTTGAAGCCTGAAATGTGGCAAAAGGTTGAAAAGTTCAAGGGGGCCGAATACTTTTGCAAGGCACTGTATATATTGATTAACAATCAAAAGTATTCTGAACGTTAATTAGAGTTCATTTGTATACTCCACCTGTAAATATGTACATTAAGCTTAGTCCTTAACTAATATTGAAAATAAAAAAACAATTAAAAAGTGAATGCAATCATTGGTTGTCCTTTTTAAAAATAATATTCCCTTGTAACAAGAAACAATATCATGTAAAAACAGAGAAAGAACTTGTAGCTAGTTTTATTTTGTATGGTATCATGAGGATTCTCTTAATGGTCTAGCGGTATAACGATTAATAGCCCGACCGAAGGCTGAAAACATTTGCCCCAAGTGCAACTAATTGAGCCCACAATACAACTAAGCAATACAACTATAGGTGTTTATACGATGTGCAGTTACATGGGCAGGACTTACTGTAGCACTTTATAATATTAATACAATTATATTGCTAAAAAAGCCTATCAGCACTATAGTATTACTGAACACATTTATTATATACACATTACAAAATACAGTATATACAAAATGTCTACGCATGGTCTAATAAGGGGGACAATAATGCCTACTTTCAGCATTCATTTTATCAACAAATTATTTTGATATTTTTCATATTTTTCTTTAAAGGTTTTGAAGTTATTGCCTTTATCATGTCTATTATCTTTTGCTATCTTTCTGACTTAAAATATTTTAGATCTATACTTTCCATTTATTAATGCAAATGCAACTTATATATTATGAGAAATTGGTACCTTGGGTTAAATTGCTGCTAATACTCTATTGATAGAAAAGGGGTTATTGATACATAAGGAGAGAATAACTGTCCACAGGATATCCACACCATAATAAAGGCCCATCCCCTGGGATAAAATGCATTGCTGTCATAATCATTAATGGCCCGACTTGGAATCCACTTGACACACACACAGCACAAAGCTGTACATACTACCAAGGACTGTCTGAAATTATAAGACCATTTTGCTTGAGTACTTTTTGTTCAGTAGTACCCAAGAATAACCTGTCTAAATTATGTCTGGAATATTTGTACAGTACACTTTATTTAATGTGCATGGAGGCCAAGTGGACAGCTGCAATGCTTAACTACAAATTATAACTATTTTAAATCCTGCTTGTTTAAATGTCTGGAACTTTAGAGAGTGGGGACTGTGCAGTAAAAAGAACTGCATGCAGGACAGATAGATGGATACAGTAGATAGATAGACAGATAGATAGATACAGTAGATAGATAAACAGATAGATAGATAGATAGATAGATAGATAGATAGATAGATAGATAGATAGATAGATAGATAGATAGATAGATAGATAGATAGATAGATAGATAGATAGATAGATAGATAGATAGATAGATAGATAGATAGATACAGTAGATAGACAGATAGATAGACAGATAGGTAGACAGATAGATAGATAGATAGATAGATAGATAGATAGATAGATAGATAGATAGATAGATAGATAGATAGATAGATAGATAGATAGATAGATAGATAGACAGACAGACAGACAGACAGACAGACAGACAGACAGACAGACAGACAGACAGACAGACAGACAGACAGATAGATAGATAGATAGATAGAGAGATAGATAGATAGATCTCAAGTCCAAATTAGCATTAGCATTAAGCGGGCTCCAACCCCACAGATGTTAATTAAATCAAATGAAGGAATGCAACACTATCAAACATACTGCAAATAACATTTATTCATTTATTCATAACATACGTTAATACATGCATACACACACACACACACACAATATATAGCTACTAGATTATATGAAGATTGATTTACAGGGGACTATAGGGACAACAAATTTTGGCTCAAGTCATAATCTTTGGTAACCAATTTACACAGAGGATCAGAAGATGTCAATGCATGATAGTGAATTTTGGTTTGATAACCTTCTTCTGCCTTGGCAATTCTTATCATTCTTTTTTATCTCTGGGTGTCAATTTCCTTTACAACTTCTGGTCTAAGAGAGACTATCCAGTTCTATGTTTGTTTTGGTAGTGCAAGGAATTTTAATTTTTCATGAGCAGTCAAGTAAATTATTCTGGATGGTAGCCTGATTTAATGTTTACATATTTTCCATTTTTTTTTTTTTTTTAGAAAGAGTAGGTAAGAGTATTAGCCATGTAATTAGGTAATAACACAAATATTACAATTCCTTGAGTGCCCCTGTATTCTCCTGTCTCTTTTGTAGTGCTGCCAAGATGTGCAGCTATAATGTACCAAGCTGAATTGCACAACAATCCGTTAGCAGTGCTGATTCTCACGCACTGAAGGGTCTCTTGTGTGCATCAGGAGAGAGAGAGAGAGAGAGAGAGGTAAAAAGGATTGTAAATATTTGCTCCACTGAATAGCCGAAGTTCCCGCTGGATAAATTCTTGTTGTCAATAATTTGATTCCCGAGAATTAAAAATGCTCTAAGATATGCAACTTTCAGTTTAAAGTAACCTTTTAATCAATTTACAAGTAAAGAAAGAAAAATATATTTCTCATAAATGTCATGGTACAGCAAAATGATTACCTTATTGGTGTGTTCTAGGGTAAACTGGGCATTGCAGTATATACCCTCTCTCTTGCGTACCTTTGGAACTTGTTTTATATACTAACTATAGAATTGAATGTTATTTAACTATGATTCGATCCACCTAACTCCTATCTGTATTGTAAACATTTCACGTGACAGTTTGTCTAAAGATGGGCAATAGTATTAAGACTTCTATTTTACAAAGAAATTCACCCAAATATAGTGAATTCCCCAGGTATATTTCTCTATTGCTCAATGTTAATTTTGGTCCACTAATCATAATCTGTGACCATCAATTACAGTTAGTGTATTTTGTCACAGTTTACGTCTATCTATCATTGCTTCTGTTCATCAAGCATCGTCTATCTAATCACTGGTGTATGTGTATACGTGTATAGATAGGGAACAGTTCAATGCTTGCCTCAAAATACTATGCAAAGACGATATATATATATATATATATATATATATACACAAAGAAAGAGAGAGGTTATTACAAAAGCATCACTAATGCCTCACACTTCTGGCATTCAGATTCCATCCATAATAGGTCATTGTTAATTAAACGTAAAAAATCAATTTCTGCCTATATGTTTGAAGCTCATTCATAGTTAATTTATACATATCCGGTACGCCATAGATAATGACAATGGATAGTGACATACACAGACACAACATACACCATCTGCAGTACTGTTCAAAATTGGATCTCTTACGCATACTATCTATCAAACTGTTATCTAGACACACATATTTAAAATATGACCCTATAATAGTAATACCTGGATGGAATCGTTCTTGCTCAATGGTGGAAGTATTTTGCAGGCAGGATAGAAGATGATCTTGAGAAAAAACAGAATCAGAATAAATTGGATCAGGCTTTCCTTTGTCTGTGGTTTGTGACGGTCGTTCCTTCGACCTGCAACCTAAAGAGAAAGTTAGAGAACATTTACCAAATACTGCAATATTATTGTAATTATTACGCTTGAAGTTAACCATTGCTATTATCCTCACATAGTCTTTCAAGGGTAACATATTCTTACATACGTACAGTATGTAGTCCTCACATACTTTACTTGACAATACATACATATGTACCAAATACTGCAATATTATTGTAATTATTACGCTCAAAGTTAACCATTGCCATTATTCTCACATAGTCTTTCAATGGTAACATATTCTTACATACGTACAGTATGTAGTCCTTACATACTTTACTTGACAATCCATACATATGTAAATATATATATATATATATATATATATATATATATATATATATATATATTTGTTTTAGTCCAAAAGTTTTTATTAGTGTTAAAAAGGGTATGAAGTAACAAAGACATGCGCCTATATTGTAGGTATTTAGTCAAAGGAATAGATAAGACAAGGTCTCTGCAATACTGCAATATAGCATCCACAGAAGGAATGTATTACATAGACAATTGGCAAATTACCAATATGCTGAAGAAAAATGAAACAAGAGACCAAATGAGACTCATTACATAAATAAGTTCATAATTGACAACCCATAATCCACAGCAAAGCCCATATATTTAGAATACAATCAGTTAAGAAACTATGAGAACCTTAACTAAAAGTATTGTGTGTTGTCTCAAAGATAGAGATATTGGATAGAGGACTATCGTTCAAAAAACTACGGACAATCTTTTGTCTGATTTTCTCATCATGTGTACTAGCCGTTAGAGGTAACGGATCACAAATGAGTATATAACACTGCAGATTGAGTACATAAACACATAACAACCACTGTTCAAAATCAAGTAGGAGCTGCGTCTGATGGGCAGCAAGTGGAAGATGGCATAAATATATTTTTTATTTTTAGGATGATCACTAAGAAAGAAATCATATGGCTGGTAAGGTAACATACACTTTTCAATTAATGTTTACATCAAGAAAAATGTAATTACAAATACTAATAAGTTACTAAAAAAAATGCAAAAGTTTTCGAATGTAAGTTTTATGTATATGTCGTATATGTCTTTAGATGCAATGACTCTTTCTTTTTTTTTTTTGTTAGAAATTAGTTTGTACAAGATTTACCTTTCTAGCTTACCCCTTTGAGCTCTGCACATCAAATTGTTATTCACAGATCTAAGCCTTTACTTTTTATCTCTAAGAAGCTGCAGTCAAATCATTTGGTTGCCGAAGGAACAGTCATTGGTACTTGAAACATGCGCCTAATTACAGCAGTAACAGCCACATACAACCCTGGCCAGACCGTCTTTGCACAATTTAGCTGAAAAGACCAAGTGCTATAAATTAGCAGAAGGCTCTGCCTCTAGCTATGACTCTTTCACACTTATGTAAGAGATGGAGATAAATAAGGGAATAAGGAACGACGTGTGAGAAGGGGAGGAAAGTAATAAGAAGTATGACTAACCTATGCTGCTACAAACTCCAAATGGCAAACACTGATGTTCATCATTAGCCAGGCAGACTAATACATTACCAAAAACATTGATGTATATTTAAAACTCAATCTCTACATTTACACATAATTGAGATACAATTTCTTAAAGTTTGGAATGATTTCACCAAACTAAAGTCTGTAGTTATAAATATTCCCTGTCTTAATGCTAATTACTATATATATATATATATATATATATATATATATATATATATATATATATATATATAATATATATATATATATATATATATATATATATATATATATATATATATATACACCCAACATCTTGTTAAATCTATGCCATGAAGAATTAAGGCAGTTCTGAAGACAAAGGGGGTCCAACCCGATACTAGCAAGGTGTACCTAATAAGTGGCCGGCGAGTGTGTATATTAACAGGTAAAGGCTCCATGCACACCGAAGCTCATAAAAGGCCATTTTTGGGAGTTTGGGCGTTTTTTTTAACAGCCCATAAACTCCCCTTTATGTTATCCTATGTGTCTATGCACACATGGACGTTTTTGGATGTTTATCAGCAGTGGAGTTTATGGGCTGTTTTATGAACGCCATAAAATTGCGTTCAGGAGTCATTTTTTTGACCACAAAAAACGCCAAACGCTTATAAACGCTGATAAACGTCGATAAACGCTAAAAAACATTGAGTGTGCATGGAGCCTTAGTGATAATAAAGACATACAAATCTCAATTTATGCCTAATTTAAGATGAACTGTGTCCACCCCTGACACAGTCCTGGCACATCGTTACTGTATAGATCCAGATTTGACTTGTGAATCCCATGTTGTTGCCAATATACGGGCAATAGCTTGGCATTTTGTAGACTGATTTACTGAAGGAGTATTTTTCACTGTATCAAAAGTGATCCTAAAGTTCTCATCAAACATCAGATCTCTTCCAATGTCAAAATGTAGGAACTTCATATAATAATAAAAATGATTTATTATATACAAGCTTGCCTTCTGCACTGTGTGTTAATTAAAGGAAACTCAGCCTGTCCTAAGCCTAAGTTATTCAGAAATGCTTGCAGTCTGCCTTGACACCTTTGACAAAGGTCGGCTGTAAATGGAGCGATTTTCTTTCCTGCAACCATGGGTTGCAGGAATAAAAATAGCTTGATTCCCCCATCAACTCAGTCAGTGTTGACGGGGGGAATCCTTCCCGTGGAGCAATTGTGTTCTCCCAACAAGGGACGGGAGAAGCCGTCCCCACTGGGAGAACACAGTGATTGGTGCTAGCAGCTATAGCAGCTGCTAGCAATAATCTCATGTAAAATCTGACAGGCTGGTTGTACCCAAATTGATCGATCGATCAACTTGGGTACATTCAACCTGTCATACATAGTTCGAATCTCGGCCAATTCCTGCTGAACCGGACAAGATTCCAACCGTCTATGGCCAACTTTAGAAACAACCAAAAGGTAGGAAATTCTTTTTAGGCATGCTCTGTGAATGAGAACACATAACAAGTATATAGTGTTTTTTTTTTTGTTTGTTTTTTTGACTACAAAAGTGTAAATACACTTCAATGCAGCGTTTATACTCAAAAATAAAAATGTAGTATATTGCAGCTTACCAATCATTAGATGTGGTGGCTGCATTCGTCTTCTTTCCTTTATTTTCACCTGGTGATCCAGCCAATAACACACTTCCTGTCTTAGTGTGTCTCCTCTCTGGGTGGAGAAGCAATGGAGACACCTTTGGACAGCAGCATTGTCAGTCTGGGGAGAGGGTAGTGTTAGATGCACTAGCAGATTTTGATGGATTTTAATAACAGATTAAAAGTTAACTCCAGATATAATGTTTTAAGCAGAGCATTATAAGCATCCCTGTCAATGTTAAATGGTTTGGCTGAACCCTTTAACTGGCACTTCTGCTGGACAGCTTGGTCTGTTAAAGGAAGTTGAAAATAAACCGACTTACTGGCCAGATCAACAGATAATAATAAAGGGGAAAAACTTGATGCAGCCACCACATCTAAAAATGAGCAAGCTGCAATATATTACATTTTTGGTTTTGGCTTTAAATACACTTGAAATGGACTTTACTGAGCAACAGTTTCTTTTGGTAAAAAGATTTAAACCATCTAAATAATAACTGACAGTTGCAAACACTCCTATGAGGGTTATAAATAAACAGGACTGAACCCTTTATTTACATTTTAAATGGACTTTAAGTAGCAATAAATAAATGAAAGTCTAGCCCCAGCTAGCACCTTATAAAAGTTACAGCAACAGTTTTTGTACATATGTAAAAAAAAAAAAAATCAGTGGACTTTACTGGCATTGAATGGGGAACATGTAGTTTGCATAAAGGCATAATGCTTTATTATAAAAGATGACAATGTACACAGGGCTAAAAGCCATAAAAATAAGATATAACACATGACATCATAGTATCTTGTTTTTATACCTTTTAGCCCTGTGTACATTTTCATCTTTTGTGATAAAGTATTATATTTTTATGCAAACTATGTGTTCCCCATTCAGTGTTAGTAAAGTCCACTGATTCTTTTTTTTACGTTTGTACAACTTACTATGGATGAGCGCTAGATTACTGAGCAACAGTTTTTTCTTTTGGTAAAAAGATTTAAACCATCTAAACAATATCTGACAGTTGCAAACACTCCTATGAGGGTTATAAATAAACAGGAGTGAAATTAAAAAAAAAAGGAAATGGATATACCGAATTGTATCATTAACAATAGTAACCCCATATCATACAAACACTAGGGGGATTTATCAAAACGGAAGCAGACAGAATCTGGAGCAGCTGTGCTTGGCGACCAATCAGCTTCTTTCTTCAGCTTGTTCAGTTACGCTTTGGAAATGAAACCTAGAAGCTGATTGGTTGCCATGCACAGCTGCTCCAGATTTTGTCAGCTGCAGTTTTGAGCTATAAGACTAAAAAGACTTACAGTACATCTTTTTTTATTTTTTTCTAAGCTGCTGTTAGGAAAGCTGTAGTTTTCAAGTATGCTTTAACCACTTGCCAACCAGCCGCTATCATTATACTGCGACGGGTTGGCTCTATTTGCACGAATCGCCGTAGCTGTACATCGGTTCGTGCAATAGATACAGTGGCGAAAAGCCGATGTACGTGACCGGCGGCCGCGATGTCTGCTGGCCACCCGCGATCGCTCCACAGACAGCCAGAACGAGGATCTGTCGATGTAAACAAACAGATCCCCATTCTGTCAGGGGAGTAGAGAGAAATTGTCTGTTCCTAGTGATCAAGAACAGCGATCTCTCTCATCCTCCAGTCAGTCCACCCCCCCCCCCCAGTTAGAAACACCTCCCAGGGAACACATTTAACCCCTCGATCACCATTAGTGTTAACCCCTTCCCTGCCAGTGTAATTTATACAGTAATAACCGTTGCATTTTTATAGCACTGATTGCTGTATAAATGTCACTGGTCCCAAAAAAGTGTCCGATCTGTCCGTCGCAATGTTGCAGTCCCGCTAATAATCACAGATCGCCGCCATTACTAGTAAAAAAGTAATAATAAAAATGGCATAAATCTATCCCCTATTTTGTAGACGCTATAACTTTTGCGCAAACCAATCAATATACGCTTATTGCGGTTTTTTTGTACCAAAAATATGTAGAAGAATTTATTTTTTTAATAATTTTTTTTGGAGATATTTATTATAACAAAAAGTAAAAAATATTGTATTTTTTTTTCAAAATTGACACTTTTTTTTTGTTTATAGCGCAAAAAAATAAAGACCGCAAAAGTGATCAAATACCACCAAAAGAAAGCTCTATTTTTTGGGGGAAAAAAACGACATCAATTTTGTTTGGGTACAATGTCACGCGACCGCGCACTGCCGTATCGCAAAAAAAAAAAAAGGTCATTAAGGGGGTAAATCCTTCTGGTCGTTAAGTGGTTAAAGAAGGGGACAGATGACAGCAGTAGATCAGTGGAGCCGCCAGCCCTGTAACAGCAGCAGCAGCATCATTGCCATGGCAACCGCAGCAAATAACTGTCTGCCTCCAACTGACATCTTCTCCCGCTGAATGAAAAGTCTCCGGACAGACAGAGATGTCACGTCGGTCATGTTCCCTTCTTAGGAGTGATCGTCCTATGAATCCGAGGGATCGCACAATACCTACTTGGTTGCTGTGACGATTCCGTCTTTACACTTCAATGGGAAAAGTCTTTAGAAAGCAAAACAACAACAAAAAAAAAATGACAAAGATCGAAAAAGAAATATAAAAAAGTTGTCCTTGTCTTAGGTGAAAGTAAAAATCCGACTTGTTCCTATAGCGATCAATGGGAATCGGTGTGTCTGTGGTGTCCACATAGGAGATGTCAGGGCTCCGTGTATAGGGATTAGCTGGGTGGAGAAGCGGAGGAGCGCTGTGTCCGAGCCGTCCGATCGCTGTGTGTGAGCATCATTTATGAGAGAGGAACCCTAGCGGTCTCCCCGTGGAGCGGCTGGAATGCGAGACGTCAATAATGACAGCATGGGCAGCTGACGTCACCGGCCGCCCCCTCCCTCCCTCCGAGGAGAGGCTTCTCTTCATCGTACAGTCTGTGTGTTCCAGCTGAGAGGTGGAAATACAGTAGCTGAGCTGTGCGGCTCCACACTGCCATCCTCTGCCAAGCCGCTTCATTCTTTAGATTGGTGGAAGGAAGTCTACGGAAATCACAAGAGGGAGGATAGGAAATGAAAACACATGGTTCTCTGTACACCCCATGAACACCCATCATACCACAACAACACACCTAAACAATAAAGGAAACACACAAAGAAAGGTTGTGCGAAAACTTTAGGCACTTTAGACAATTTGCACCTGTTAAAATCTGCATTTTTGCTTGATTTTACTTTGTAAAAAGCAGAGATCCCTGGAGAAATAAATAGTGGCCGTTGTATATTTTTTTTTCTTTTGGACGATATTTCTGCAGCCATTTATCAAACACACATTTCCACGACAAAATACAATAAAATGAATTTTAGTGCGCACAAACGCAATATAGGGTTGCCACATTTTCTTCGAATCAAACCCAAACACTTTAGCGTCGCACAGCAATTTTTTTTGTTGTATACACTATACATATATTTTGCTATTAAATAACATTTCTAATCATATGAAGTTAATCACAAGAGTCCCCCTTTACATCAGAGTTCCCCTTTCACATCTGAACTCGCAGAATTCCCTTTCACTGTAAGGGGGGACTCTGCAGACTCTGTAAGGAAGAACTCTGGGGACTCTAACATAAGGGATGCTCTGGGAACCCTGATTTAAGGGGGAACACTGAGAACTCTGATGTACGGAGAGGACTCTGATGTAAGGGGGAACACTGTGGCTTCAGGTGTAAAGGGGAACACTTATGTAAGGGGTGCTCTGAGAACCCTGATGTACCTTAGTAGACTCACTCAGAGGCAGGAGAGTAGGGGGAGACTTCAGTCACAGGGATGGATGGTGAGCTCACTTACCCCTTGCAAGTCAGCACCTCTCATCCAGATGTATCTGAGGCTGCTGGACTTCAAATTTACAGCCCACACTTTCCTTTTCTGAGGCACAGCACCGGTGATTGGAGTGTGGGCAGACACAGAGGGGTAGGGGCGGGAGGAAGAGGTGCAGATCGAGTCCTCTCTCCTCTCCCGTGTGTGTGTATTTGGGGGGGGGGGGGGGATTGTTAGTGCTGGCTTTGGGCAGCATAAAAGAGAGCGTAACAGACACTCTCAGCTTAGACAACTGCAGCCAGCAATCCTGCTGGGAAGCCATAGTCTGGTCTGAATAATGTGTCCGGGTTTCAGGCAGCCTGGCTGGCATCTGGTGCCATTGTCGCAAACCGCCATACCTGCCTTAGGCTGGCGTGGCATTAACCACTTCTGAACCTGCCCCTGCAGAGCTGACAGACTCTCTGCTCCAGTGTGGCTCCTGTCCCCCAAGCACACCAGCACAAGCACCGCATGGCATCTTTTTGCCTGTGTGCTTGTGTAGCCCCTTGAACCCCTACTGAGCACCGCTGGTTCCGAGGACAAATCAGCACAGGAAGAGGCCATGGAGGAAGAAGAAGAGGAGGGGGTGGAGGAGAGAGGTGTGGCAGAATCACCACTAGTAGAATTTTGGAGGCGTGGTGGCGGAACAACCTCCAACACTACTGCACCTCGTCCTGCATCCTTCCCAGCTGCCAGAAGAGTCACCCAGTGCTGTTAAAGACATGTAACAACCCTGTCCATGCCTGCTGGACCACGAGTCAGCGGTAATATGCACCTTACCGCTGACCGCCCTGTCCAGTGAGGCCAAGACATTGCCTTCCACATGCTGGTAGAGAGCCGGAATCGCCTACCGTGAGAAAAAGTGGCGTTTGGGAACCTGCCACTGAGGAACCGCACATTCCACAAACTTACGGAAGGGGGCAGAGTCTACCAACTGAAAAGGCAGCAGTTGAAGTGCTAGCAATTTAGCCAAGCTAGCATTCAACCGCTGCGCATGTGGATGGCTGGGAGCGAACTTCTTTCGGCGGTGCAGCAGCTGGGGCAGGGAAATTTGCCTGGTACAATCTGACGTCGGTGTACTGATAGCAGGTTGGCCGCAAGTACTTGACACACCTAATTCTACACCTTCATTCCTCTCAGTGCAGGTTTCAGAGAGGAGTGAAGGTATAGTGGGGTTGGAGATCCCAGCTGATGAGGAGCAAGGAGAGGTCCGCTTTGTTCTTTGGTGTGGGTCTTTTAGGTACGCTTGCCAACGAACTGCATGGCAGGTCGACATATGTCTGGTCAAGCATGTGGTGCCCAAGTGGGTGATGTTTTGGCCATGCGAGATACGCTTGAGACATATGTTGCAAATAGCAGCGGTGCGATCTGATACACTCGTCTCAAAAAGGGTCCACACCAAAGAACTTTTGGAATAACGCGCAGAGACAGCAGTGCCCTGCACATGCGGAGCTCTGCAGTGTGATGCAGTCGGTGTGCTGCCCTTAAGCTGGCCCCTGGAGGGCATCCTGCCTCGTTGGAGATGTGCCTCCTCCTCCTCCTCCTCTATCCTATCAGGCACCCACGTGGAGTCAGTGACCTCATCATCCCCTCCCTCCTCATCACTAGAGCAAAGCTGGCAGTATGCTGCAGCTGGGGGAACATGACTGCCAGATTGCTGTCTTTCTTGGACACCCCCTCTCTCTGGGCTCACATTACTGCCTTCCTCTAGCTGGGTACCATCATTGGAGCATTTAAAATGCTGGGCATCCTCCTGGAGCATGTACCCAACACTGTGGTCAAACAGTTCGGGGGACTCCTCAAGATGACATGGTGGGGCTAGGGAAGGAGTGACTGATGCCATTGAGCCGAGGGAAGAGGCCGCGTTGGCAGCTGCTTTGCCAGACAAAGTACCCTGAGCCTGGGTGAGAGAGGATGAGGAGGATGAGGACAGCTTGGTCATCCACTCTACCAAGTCTTCGGCATGTTGCAGCTCAACACGGCCAGCTGCCGAAAAAAAGGACAAGCGTGTCCCACGGCCACGTGCTGATGAGGATGCACCGTCTCCAGGACCAGCACTGTTGCCTCTAGACACAGAGCCTGCTTGCCCTCTTTTATTGGCTTGTTACTGTCTGCCTCTCCTTGTTGGCCTTCCAGACATACTAATGGCCTGCAGTGAGATGTAGCTGCACAAAGCTGGGATGTATATATATATATATATATATATATATATATATATATATATATATATATACTGATACTGCAGCTAGCAGAATCAACTGCCTGCCTGTGGTACTAATAGGATCAGAAGAACACCACCAATTTTCTTCAGGTAGCTTTAGGTGCACACTGTGCAGAGGACACAGTACACTAACTGTAAATACTGTAGCTGCCTGCCTGTGGTATTAATAGGAGCAGAACAACAGCAATTGTCTTCAGGTAGATTTAGGTGCACACTGTGCAGCGGACGCAGTACACTAACTGTAAATACTGCAGCTGCCTGCCTGTGGTACTACTAGGATCAGAAGAACACCACCATTTTTTTCTTCAGGTAGCTTTAGGTGCACACTGTGCAGAGGACACAGTACACTAACTGTAAATACTGTAGCTGCCTGCCTGTGGTATTAATAGGAGCAGAACAACAGGAATTGTCTTCAGGTAGCTTTAGGTGCACACTGTGCAGAGAACGC
This sequence comes from Lithobates septentrionalis, assembly GCA_037952835.1. Taxonomy (NCBI): domain Eukaryota; kingdom Metazoa; phylum Chordata; class Amphibia; order Anura; family Ranidae; genus Lithobates; species Lithobates septentrionalis. The sequence continues at coordinate 193,742 of JBBDGP010003349.1, forward strand.
AGTACACTAACTGTAAATATTGCAGCTGCCTACCCGTGGTACTAATAGGTTTAGAAGAACACCACCAATTTTCTTCAGGTAGCTTTAGGTGCACACTGTGCAGAGGACACAGTACACTAACTGTAAATACTGCAGCTGCCTGCCTGTGGTACTAATAGGATCAGAAGAACACCACCAATTTTCTTCAGGTAGCTTTAGGTGCACACTGTGCAGAGGACACAGTACGCTAACTGTAAATACTGCAGCTGCCTGCCTGTGGTACTAATAGGATCAGAAGAACAACACCAATTTTCTTGAGGTAGCTTTAGGTGCACACTGTGCAGAGGACACAGTACACTAACTGTAAATACTGTAGCTGCCTGTCTGTGGTATTAATAGGATCAGGACAACAGCAATTGTCTTCAAGTAGCTTTAGGTGCACACTGTGCAGAGGACACACTACACTAACTTGTAAATACTACAGCTGCCTGCGGTACTAATAGGATCAGAAGAACACCACCAATTTTCTTCAAGTAGCTTTAGGTGCACACTGTGCAGAGGACGCACTACACTAACTTGTAAATACTACAGCTGCCTGCGGTACTAATAGGATCAGAAGAACACCACCAATTTTCTTCAGGTAGCTTTAGGTGCACACTGTGCAGAGGACACACTACACTAACTTGTAAATACTGCAGCTGCCTGCGGTACTAATAGGATCAGAAGAACACCACCAATTTTCTTCAGGTAGCTTTAGGTGTACACTGTGCAGAGGACGCACTACACTAACTTGTAAATACTACAGCTGCCTGCGGTACTAACAGGATGATAAGAACACCACCAATTTTCTTCAGGGAGCTTTAGGTGCACACTGTGCAGAGGACGCACTACACTAACTTGTAAATACTGCAGCTGCCTGTGGTACTAATAGGATCAGACCTTTTGTAAATCAACCCCTTGGTCTTTGGGAAGAGGTAAATCTCACAGGGAGCCAGGTCTGGTGAATAGGGTGGGCGCTCAAGCACAGTGATGTTGCTATTAGTTAAAAGCTGCTTCAAAGACAAAGCATTGTGGGCTGACATTGTCTTGGTGCAAAATCCAAAATTCATTGTCTTGATGCATGGATGGTCAGAGCGATCATCATCTTTCATACTTTCTCTGCCTAATGAAATTGATTCTGCCCTTCAAAAACACATGAACAAGATGTGCACTCTTCACAATAAGCCTCAGTTAATAAATTAAATGTTTCTGTTGCAGATTTCTTTAGTTTATAGGAAACTTGATGTTTACTTTCTGTTCACTCTTGCACTCAGTGCCAGTGTTCTATCGATTTGTGCCCTCCGTCGAATAGTGCCCGTGCATGCGCAGAACGGAAGGACACTCCAGCTGATTTCCAGATCAGCTGGAGTGACATCACCATAGCGGCTGCACACATCGTAGGAGTCTTTTTTTGACGGTAGATACCATTTCACAGCCACAATTAAAAGCTATGCAAAGAGTGGAGGGACACCGTAGTTGTCAGATTGAGCCTCGCTGTTGCAGGGTGTGTTGTGGGTGTGTTGAAGGGCGGGTTTTGTCTGTGTTGCAACCCGCCCTTACACTGCCGTTCAACACACCAAACCCGCCCTGCAACACTGACAAAACCGGACCTTGAACACACTGTAAACCCGCCCCGCAACAGCAAGGCACAATATGACAAATACCGTGTCCCTCCACTGTTTGCATAGCATTCAATTGTGCCCATTAAATGGTACCTCCCATCCAAAAATGCCTCCTACGATGTGCGCATGCGCTATAGTGATGTGACGTCAGCTGATCGGACAATCAGCTGGAGTTCCGCACCGTTCTGCGCATGCGCGGGCACTTTTCGATGGAGGGCACTTTTTGACAGAACACCGGGACAAGGTCATCTAGAGCCCAGGGCAAACATGCCAAACTGTAACCCCCTGAGATATATGAGCATTATGTGTCAGCCAAAATCCCACCCAAGAAAAATTGAGTACTAATCTGGATGCTTACACTCTAAGCATAAATTCCCCCTCCTCCCAGTACAAATCCACCCTCCCCCTCTTGAAATCCTCTCCTCCTAGCACAAATCTTTGCCCCCATCCCCTAAATCCCCCCAGCACAACCCCCGCCCCCCCCCAAAAAAAATGACTCCTCCTAGTACAAATCCTCTACCCTTCAAATCCCTTAAATTTCCTCTCCGAGTACACATCCTCTCCCCCCCACTCAAAAATTCCCCTCCTCCCCCCAATTCCCCCTCCTAGGACAAATTCCCCCCCCCCCTCGAATTTCCCTTTCTAGCACAAACACCCCCAATTCATCCCTACTAGCACAAATCCCCCCCCCCCCCACAAAAAAAATCTCCCCTTCTAGCACAATTCCCTTCCCCCCTGTACCATATCACCTCTTTTACCACAAACCCCACAAATCTCCCTTCTTAGCACAAATCCTCTCCCCTCCATCCTACCTCCCAAAACAAATACCCCTAAATCACCATTCCTAGAATACTCCCCCAAATTTCCCCTCCTAGAATAATTCTTACAGCCTGCTGCCCCCCAAATTTCTCCTCCTAACACAAATTCCCTCCCCCCCAATCTCCTTGCAGCGCCCCCCCACCTCATAAAAGTTCACAGTGCCCAGGGCAGCGGCCCCTCCTGTCCACCCCTTCTCCCGGCTGTGCTTGCACTATGATATTTTCTGACCAATGGTAGAACCAAAGACATGCTGGTAGGTTAATTGGCTTCTGTCCAAAATTGGCCCTAGGATATGAATGTGAGTTGGGGACCTTGGATTGTGGGCTCCTTGAGGGTAGGGACTGATGTGAGTGTGTGATGAATGTGTGGAGCGCTGCGTAAACTGACGGCGCTATGTGGGCGCTATGTGGGTACATTAAATAAATAATAGATAATAGAGGAGTATCTTAATGAGATACAACGTACAGGGATATTGACAATTGTAGACACGCACCCACACTCACTCAGGTTGAACTGGATGGACTGGTGTCTTCATTCAACCTTACTAACCATGTAAGAAAACGTCTATATCTGAACACACGTCCATTCATACTGGGTAAAATGCTTGAGTTGAGTGTCAGGAATCTCATGCAGCAAGTGCTAATTCCCATGCAGCAGGTGCTTATTTTCATGCACATGTGCAGGGTCATGACCATAGAAGCTTAAGAAGGCGTGCAAGAGTTCGCCAACAGATTCAGATGGTGCCCAGTGGCCTATTTAAACCTGATGTCTGCCTAGCCTCATTGCTGAATTGTCTTCAGCTGATTCCTGTTTCGAGTTCCTGAAAACCTGATCACTATGTTACTGAACCAAGTTACGCCTGACACTTCTCTTCAGATTGCCCATGTTTGTTATGTTTGCTGCTCATCTGTGTTATTATCCCCAGCCCATACTTTTGACCACGATTCTGCCTCCTGACTTGATACCTCGCTGCCATCTGATTGCTGACACCTGCCTGTTCCCGACCTTGAACCTGATTGTGATTTTGTACTGTACCTGGCTGCTGCAAAACACACCTGACTCAATACTGCCACTGGGTGGATATCTGTGTTTCCAAGTCCAAGTTCACTGCTCCAGCTTCCTGGCACCTGCGCCCTTCCGCTGCCCTAGCAGTCCCTGTCTCCACTACTAGGGGTGCTTGGACAGGAAATGCACAAGAAGCCACCCTCGCCATCTTGGCTCCACAGTCAGGTATGTGACATTAAGTCTTATCTTATTTTGACAGATTAGAACATGTTGTATAACTGTCTATTTGTCTTTCCCATCCCACTCTTGATTCCTCAGCTGTAGGGTTAGTCTTGTTTCTTTTGTGTCAGACCTTGTAGAATACCTATTTTTTTGGTAAAATATAAAAGAAAGAGTTGTGCTGAGTAAATTGATGCCAAACATGTTAAGACTGAAAATTGCAAAAGCACAGGCTTAAAGCGGAGTTCCACCCAAAAGTGGAACTTCCGCTTTAAGGACTTCTAACCCCCTGACATGCCACATTTGGCATGATTTTTTTTTTTTTGGGGGGGGGGGGTGCCTAGTTTTGACAGGTACCCAGCCCCCACTTCCGCTTGTGCCGCCTAGGTGACTCCTCTTCTCGCCCTTCCTCCCTGCAATCTTCTGGGACACGTCACAGGTCCCAGAAGATTGCTCGGCCATTCAGGATGTGCAACGTGACTAGCGCATGCGCAATGCGCACCTGGCTGTGAAGCCACAAGCTGTCACAGCCTGGTGCCCACACTATTGGTGCTGGCGCCGGGAAAAGGCAGGGGAGAGAACTGAGGCTTTGGGCGGCCGCATAGCTGGAGCGTGGGACAGATCAGTGTGTGTTTATTAAAAGTCAGCAGCTACACTTTTTGTAGCTGCTGACTTTTAATAAACAAAAACACAAGTGGAACTCTGCTTTAAGGCTCCATGTACAGTAGCAACTCCATTTAGGAGCTTTTGGCGTTTTTTTTGCCAAAGTTCCTAAACTCAACTCCATAAAAGCCTATGTGTCCGTGTACACATACGCTTTTAGGATCGTTTAGGTGTTGCTGAGGTTAGAGGAGGTTTAACATCCCCTAACTTTCCTCTCCTGAATTGCATTCAGGACAGGAACGTTTTGACCGCCGGCTGCAAAACGTGCAAAATCGTGGCACGATTTTGCCGCGTTTTGCGTTTTCCTGCAGCCGGCGGTCAAAGTAGTTCAAGTGTACATGAAGCCTAACCTGTTTGGTATCTGTTGGTATCAATGACAACAAACTATGGTACCTAAAATTTTTCATAGGCAGAACTTTGAAAGCTTTTATGGATTAACTGTTTAGATTTGACCATGAATTATTGTCCTAGAATTATTGCTCTTACCCTGACATTCATGGCAATACCGCACATGTGGCACAATCACTGTTTGCACCATTACTGTACATCAGTGGGACTCACACACGTCTTTGCATTTGAGCGTATTCCTTTACATTTTTTTTCACTAATTTTAAAAAAAAAAAAGTTTTTTCATGTTGATATCACAATGGGCTAACAAGCTCAATGGGCATGGGCAGGTGACGGGTACTCTTAATGGAGGCATCAGGGGTCTATTAGACCTCCAATGTCCCCCTGCCATCCAATGCAGCCAATCAAGCAGAGAATGTGCTTGATCAGCTGCATCCTCCACTACACTAGCTGACAGCTTCTTCAGTCGCAGGGGGGTTCAGGAAAATGGATTTTTTCCACAGTCCCAGGCTCCCTGGGATCACTGCGAGTGCTGCCAGCAGGGGTTGTGAGAGGTGTGCAGAGCACACCTTCAGAGCCCTTATAAAAGTGATCAAGCCACCCAGGTCATTTTTATCTGAAAGCCCTTCACCGGCTGGTAAAATCCACGCTGAACACTGGTCTGCAGTAGCAACGGTGACCTTGCTTTAACCCTTTGCTTATCATGCCGTATATAAACATACATTGGTGGACAAGGTGGTAAATCAATTTTAACTATGAAATAAACGTTATCCTTTATTACTACACAGAACCTCTGTTAACCATTAACAGACCTTAGAGCTTAGTCACCAAGACTAAAGCAGTAACACCGTACAGTCCAACAAGTGTAAACACTGCTCGAGGTATGTGTGCACAATTCCCATATATCACATCTGTCAGGGCTGGGCTCAGCTCTTCCTTCTCTGAGCTGGCCAGCTGTCGGCTAATTGCCAGCTCCTATCTCTCCACAGTGACCTACCTGTTGATGATATCCTGCTCATGAGTCCTGCCTACTTAAGCCGTCCAGCCCAAATGATCTCGGCCTTCGCCTTGGTCATATCTCTGTAGATGCTCTCCTGTGTTCCTGTTAAAAACTTGCTTGGCTGACATTCCTTCTGGCTCCAGATCTTGCTTGTTGTTCTACTACACTCATCTCTGGCTCCCTGATGTTTTGGCTTGTCTGACTATCCGTTCCGGTTCCTGAACTCTGGCTATGTTTTGACTACGTTTACTCTGTTAACCTTTTTTTATTATTATTAAACAAGTGAGATTTACAGTAACTTCACTTCTGTCTCAGTCTGATTCATGGTTTCTGACAGTAGGCGAAGGTCATGAATTCACAAGATGCAGTCAATCCACTTGTTGGTAATATTTTCTTCCAGATTGGATGAGCAGGATCATCGCATGGATCATGGCGTTACAAACGCTCCTGAGTCATACGGCTCACCTGGAATCTCCCACTGTGGCTGCTCCGGTACAACCTGTCTAAGTACCGCTCTCATGAAGTGCTCCACCAGCAGGTTTGCTGCCGATTTCTTTTGGGTAAAAGCCAAGATGGCTGAAATTTGCACCTTAAGCGAACTGAGCCCCAAATCCAATCCGGATTGCAGGAAAGACAGGATTTGAGATACATTTAGGTCACTAGGGTCAAACTGACATCCAGCTGCAAAGCTCGTGAACCTATTTCATATTCTGGAATAGATGGCATTGGTTGACCCCTTTCTGGAACTCTGTAAAGTTCTAATACCCTCTGGAGAACATCCTAACTCTTGTAACCCCCGCCCTACAATCTGCAGGCCGCTAAGGCCAGTCGTGATGGTTGCACATGTAGAGTATCTCCTACAGAAGATGAGGAGTCACTGGCGGAGTGATAGATGTGAACACGCTGAGATCCATTGCCAGAGAGACCCATGGTCTATGAGGCCAATAAGGAAATACTGTGAGGACTGTCAAATTCTGTTAACAATCTCCTCAGGAATTTCAGGATTAAAGAAATTGGAGGGAAGGCATAGGCCAGTTGCCCAACCCAAGGATGGATAAAGGCATCCCTCCCCTCCACTAATGGATGAGGGTAGCGTTAGAGGAACCAGCTCACCTTGCAGATGGTTGATGAGGCAAAAATATCCATCTTGCGGTCACCCCCACTCGTGGATGATCTGTTTGAACACTTCGGGGTGAAGGGACCATTCGTTGGGGTCCATGAATTATAAAAAGAGAGGGAAGGGGATTGTTGGGACTTTAATTGAGGCGATGAATGGGTAAATTCATCCGCCTCCATCCCTATGTTTGACTATGTCAATGGAAGGAGAGGGTTGGGACTTTAAATGAAGCACAACTAGAAAAATATGATGATGGATTCCACACAAATATACATAGATTAAAAACATAACATGATAAGATAAAGAACACCTTAACAATTTATTGTACATAGTAATATCATAATTTACAACCATTTTAAGGATAATAATACATAAATATACAGTAATTTAATTGTAGGGGTTCATAATCAACATAATTAATTTAGAATCATAATTAAAAAAAGTCAATATTTCATAGCATTTTTAATGTGGAATCTCAGAATCGCATGACCAAATGATGCATCATAAGGCAAAGCTCTACACGCTTCATGAAATCTATCCACTCAGCAGGAGCAATTATAAATACAGAATCTATAATGAAAAAGAGAATTTGCAAAATGAACAAATGCTGGACATAAGGAAAGAAGGAACGAGGCTAGGATAAATATTTACCGAACGCTCACACCTTCACATAGAATGGATGTAAAATAGTGTGGTGTTGTAAACAATTGGGGGCGCCATAGAGAAACAGACATCCCATGGGAGCTGAGGCCGCAAAAACGCAGCCAGAGGGTGACCAGGGAGACAGTATCGAGAGCATGGGTGATGTAAGGAACTCCTGTTGGAAATAGAGGGTATATGCCAATTCCTGTAGATGTACTGTATAAAAAAGCATATAGCTATATTAATATATGGAGCTGGCCTTAAAGTGAATGTAAACTAGGGATGTCCCGATACCACTTTTTTAGGACCGAGTACAAGTACCGATACTTTTTTTCAAGTACTCGCCGATACCGATTACCGATACTTTTTTTTTAATGTCACGTGACAGTTTTTTTTTTTTTTTTTGAGGGGGGGGGGGGGGGGGGGTGGGTGGGGGTATAGTGAACGGTGTCTGTGTGTGTGTTTTTGTTTTGTTTTTTTCATTTACATTTATTATTTTTTACAATTTTTTTTTTTATTCTTTATTGCACTATGTGTGTGTTTTTTTTTTTTTTTTTTAATCAGCCCTGTTGGGGGGCTTTGGTGAGATATCAGGGGTCTTAACAGACCTCTGATATCTCCCCCTTGAGACAGAGAAATAGACTGAGGATAGAGATTCCCCAGTCCCTTTCTCTGCAGCGTCAGCTGCACTGAGAATGAATGGAGAGAACACAGCAGCTTCTCTCCATTCATAAACTGACACATTGTAATCACAGGAGATTACAATGTTTCAGTTATGTGAATGGAAAGAGTCAGCTGACTCTCTCCATACACACAGCGGAGAGACAGCAGAACGGAGGGGACAGACGAAGAGAGAGGGGGACAACGGAAAGCCGGAACGGATGGGGACAGCGGAGGGGGACAGAGGAACGCATGGGGACAGCGGAGGGGGACAGAGGAACGGATGGGGACAGCGGAGGGGGACAGAGGAACGGATGGGGACAGCGGAGGGGGACAGAGGAACGGATGGGGACAGCGGAGGGGGACAGAGCAAAGAAGAAGGACAGCGGGATGTGGACAGAGGAACGGAGGAGGACAGCGGAGGGGGACAGAGCAAAGAAGGAGGACAGCGGGGGGGGGGACAGAGGAACGGAGGGGGACACAGCAATGGAGCAGGACAGCGGAGGGGGACAGAGGAACGGAGGAGGACTAAGGAGGAGGAGGTGACAGTCAGCGGTGATCGCGTGTGGGGGAATTACAAGCACCGATCACCGCTGTATGTCACTAAGCAGCTGAAAGCCGCGGGGGGAGAAGCTTGTAACTCCCCCACACGTCCATCACCGCTGACAGTCAAGGTATCGGCGGAAGCATCGGGAGCATTTGCCCGAGTACAAGTACTTGGGCAAATGCTTGGTATCGGTGCCGATACCGATACTAGTATCGGTATCGGGACAACCCTAATGTAAACCCAATGTCATCCTTTCTAAACTACTGCCATAGGAGTTATCTATAAGGGTATACATGCATGTATCTTTACCTGTCAAATGTCTCCCCTCTGTCTGTTATGAGACCCAAAAAACTGCAGATTCTGTAGGTGGGTCTGTTGTCTGGAGCTCGGTAGGTGGAGTCGTGATGTCAGTAGACTCCCCGCCCACCTCTACACTCCCCTTGTCAATATGCATTTTCTCCTGTGTATTTCTTACACTTACTTCTGCTATGATCTCTAACATCCAGTGAAAAGACAGGAAAGTAACCACATGACTTCAGCATGCCAAATCATGCTGAGGTGTGAAACAGCCAATCCTTGCAGAGCTGCTGAAGAAAGGAGTGGGGGTGGGAATTAAAAAATAATGCATGTCTTAGGTTAATGCATAGATAGATATGTAAATCACCTGTCACTCACAGCAAGGGGGAGGATTTGACAAAGTTTTTCTCTGTTTGTCAAGTTTTATCTCACTGAACAATAAAAGAGGATTGCTCAGAGCTGGATTAACTCTTTGTGGCAAGACTGGGCTCAAATGATAGGAAATCTTATGCTCTACATTATGACATTAAAAAAAATCGGGTTTCGGGTTTACATCCACTTTAAACAATTACTATCCAAACTAGGTGGATTATTATACTAGTTAATATAGCTCGCATATCCAGCCAGGGAGGAGATCAAAGTAGGGAAAATAAGTAACTCAGTAAGTGGACCATAAATAAGAAATAATTACCTTAGATCTCCAACACATGTAATAAGGGCTGGTATGTAGAAATCTATGGAGTAAGGAGAGATGTGTGCTCCACCTGTGTATAGTCTCGATGGACACAACTAGCCACGTTATGCCGCCAACACCACGCTGCGTTATAAAAGGAAAGGGGAGGGAAAAGACGGCACCAGCACCCGGACGTATAACGTCACGTGGTAACCAGCGCAACCAACCCTCCCATGTATACAACGCTGGTGGAAAAACCAGCACACCGGCGCGCAGCGTCAGATGATGTCGCATGTACAGCGTGCTGGGCGTGGCGCCAATGTGCAGCAGGTTCCTGCCTTCACCCCATTGCTATAGGAGGGAGGAGGAGGGAGGGGCCTACGCCGCACAACGCAGCTCCCGGGAGGGCAGGCATCCCCAGTGACAAAACATCACTAATAAGAAATAATATAATAAAGAGTCCACAATATCAAACAGAAGTCATGATGCAGTTAATGTAACCAATAACCGTTGATACCAAGATTGCTAACTTAACTAGTGTGCTTCCATCCCTAAATCATTATAAAAAGAGAGGGAAGGGGATTGTTGGGACTTTAAATGAGGCAATGAATGGGTAAATTCATCCGCCTCAATCCGTATGGTTCCCCCAGTTGGTTACAATACCACACTATTTTACATCCATTCTATGTGAAGGTATGAGCGTTCGGTAAATATTTATCCTAGCCTCGTTCTTTCTTTCCTTATGTCCAGCATTTGTTCATTTTGCAAATTCTCTTTTTTATTATAGATCTCTGTATTTATAATTGCTCCTGCTGAGTGGATAGATTCCACGAAACGCGTAGAGATTTGTCTTATTCTACATCTTATGGTCATGCGATTCTGAGATTCCACATTAAAAATGCTATGAAATATTGACGTTTTTTTATTAGGATTATTAATTAATTATGTTGATTATGAACCCCTACAATTATATTACTCTATATTTATCTATTATTATCCTTAAAATGGTTGTAAATTATGATATTACTATGTACAATAAATTGTTAAGGTGTTCTTTATCTTATAATGTTATGTTTTTAATCTATGTATATTTGTGTGGAATCCATTATCATGTGACCTTATTTTTCTAGTTGTGCTTCATTTAAAGTCCCAACTCTCTCCTTCCATTGATGGGGTCCATGAATTGTCTGAATAGGCGATCTGCTTCCAAGTGCTTCCAAATTCTGACAGCCTGGAAGATATATGCCCCTCAAATCTGGGAGATATTGTTGTGCCAATGTCATGATTGGATCCACCTCTCTTAAGAGGGATTGGCTGTGCGTCCCGCCTTGTCACTATATGTAGGACACTGCTGCCATGTTGTCCAGATGGAGCAGGACTGGGCGACTCTGTATGTGAGGCAGCAAGGTGGCCAACACCATGAATGCTGCATGAAGTTTCAGAATATTGAAAACTAGGCCCTGAGTGGGAAATTCCCCTCTGCCCTGGATCTTGAGTTCTTCGCAGGTGGCGCCCAACCCTGCTGCGCTGTGGTGATCAATGATCCATGGCTGTGGCCCTAATGGACTATGCTGTTTAGCATTTGTTTCGTCTACCACCAGAGACTCTGGCGCCTCCGGCTGGTGATCCTGATTGGCTGGGCTAGACGTACTCTTCCACTACATCAGGAAGCCTTGTTGGAAAACTCTGAGAGGACTCATGCACTGGGATGCTGACATCACTGGTGCAGCCAATGCCTGTTGGAACTTCTTCCTGATTTTGGGGAGTTTCTGAGGAGGCAAAGAAACTGTGGCCACCTGAGTATTGAATTGGGCCCCTAGGTAGACCATTTTCTGTGTAGGCTCCAGCTGGCTCTGGTAATGCCTGTTCCTCAACGCAAATCTGAAGAAATGCTGGTATGACTGAAGGATCGGGACATGCTGATAGGCATATTGCAAGTGCACTGAAATCCTCCAGTTTCCTGGTTGAACAACGTGGATTATGGTATGGAGAGACTCCATCTTGAGTCTATCCGGATAAATTGATTCAGCCTCTTGAGGTAGTTTTGAAGGCTGCCGTTTAAACAACCAATAATGGCCTTGCGCCACTGTGGACTGAATCCGCCATTTTTTGGCAGTGGTCTTGTCGGAACTGAGTCACTTTGAGCCACCTGGCTCCAACTGCCTCCTGGGCAGGCCTGGCATTAAAAGGGCTTTTGGGTATCTTGGGGAGCCGCAAGGGTCTTAGCTCTCTGCGATCTTACAAAGGTTGACTGTGTACCCCTCCAACGCCTTCTGAAGTCCTTGGATAGGCAAAAGCCTCCGAAATCCCAGTACCTGTTTGGCACTCCTCTGGATGGTTGCCCCCTCTGGCATCTGGACCTTTGATCTTGGGGCAGAAGACCTGATTTTCCTCCTGTAACCCTGGAGATGGCAGTCTCCAGTTTTTTGGCCAAACAGCGCCTTTCCAGCAGTTTACAACAATTCTGCTTTGAGGATGGGTCAGCCGCCCAGAGTTTTAGCCACATCGCTCTGGCTGTGGCTGAGCTTAGCATGGCTCTGGAGGACCATCGAATGATGTCTATAGCTGCCTCACCTGCAAAGTCCGCCGAGAGTTTTATCTCATCAAGAGCCTTGATGATTTTTTTTCTTTTGGCAGCTGGTTTTTGATCGCATACTACAAGTTCTGCGCCCACACTCACATAGCACTTGCTACAGATGTTAAAGCAACGACGGTTTACAAGCACCACCTGCCGTGAGGTAAAACTTTCTTAAGTCCACGTCAATGCGTCAATCAAGGATATTGTGAAAGCAGGAAGAGTCTTCCATCGGAAGTGTCACATTCTTGGCCAATCTGGTGAGGTTAGATAAAGGAGTCGCATCTTCCTCCATTAGTGGATACAACTTCTGCAACCTATTGGTTGAGGTGGATTTCCCCACCCCTTTTCCCATCCCTCCTGAAACAGGCCTTTTATTTCTGTCATAAGAGGAAAGGTAGCTACCTGTTTCTTTAGGGTCCTTCTATGGAACCCAAAGGCTTGTTCACACTTGCAGCAGGCTCTGCTATTGAACTGAAAAGCGATCTGTGCCTAGGTCACTTTTCAGAGGCATTTGATATTATCACGTAGAGGGGACAAGTGTTTCTGCCATACAATTTTCAAGGAGCAATTTGTACTCAATGTTGCAACTCACATAGGGGCGGCCCATTCACTTGGCTGCCCTACCTGTGCAAAAAGAAGCCCCTGATCCCATTTAGGGTGACCAGCTTCGCACAATGTTTTTAAAGGCGCATTCCCACACGTGACAATCACAGCAGAATCACTTTGCATTTGGGGTGCCCTGAAAGGATAAAGGCACCTAATGCGTGTTGTGCAGCGATTGCCACACAATTTAAAATCAGATTGTATGGTGTGTGATAATAGGTTTTCTCCTTCTTTGGAGGAGGTTCCGGATCCTCCCATTCCAGTGCAACTTTTACCGCGTTAGTGAATGGTGGTATTAACGCAAAATCAAAGCCTGTACTTTTAGGATCCTCTGCCAAGGAGGAGGCGATATCTTCTCCTTCTGCCTGGAAGGTTGGCTGTAATACTGGGTCTGGGGAATCAGCCTGCCTAATCTGCTGGGCTAGCGTCCCCCCTGAAGTGCCTGGTACCCCTCTAGTTAGATTGGATGTGACCTGATCCACTGGTTGGGTCTCACAAGTAAACCCTGCTGAGAGCTTATGCTCAGAAACGAGAGAGTTACCGGCTGGATTTGACGGCTATCCCCGCTGAGAGCGGAGGAATGGAGGTGCACCTCATTGATTCCTCATTGGTGTGTGAGTCCTGCTGACTGGGGTATTCCCCCGGGGAAATTGTGATCGGCGCAGAGAGAACTGAATTTTCTTTAAGCTCTCCTGGATTCTAGTTGAGCTGTGGACGTACCTGTCTTTTTTGCCCAGGAGGTTTGGTGAAGGCTCTCCCCCTTGGATCGAGAACGTGCGAGGGGAACGGAGCAGGTCGGAGGTGCACGAGCCCTCCCGAACTGACTCACGAATGGAGACAAGCCGATCCGAGCCCCTCTGTCCACAGCGAGATCGGGGGATGCTCCCATCTGTGGGTAATGCTCAGTCTGTTGACAGTGATTGTGGGCATACGAGGAGAGCTGCAGTACATCACACTAGGATCAGGCGAGTATTGCTGTCTATTTAATATTCGATATTTAGAGGTGGAAAGACCACAGAGAATTTGCTTTAACAGCTGAGAGAGGACTTGGATCTTAGTGAAAGTAAAAGCCTATTTCTATTGTAATTGAAGGAGGGTCAAGATTTTCTAACTCCTAAGGAAGAGATAACTTGATATTTGAAAGTTCTGGAGTGGGGCCATACAGTGAAGCTGGCATTAACAGATCCCCTAATTATATGGTATCAATAAGCGGATACAATAAAGTAATTATTTAAAGGCACAGGTGTACTAAAGAACTGAGGGTGTGCGATTTCTGCAATACTACCTATCTCATTGAGTTCTGATCATAATATGCCTCCAAAAAGTGCACATTCTCAGAAAGCCAAAAGAGGATCCAACGGAGGAACAGCTAAAATCCCCCCGAAGCCTCCATCTACTCCAAAAATAGACATCAAGGGTTTTTTTCAGCATTCTCAGTCTCAGGATCAACTAGAAGGCTCTATAATAACGGAATTGCACTCTGTGTCTCCTGCAAGGGATACAGAGCCTAGATCCAACGCTGATTTGGAGGCCTATATACCACAATTTACGATGGATCAAGAGAGATTGGAACAAAATCCTACTTGGGATATGCAGGCATATATAAAGTCCTTACCAACTAGGGAGGATATGGATAAATATGTCTATAGACTGGAAGTTTTCTATAAAGAGGAAATGCAGACACTGAGGTCTTCTTTAGTGGAGGTGCAAAACAAGATAGTAGCCACAGAGTCTAGATTGGACATTATTGATCATAAAATATTATTGCTGGAGGAAAAGAATAATGAAGTTGATCGACGGATAAAGCATTTGATTGATGCCTCAGACGATTTGGAAAATAGAAATAGGCGTAATAATATAAGAATAAGAGGCCTGCCAGAATCGGTGGGAATGGATGGCCTGAAAGTGGCACTCCAAGGCATATTTAATGACTTATTAAAATGGCCAAGGACAGCAGATCTTGAGATCGACAGAGCACATAGGGTAATGGGCCCCAGAGACAGAGAAACAAGATTACCAAGAGATGTTATATGTAAAATCCATTTCTTTTTTGTTAAAGACAGCATTATGGCAGCGGCCCGGACACAACGTACCATAGAATATGAGGGTGCCCAGCTTATGCTTTTACAGGATCTGTCCAGATATACAATGATGAAGAGGAAGGCAGTAAAACCTCTACTGGAAATTCTGCGACAGAAGGAGATATCTTATAGATGGGGATTTTCCTTTCAAATTAAGGTTCATCGAAATGGACACAATATTTTTTTTCGGGACATGGGGGACCTTCCCAATTTTTTGAAAAATCTTCAACTCCCTTTAGTTGATTTGCCGGCATGGTCTCAAATATATTATGGTAGGACAATACACAGGGTAGATTGATGGCTGAGCGAGGTCGGGACGGGGGAGGCTGGGGGGGAGGAAGATGAGAGGGATGTATGTTTAAAATAGAATTCATGCTTAAAATAGAATTTTTTTTTTTTCAATTAAGTTTAAGCACTGTTAGTTGTATATGAAAGGACCAGATGTTTCATGATGGAAAATTTATTACGAGGTTATTGACAGCTTATTATAAGTTGGGGCGGGATTGGGATATGGGTTATATTGCTGATGGCACTTGGTTTATCAGAGGTATGTAGGGTGGGTGATAAGGGGGGGGGGGTTCAGCATCATTTTTTTTTTTGTGCAATGGAGTTTAATCACTGTTAGTTGTATAATATTTATGAAAGGACTAGAGGTTTCATGATGAAAGATATATCACAAGGTTATTGATTGCTCATTAATAATTTGGGGCGGGATTGGTGATATGGGTCATATTGTTGGTGGTATTTGGTTTTTCAAAGGTCGGTAGGGTGGGGGTTATGGGGGGAATTTTCAATATTTTAAGTGGTTGCACTTGGTTTTTAATAGACTGTTAATAGACTGTTGAGGGAAAGTTTTTTTTCTTTCTCTCTCCAACCTCATAACAGTTCATAAGGATAGGTTGTTTACTGATGTTAAGGTGCTATGAAGTTAATTGTATAATTTTCTCAATCTCAAAGGGGAACAGGTTATCACATTATGTATTGGTTATTAGTTTTGTAAACACCAATTGCTGCATACACTACACTATAAGGAGATATTGTTATTATAATTATTATGTCGGGGAATTCATTTGCACATTGTTGCTGATAATGCTTGGTTTATAGCCAGACAGGGATGGGTGGAGCATGGATGGGGTGGTGTGTTGTTTTTTTTTTTTTTTCTCCTCTTCACAATAGTTTTTGAAAGGATTGGTTGTTCAATGAAGAAAAAGTTTTATGGGGTTAACTATATAATTTATATAATTTTAAATGTGAATAAGTCTGCACTTTATGTACTGTTTATTGCTTTTGACAGCACTTGATGTTGTATGTATCATATTTTAGGTGATATTGTCGCTTCTTTAATCATGTTTGGGAATTTATTTATGTAATGTTGCTGAGAATATTGGGTCTATAGCTAGATTGAATTGGGGGGTGTGAGGGTGGGACTGGGGGGGGGGGGGTTTCTTTTTTTTTTTCCTTCTTCCCTCTCATTTCTCCCTTCTTCTCCTTTTCCTCTCCCAAGGTGCCCTTCCCCCTCCCTTCCTCTTCTTCCTGTTTGCTCAATTTTTCTCTTTGGGTTAGTTGGGAACAAAAGGTTTTTAATTGAATAATATGCCTGGGTGGGATACGTCTTTTCTAGGGTAAACCCCTTTATCTCCCTGATTAGGGAACTTACTAAGTAAGATTGATTCTAAGGAATCAAGTAGCTAGTGAGAGAATCTGTGTGTGTGGGGTGCGTGATTGTTGTGTGGGGTAAATTTTTTATTTTTTTTTCCTTTTCTTTCTCTCCCTCATGGGGACAATAAAACAATGTTAGAGGTTTAAATTCTGCAATAAAAAGATCACAAATCCTATACTCTCTCCATAAGCAAAAGGTGGGTATTGCCTTATTTCAGGAGACACATTTTTGATCAGACCATATACCTAATTTACAGAATAGATTCTATACAACTTGGTATCATGATTCCTTTTTATACTCAACATCTAGGGGAGTTTCCATAGCAATACATAAATCAATACCTAATCAGGTAATGGAATGTTGGAGGAACAGAGACGGGAGGGCATTACTAGTAAAACTTGTTATATATGGTAAAAAATGTCTACCTCCCTAATTATGAACAAATTAAAATAGCAACACACCTGTTAACAGATCTTATGGAGAGAGCAGAAGGGGTAACAATAGTAAGCGGTGACTTTAATTTTGTCTTTGATCAGGATATGGATACTACCACACCTGTAAGGTCGCAGAAGAGTAGAGATAAAAAGAAATTTAAGGATATGATAGAGAAGCACTAGTTGGTCGATATATGGCGGGCTTTTCACCCACTAGAGCGAGAATATACGTTGCACTCAAACGTTCATGATACTTATTATAGACTTGATTACTTTTTGACCAATCGGTTGGCAACGGCGGCGACCTCTTCCTCGGATATAGGCAATGCGATTTGGTCAGATCACATTCCGATATTTTTGGTGATAGCAGAATCCAATGGGAATAGGAATAGAAGTTTTTGGAAGTTAAATGATAACTTATTATTTGATGAGGCCTGTGTAGTTGAGATAAAAGAAGCAATAATGAATTTTATAAAAGATCATATAAGGGACTCTACCTCCTTACCTATTCAGTGGGAGGCCTTGAAATGTGTAGTGCGGGGTCTATTTATAAAAAACGGATCTAGATTAAAAAAAGCTAAAGAGAACAGAACAGCTGCTCTCCTTAAGGAAATGTCGAGATTGGAGTCACTGCATAAGGGATTACCAGAATCCGGAAAATGTATGGAACTAATAGAAAAAAGAGCAGAGTTGCGAACCTTGTTAAATGAACAAGCATTGTGGGTTAGAGATAAAAAACGGCCGCTGTATTATCAACAGGGTAATAAGCCGGGCAACCTATTAGCTAGGGCACTACGCCAACGGGTAAATGCATCATCCATTGTAAAGATTAAATCAGAAACAGGTGACGTAGCGTATGACCCAAAGGGGATTCTGAAGGCATTCCATACCTTTTACACTAGATTATATAATATCCCAAATCAACTAGCAGAACAGGATCCGGAAAAATTCCAGCAGAGAATATATCAATATATAAAAGATACGGCTTTACCAACCTTATCGGTAACAGAAATAGATCAGCTAGAACAGGAGTTCATTGGTGCCAGGCAAAAGCCCCGGACCCGATGGCTTTACCCCACGATTCTATAAAAATTTTAAAGATTTATTAGTCCCTATTATGAAGCGGACATTTAATTCTGTAACTGCCCCGCAGCCCTTTGTTTCTCAAGGCATGCAGGCTTTTATCTCATTGATACCTAAACCCGAAAAGGACCATACTTTATGCGGTAACTATCGACCTATTTCATTGACAAATATTGATCTTAGAATATATTCTAAGATCATTGCAAATAGAATCACCCCGATAATACCGAAGTATATACACTTAGATTAAGTGGGATTCATAAAAGGACGAGAGGCAAGAGATAACACCTTAAAGACATTGACACTGGTGGAATATGCCCGGAGACACACCATCCCATCCTGCCTCCTGGCAATTGATGCCGAGAAGGCGTTTGATAGGGTGGGATGGTGTTTTCTCCGGGAGACTTTAAGACGGTCGGGGTTGGGTCCAGTGCTTCTAGAAACAATAATGGTGTTATATCATAATCCAACTGCTAAAATACGAACGAATGGTGAGGTATCTGATACAGTCACCATAGCGAACGGTACCCGACAGGGATGTCCATTGTCCCCTTTGCTATACGTATTAGCTATGGAACATTTAGCAATAGCTATTTGGAATAATAGGGATATATCAGGTATAAAAATAGGAGATATCGAATATAAAATGTCAGTTTATGCTGACGATCTGCTACTTTATATCACAAACCCATTGGTCACTTTACCAATTCTAATTAGGGAATTCAAGCGCTTTGGGGAGGTGAGTAACTTTAAAGTGAACTTTGATAAGTCAGAAGTGCTCAGTATCACTCTTCCAAGTGATACTGTGGAATTAATTAAAAAAAAACTTTTCGTTTAAGTGGCAAGCAAATGCGCTTAAAAACCTCGGAACATACATCCCTAAGGATATAAGTAAGATACAGGAATATAACTACCTTCCGTGAAAAAAATTATAAAATTACTTCAACAATATAATAAAGGAATATTTTCTTGGATGGGTAGGATAAGTATTATAAAAATGGACATTTTGCCTAAGATACTATACATATTTCAGACTATCCCAATATTCCCTTCAACAAAAGTCCTGATCCAACTACGGAAAGCCATTGGGAGTTTCATTTGGGCAGGTAAAACTGCTAGAATTAATAGAGAAGTATTAATTAAATTAAAGCAAAATGGAGGGTTGGCTCTCCCAGACCTATCAACTTATCTTAAATCAGTATTTATTACCAGGATCATGGATTGGTTTCATAACGCTGATAGCAAACAATGGGTGAGGTTGGAGGAAGAAGTGGCAGCGATTAAGCTGAAATCATTACCATGGGTAGTAGAGGAAAGATGAACTCCTGAAGGGGAGCTACCCTTTTTGGTTGTTTCAACACTGAAAGTATGGGATGGAATACTGAAATTGGGAGTAAGGTCTACCTATAGAGGTCCAATGACCCCCTTATTTGATAATCCTGAATTCCCTCCAGCAAGGGACGCTAGGAATTATCTTAAATGGCAAAGAAATGAAGACACCAGGATAGTAGAGACAATGGAGGGGAATAGACTTCTTCCGATAGAGGCTTTGGGTATGGAATATAAAACAAAATGGATGCAGTATCGACAGCTTCAGATGTACATCTTTTCTTTGGCGAAAGAGGCGATATTGGATAGACCACTTACAGATTTGGAAAAAATGCTTCTACAAGAACAAAAGCCATTTCATACACTCTCCAGAATTTATAGATATTTAATTTCAAATAATAATATACATGAGGTAACATATGTTAAAAAATGGGTGACAGAACTGGGGATAATTATCCCCAAAGTAAAATGGGAAAAGGCAATTAAGTTAACACATAAGCTATCGATCTCCTATAGACATCAAGAGAGAAATTTTAAGATTCTAGCAAGATGGTATAGATGCCCTGTGGACATGCATAAGATAAAATCAGATAAAGAAGACATCTGTTGCAGATGTCGGGGGGCAAAGGGTACAATGTCGCATATGTGGTATTTTTGCCTGGGGGTCCAAACTTTCTGGAATAACATTTTTGGAGTATATAGGGCAGTAACAGGAATGAACTTGCAGCCTGATATATTTATAACAGTACTTTCAATGATCCCAGGTTCAGTGAAAAGTATAAAGAAGGGTATTCTTAAACATTTTTTAACAGCAGCGCGCACAGTTATAGCCAGGAAATGGAAAAGTAGTATAGAACCCTCTATAGGGGATTGGGAGTGTGAGCTGTTTGAAATGCGGTCATTAGAAGAGAGGATGGTATTAGAAACTGGGCTAAAACAGCAGATTATAACTTTTTGGCAGGT
The DNA here is from genome assembly GCA_037952835.1 of Lithobates septentrionalis. Classification (NCBI taxonomy): domain Eukaryota; kingdom Metazoa; phylum Chordata; class Amphibia; order Anura; family Ranidae; genus Lithobates; species Lithobates septentrionalis. The sequence continues at coordinate 214,103 of JBBDGP010003349.1, forward strand.
ATGGGGAGAGTATAGAGCCATGTTGACATCATGAGTAAACGGGGGAGAGAATAGGGAATTGTATGGTTTCCCCCCCCCCCCCCTTTTTTGGGGGGGTTTCTTTTTTTTTTTTTTTTTTTTTTGTGGGTGTGTGTGAGAGGTATGAATGATTCAGATGATAGGACTTTTATTAATGGATGGTCAGGGGTTCTACTTCAAATTAGTATAAATAAAGAAATGGGGGAAAAGGAAAGGGTGAAAGGAAGAAAGAAGGGAAGAAAAAAAAGAGAAAATAGAGAGAATAAATGTGGCATACATAAGGAAAGATAGTCGTAGAGTATCAAAAGGACAAGCTACAGAGTTTTAAGTTTGAAGTGGGACCCATAATTATGAACAAATGAATGATAATACCAAATCATTGATAAAGGTTGGTTATATAAAAAAAATAAAAAAAAAAATAAATTTAAGGGGGTCTGAATACTTTCTGTCCCCACTGTATATATATATATCCACTGTATCCAGTTTAGCTAGATCTGACTTCAGTCCGTTCCTAGTGTACTGTTTGTAATATACTTCAGGCAGGCAGGTGATTCAGTTAGCTGCAGTGTATTTAATATATATATATATACAGTCAGCCTTATATATATATATATATATATATATATATATATATATATATATATATATACCGCATTTATCGGCGTATAACACGCGCCGGCGTATAACACGCACCCCAAGTTTAGGAGGGAATTTTAAGGAAAAAAACTTTTAGGAGGGAAGTTTAAGGAAAAAAAACTTACATTTAAATGCCCATCAATGCAGCATTATCGTGTCCATCTGCAGCCTTGCCCCAGTGTCCAGTGCAGCCTTGTCAGTGCAGCTTTGCCCCAGTGCAGCCTTGTCAGTGCAGCTTTGCCCCAGTGCAGAATTGTCAGTGCAGCTTTGCCCCAGTGCAGCTTTGTCAGTGCAGCCTTGTCAGTGCAGCCTTGCCCCAGTGCAGCCTTGTCAGTGCAGCATTGCCCCAGTGCAGCTTTGCCCCAGTGCAGCCTTGTCAGTGCAGCCTTGCCCCAGTGCAGCCTTGTCAGTGCAGCATTGCCCCAGTGCAGCCTTGCCCCAGTGCAGCCTTGTCAGTGCAGCATTGCCCCAGTGCAGCTTTGCCCCAGTGCAGCTTTGCCCCAGTGCAGCCTTGCCCCAGTGCAGCCTTGCCCCAGTGGTCCGTGCAGCCTTGTCGCCGCCGACATACAAAAGTTTAGTTTGGATTTTTAAATATGGCGCCGCGGAGTTTGGAGGGACTCGGCGGCGCTCGTTCAGCTGAGCGGGACTGTAAACGGCGCCGAGAATAGCCGAGAACCCTCGGCTATGTGTATGTCGGCTCCGCCCAGTCACTGTGTCCTCGGCGGCGCTCGTTCAGCTGAACGAGCGCCGCTGAGTCCCTCCGAACTCCGCGGCGCCATATTTAAAATACACGCTATGTGAATGTCGGCGGCGATCGCTCCGACAGATCACAAAATAGCGGGGATCGGCGTATAACACGCACCCACGATTTTCCCCTGATTTTAAGGGGAAAAAAGTGCGTGTTATACGCCGATAAATACGGTATATATCCACTGCATACAGTTTGGCTATATCTCACTGCAGGCCTTTCCTGGTGTACTGTTTCTAATAAACGTTTGGCAGGCAGGTGATTCAGTGAGCTGCAGTGCATACAATATATATACAGTCTCCTACATATATATATCCACTGCATTCTAGTCTAGCCAAGCCTATATCTGACTGCAGGCCCTTCCTGGTGTACGTTTTCAAATATACTTTCAGGCAGGCAGGTGATTTAGTGAGCTGCAGTGCATAAAATATATATACAGTCTCCTACATATATATCCACTGCATTCTAGCCTACCCAAGCCTATATCTGACTGCACGCCATTCCTGGTGTACGTTTTCAAATATACTTTCAGGCAGGCAGGTGAATCAGTGATCTGCAGTGCATAAAATACATATATGTATATATATACAGTCTCCTACATATATATCCACTGCATTCTAGTCTAGCCAAGCCTATATCTGACGGCAGGCCATTCCTGGTGTACGTTTTCAAATACACTTTCAGGCAGGCAGGTGATTCAGTGATCTGCAGTGCATTAAATATATATATCCAGTCTCCTACATATATATATCCACTACATTCCAGTCTAGCTAAGCCTATATCTGACTGCAGTCCATTCCTGGTGTACATTTTCAAATACACTTTTAGGCAGGCAGGTGATTCAGTGATCTGCAGTGCATTAAATACAGTCTCCTACATATATATATCCACTGCATTCCAGTCTAGCCAAGCTTATATCTGACTGCAGGCCATTCCTGGTGTACGTTTTCAAATATACTTTCAGGCATACAGGCAGGTGATTCAGTGATCTGCAGTGCATAAAATATATATACAGTCTCCTACATATATATATCCACTGCATTCTAGTCTAGCCAAGCCTATATCTGACTGCAGGCCATTCCTGGTCTACGTTTTCAAATACACTTTCAGGCAGGCAGGCAGGTGATTCAGTAATCTGCAATGCATTAAATATATATACAGTCTCCTACATATATATATCCACTGCATTTTAGTCTAGCCAAGCCTATATCTGACTGCAGGCCATTCCTGGTGTACTTTTTCTAGTAAACTTCAGGCGGTGTTTTGCTAATAAAATTTTACAGCATTCCTGGAAGGCCACCAAGGAGAGGCAGACGCTCACAGGCCACTAAAAGAGGGCAAGCAGGCTCTGTGTCTACAGCCAACAGTGCTGGTCGGGGACACGGTGCATCCTCAGCACGTGGCCATGGGGCACGCTTGTCCTTTTTTTTGGCAGCTGGCCGTGTTGATCAATAACATGCAGAAGAGTTGGTAGAGTGGATAACTAAGCCGTCCTCATCCTCCTCATCCTCTGTCACCCAGGCTCAGAGTAGTTTGCCTGCCAATGCAGCTGCCAAAGCGGCCTATTCCATCGGCTCAATGCCATCAGTCACTCCTTCCCTAGCCCCACCATTATGCACGGAGGAGTCCCCCAAACTGTTCGACCACAGTGTCGGGTACATGCTGCAGGAGAATGCGCAGCATTTTGAAGGCTCCGATGATGGTACCCAGGTTGAGGAAGGCAGTAACGTGAGCCCAGAGAGAGGGGGTGCCCAAGAAGGAAAATAAACTGGCAGTCATGTTCCCCCAGCTGCAGCATACTGCCAGGTTTGCTCCAGTGATGAGGAGGGAGGGGATGATTGATGAGGTCACTGACTCTACGTGGGTAGAGGCAGGATGCCCTCCAGGGGCCAGCTTAAGGGCAGCCACCCAACTGCATGACACAGCAGAGCTCCGCATGTGCAGGCGCTGCTGACTCCCAGTGAAAAGTACTTTGGTGTGGGCTTTTTTTGATACGTGTGCAGCAGATAGCACCGTTGCTGTTTGCAACATATGTCTGAAGCATATCAAGTGTGGCCAAAACAGCAGCCGCTTGGGCACCACATGCCTGACCAGACATATGTCGACCTCCCATGCAGTCCTTTGGCAACAGTACTTAAAAGACCCACACCAAAGAACAAGACGGACCTCTCCTTGCTCCTCATCATCTGGGATCTCCAACCCCACTATACCTTCAGTCTTCTCAGAAATATGTACTGAGAGGAATGAAGGTGTAGAATTAGGTGTGCCAAGTACTTGCGGGCAATCTGCTATCGCTACACCAACATCTAATTGTAGCAGGCAAATTTCCCTACCCCAGTTGCTAAACCGTCAAAAGAAATTCGGTCCCAGCCATCCACATGCTCAGCAGCTGAATGCTAGCCTGGCTAAGTTGCTAGCACTCCAACTGCTGCCTTTTCAGCTGGTAGACACAAATTTGTGAATTTGTGGAAAGTGCAGTACCTCAGTGGCAGGTTCCCAAACTCTATTTCTTTTCACGGAAGGCCATTCTGGCTCTCTACCGGCATGTGGAAGGCAATGTCTTGGCCTCATTGGACAGGGCAGTCAGTGGTAAGGTGCATATTATCACTGACTCATGGTCCAGCAGGCATGGACAGGGACGTTACCTTTCTTTCATATTGCATTGGGTAACTCTGCTGGCAGCTGGGAAGGATGCAGGATAGGGTGCAGTATTGTTGGAGCTTGTTCCGCCACCACGCCTCCAAAATGCTAGTAGTGGTGATTCTACCACACCTCTCTCCTCCACCCCCTCCTCTTCTTCTTCCTCTATGGCCTCTTTCTCTGCAGATTTGTCCTCGGAACCAGCGGTGCTCCGTAGGCGTTCAAGGGGCTACGCAAGCACTCAGGCAAAAAGATGCCATGCGGTGCTTGAATTGGTCTGCTTAGGGGACAGGAGCCACACTGGGGCAGAGATTCTGTCAGCTCTGCAGGGGCAGACTCAGAGGTGGTTGACACCATGCCAGCTTCAGCCAGGAATGGTGGTTTGCGACAATGGCACCAACCTCCTCTCCACCCTCTGACAGGGACACTTGACCCATGTGCCCTGTTTGGCTCACATCCTTAATTTGGTGGTGCAGCGGTTCTTGTGCAGGTACCTGGGCTTACAGGATCTCTTGAGGCAGGCCAGGAAAGTCTGTGGGCATTTCCGCTGGTCATATAATGCCAGTGCTCGGCTGGCTGACCTTCAAAAGGAATGCAACCTGCCCAAGAACTGCCTCATTTGTGACATGCCCACCAGGTGGAACTCAACGTTGGCTATGCTGCAGCGGCTGCACACGCAGCAGAGGGCCATGAATGAGTACCTGTGTGAGTATGGCACCAGGACAGGGTCAGGAGAGCTTGGCTTCTTTTCGCCACGCCAGTGACTACTGATCAAGGATGCATGCACTGTCCTATCACCATTTGAGGAGGCCACGAGGATGGTGAGCAGTGACAGTGCATGCATCAGTGATACTGTCCCTCTTGTCTTACTGTTGGAGCATACGCTTTGTGGAATAATGGACAGGGCACTTGAGGCAGAACAGAGGGAGGAAGAGGAGGACTTCCTTACCTCTCAAAGCCCCCTTTATCCAGACAGTATTCCTGCGGGCCCGCCAATCACACAGGAAGAGGAGGAGGAGGAGGATGAGCATTGTGTCAGCATGGAGGTGGAGCCTAGCACTCAGCATCAGCAGCAGTCTTCAAGGGATCGTTTTCAGTCCCCAGAAACCCATGGTCTTGTACATGGCTGGGAGGAGGTGGCTGTGGATCATGTCATCCTTAGTGACCCAGAGGACCCTGGATTGAATGCCTCAGCAAACATTCGCTGCATGGCCTCCCTGATCCTGCAAAGCCTGCGAAAGAACCCTCGGATTCGTGATATCAAGGAGAGGGATCATTACTGGCTGGCAACCCTTCTTGATCCATGTCACAAGGGTAAGGTTGCGGAACTTATCCAGCCTTCGCAGAGGGAGCAGAGGGTGAAACATTTTTGGGAGGCCTTGCAGAAAGGTTTGTGCAATGCATTTCCAGAGCCTGGGAGGTTACAATTTCCTGGTCCTCCTGGACAACGTGTTGCTGAGGCTTCGGTCAGTCACAGAAGGAGCGGTGGAGAAGGTGGCAGTCTGACCGATGTGCTCAGACAATTCTTTAGTCTGCAGCCCCAGGGTCTGATTGGTTCCAGCAACCATCGCCAGCATCTGATTTACAGTGGGGACGGAAAGTATTCAGACCCCCTTACATTTTTCACTCTTTGTTATATTGCAGCCATTTGCTAAAATCATTTAAGGTCATTTTTTCCCTCATTAATGTACGCACAGCACCCCATATTGACAGAAAAACACAGAATTGTTGACATTTTTGCAGATTTATTAAAAAAGAAAAACTGAAATGTCACATGGTCCTAAGTATTCAGACCCTTTGCTGTGACACTCATATATTTAACTCAGATGCTGTCCATTTCTTCTGATCATCCTTGAGATGGTTCTACACCTTCATTTGAGTCCAGCTGTGTTTGATTATACTGATTATACTGATGGAAAATTTCTGCTGCACTTAAGGTTCCTAAGAGCACAATGGCCTCCATAATCCTTAAATGGAAGACGTTTGGGACGACCAGAACCCTTCCCAGAGCTGGCCGTCCGGCCAAACTGAGCTATCGGGGGAGAAGAGCCTTGGTGAGAGAGGTAAAGAAGAACCCAAAGATCACTGTGGCTGAGTTCCAGAGATGCAGTCGGGAGATGGGAGAAGGTTGTAGAAAGTCAACCATCACTGCAGCCCTCCACCAGTCGGGGCTTTATGGCAGAGTGACCCGACAGAAGCCTCTCCTCAGTGCAAGACACATGAAAGCCCGCATGGAGTTTGCTAAAAAAACACCTGAAGGACTCCAAGATTGTGAGAAATAAGATTATCTGGTCTGATGAGACCAAGATAGAACTTTTTGGCCTTAATTCTAAGCGGTATGTGTGGAGAAAACCAGGAACTGCTCATCACCTGTCCAATACAGTCCCAACAGTGAAGCATGGTGGTGGCAGCATCATGATGTGGGGGTGTTTTTCAGCTGCAGGGACAGGACGACTGATTGCAATCGAGGGAAAGATGAATGCGGCCAAGTACAGGGATATCCTGGACGAAATCCTTCTCCAGAGTGCTCAGGACCTCAGACTGGGCCGAAGGTTTACCTTCCAACAAGACAATGACCCTAAGCACACAGCTAAAATAACTTGTGGCTTCACAACAACTCCATGACTGTTCTTGAATGGCCCAGTCAGAGCCCTAACTTAAACCCAATTGAGCATCTCTGGAGAGACCCAAAAATGGCTGTCGACCAGCGTTTACCATCCAACCTGACAGAACTGGAGAGGATCTGCAAGAAGGAATGGCAGAGGATCCCCAAATCCAAGTGTTAAAAACTTGTTGCATCTTTCCCAAAAAGACTCATGGCTGTATTAGATCAAAAGGGTGCTTCTACTAAATACTGAGCAAAGGGTCTGAATACTTAGAACCATGTGATATTTCAGTTTTTCTTTTTTAATAAATCTGCAAAAATGTCAACAATTCTGTGTTTTTATGTCAATATGGGGTGCTGTGTGTACATTAATGAGGAAAAAAATGAACTTATATGATTTTAGCAAATGGTTGCAATATAACAAAGAGTGAAAAATTTAAGGGGGTCTGAATACTTTTCGTCCCCACGGACGGCCCAATTTTTCTGCCCTGTTTAAAGGGGCGTGTAATTACAATTTTGATCAAATATTTAATAGCAGGGCTCGTTCCTGCGCTCAACTAGAGTATCTTTAAGGGGTTACAGTGTTGTGGCACCACCACCACTGCCTAAGACCCAATTTTTCTGCCCCTACTTAACAGGGGAGTGTAATTACAATTTTTGATCTAATATTTCACAGCAGGGCCCGTCCCTGCGCCCACCAAGAGTGACTGTGAGGGCTTACAGTGTTGTGGCACCACCACCACACCACCACCAAAGGCCCAATTTTTCTGCCCCTGTTCAACAGGGGCATTTAATTATAATTCTTAATATAATATTTCACAGCAGGGCCCGTTCGAGCGCCCACCAAGAGTAACTGTGAGGGCTTACAGTGTTCTGGTACCACCAACACCTAAGGCCCAATTTTCTGTAGAGTATATAGGGCAGGCCGCATAGTATGTACAGGGGGTCCCCTACTTTCAAACATCCGACTTACAAACGACTCCTACTTACAAATGGAGGGAGACAACAGGAAGTAAGAGGAAATCTACCCCTAGGAAGGGAAATTCTCTCCTGTAAGAGTTAATATGGGAAAAAGGTGTCTCCACTGATGCTTTATCACCAATCCTTGTTTCCGTAATAACTCCAAATTTTCAAAATCCAATTGTCATTGGGACAGAAAGTGAGGTGAAATCTTCTGAACAGGGGCACAGACAGCAAAACAAATGTTACAGGGGTGATAACCCTTCCCTATGTTATCCAAAAACCTTAAAAATAGATTTTTTGGCTGGAGCTACACTTAAAAAATGTACCTGTTCCAAATTACAAATGTTAAAAACAGATTCAACTTAAGAACAACCCTACAGTCCCTGTCTTGTTTGGACCGCCTGTATACTGCTGTTCAGAGTATATAGGGCCTGGGGCCCCACGCCTTTTCTTTTTTAATTTGGGTGCGGGGTTCCCCTTAATATCCATACAAGACCCAAAGGGCCTGGTAGTGTTCTGGGGGGGGGGGGGTACCCATGCCGTTTTTCTCAATAATTTTCATCCATATTGCCGAGACCCGACATTACATTACAGCCGCAAGCAATTTTAAATGACTTTTATTCCTTTAGAAATGTCATTTTGTGCAGGGAATGTTCTACACACACAGGAAACACGCACCACTTTACAGGCATACTATAGTCACCCCCCCAGGTACGATATTTAAAGGAATATTTCACTTTTATTTTTTTCACTTTAAGCATTATTAAACTCACTGCTCATGAAAAGACGGCCCTTTTTAAAACTTTTTTTGCATTGATACATGTCACCTGGGGCACGACCCGGGTCCCCAAACACTTTTTAGGACAGTAACGGTGTTTGAATGTTCGCGCAAACTTTCAGTCCGTTCGCATGTTCTGTGGCGAACCGAACTGGGGGGGCTCATCCCTACTAGGATAGCAAGACTTACCTGTCATTGACTGTTCTTCAGAATGAGATGCTGCCTCTCTGGATGCCTGAATACCAAAGTCATCCATTACCTGACCATTTATGCTCTGTAAATAGAGCACCTGAGAGAGAGAGATAGAGAGAGTCTCAGCCCTCTCTTACCTCTGTTCTAATTGGATTGAAGCCCATCCACACAAAAGGACACTTTAAAGCTGGCTAAACATCATACAATCCTCTGCAGATTTTTTCCCTCAGATTTACCAAAACCACACAATATGAGGTCAAACCTTAAGAGCCTCAGTTTGTATGCAATCAGGCAGGCCCCTGCCTGGGGGAGGTAGCTCTCAGTCAGACTTTTATAGAGCTAAACAGGTTCTGTCGGTGGATATAGGGGTGGAGCCATATCTTATGTATGCTGCCATGTTTGGCTTCAGGAAATTATTATTATTAGTCTATATCTTGTACTGAATGAACCATTTTCATTGCTTTAAAATGGAAAATATCACATTTGGCAACTAGATGGTTTCCTGTGATACTTAACACCATCTAGTGTTATTGTCAGTGGCGGCTGGTGCTCAAAATTTTTTGGGGGGCGCAAACAAACTGAAAAATACTGAACTCCCCATCAATTGCAGCCTCACTGTGCCCATCAAATGCAGCCATTGTGCCCATTAAATGCAGCCATGGTGCCCATCAAATGCAGCCACTGTGCCCATCAATTGCAGCCATTGTGCACATCAAACGCAGCCACTTGTGCCTGTCATATGCAGCCATTGTGCCCATAAAACGCAGCCACTGTGCCCATCATATGCAGCCACTTGTGCCCATCATATGCAGCCACTGTGCCCATCAAATGCAGCCAATTGTGCCCATCATATGCAGCCACTTGTGCCCATCATATGCAGCCACTTGTGCCCATCATATGCAGCCACTTGTGCCCATCATATGCAGCCACTGTGCCCATCATATGCAGCCACTTGTGCCCATCATATGCAGCCACTGTGCCCCATCATATGCAGCCACTTGTGTCCATCATATGCAGCCACTTGTGCCCAACATATGCTTCCATTGTGCCCATCAAACGCAGCCACTGTGCCCATCATATACAGCCACTTGTGCCCATCAAATCCAGCCACTTGTGCCCATCACATGCATCATATCCATCATATCATGTCTTCAACTTGGAACTCTGCCAAAACAGACAATTGTACCCCACTTCCCAGCAATGTTTCATATTCCTATATCTGGACACAAATATCTGTGTGCTAAGTATACCTTTTGTTTCATTCTCATGGGAGGACTCTCAGGGGAGAAAAGACTTGGAGGACACCACTCAGAGGTCACCAGGAAACTCCCACCTCAGAAAGAAGGGGAACTCAGCACAACACCACACCCCGAGGATCTGGAGGAAGGAGAGGTGGAGGAAGTGGGCGAACTTGTCACCACAACAGGTCAGTGTCTGACACCCCAGCTTCAGGTAATATATGTATGACTGCATATTTATAATACATGTTTTTACTCAAATTTTTAGGTGATGTGCTGGTTGTGGAAGAGCAAGCTCAACATTTCACAAGTGCAAGTGCACAAATCCTAATCGAGGACATCATGGTGTGGAATCGTGAAATTGACATCATAAGGGATAAACTCAATGTTCTTGAACAACAAATGAGGAACATGATTGATAGACATGTGCATTCGTTTTCGTCCGAATGCATTTTCGTCCGAATTTCAGGTATTTTCGTTATCGTTTTAACAAACGATAACGAAAGTGCAGAATCCAAAAAATGAAAAATCCGACATAAACAAATGCTTTATTTTCGTTTTCGTTGCTACAACAGTTCGATATAGATAGGAGATTCGACATGATGATGACAATAACAATCTGTGTCCATCAAACCTGTGGTCGAATGTGCCTAACTTTAACTCTATTAGTCCAAGATTATTCTACATAGAGAGAAAAGATTCGACATAGAGTGAAAAGATTTGACGTAGGGGAGAAAAGATTCGACATAGGGGAGAAAAGATAAATAAAAATAATGATGATGATGATGAATGTTATTGGCTGATTGTAACCAAAGAGGAGGAGCAGTAAAATAGCTAGAACTAAGTACATACGTACTTTGGCTTATGGTGTCTGTTGAAAGTTCTAAGAAGATTCGACGGAGCAGGTAAACTATACGGCGTCGTACAGTTTAGCTGCTCCGTCGAATCTTCTTTGAACATTCGACAGACACCATAAACCTTCAATGACAGATTCGACCTTAATTTGGATTTTTGGACAAATGCAAATTTTAACGAAAAACGAAATAAATGAAAACGAACTTCGGGAGTAACTAAATACATTTATTTTTCGGAGGAAAACGAAATTCCGAAACGAAATATTTCAGTGTGCACATGTCTAATGATTGATGTGTTGGGGAGAACCTAAATATCTTACAAATGCCACCATTTTAATTTTTTTTGTACTAAACTAAAATATTTTTTGTACATTTTAAAAGCCAAATTTTGAAGATGCACACGGTGTGTCAACATGTGCTATCTGCCATCAGGGGATATCAATGTACACGTTTTGTGGGTGCAACCCTTTCCTCGTAACTCTAGTAGGTGAGAGGAAGGGGTTGCACCCCCAAAACACATCCATTGATCCCCCATGATGGGAGATAGCACATGTTGATATTAGGCATGCGATCAGGAGGGAAATACCCATTTTGAATCCCAATTTGTGTGCAGCTGCAAAATTTGGCTTTTACAGGGGTGACATCACCCCCCTGATGAAGGCAATATCAACACATTTTGGACAAACGAATGTCTGATATTGCCTTCGGTTTTTCTACGTTGAACTTTGTAACTTTGTAGAGTTGTGTATGTTATGTTTTGAAACATGCCTGTTTATACCAAAAAAAAAAAAATTGTAAAAAACTTGAGAAATAAAAAATGTATTTTACACCAAAATTTTATAAACGCACATGTGAATGTGCACAGAGTAAAAAGTTTGAGAATCAACAATGTGTGGCTTCTTCTTTTAATGTTCAATACCAGTTTTTGAAGTAATTTTGTGTTTACAGTGACAATGGGGCTTATTTACTAAAGGAAAATCCACTTGGCACTACAAGTGCACTAGGAGAACCTATAGGAGACAGCTAGAAGAAACACAAGCAATAAAGAAAATTCAAGATTTTATCAGATAATTTCTTTTTTATTAAAAAATTATTTAGAGATAAAATAATTGACATATTTCTGGCGAACTTCACGGGCGCTTTGGGGTGCCAAGCCAGGACGTCCAGCATCCAGGCCCATCCGGGGATTAGCAGGAAGTCTGGCCTCAGGCCCAACTGAGGCAACATAATTTTGGGCATTTTTACGTAAAACATTGTGCAATATGCAGCAGAATAATATGATGTGGTTAATTTTGTAGTCTGCCATATGTATTGCTGTTAGAAACAGGCGGAACCGGCTGGCCATTATCCCGAAGGCATTCTCAACGACTCTTCGGGCTTTGGCCAGCCGGTAGTTAAAAACCCTCCTCTCCGGGATGAGGGTCCTCTGGGGGAATGGCCTCATCAGGTGCTCGCCCAGACTGAATGCTTCATCAGCAATAAAGACGAACGGGAGTCCTTCAACATTGTCCGTAGCAGGTGGCAATGCCAGGCCACCAGTCTGGAAACATTGGTAGAACTCGGTCTGGGCGAAGACTCCTCCATCCGGCATCCGGCCATTCTTCCCCATGTCCACATAGAGGAACTCATATTGTGCCGACACCACCGCCATCAACACTATACTAATAAAACCCATATAACTGTAATAGTAAGACCCCGAATGGGGTGGTGGCACGATGTGGACATGCTTCTCCATCTATAGCCCCTCCACAATTGGGAGAGTCCCAACGGTTGGCAAAATGGGAGGCCACAGTCTGCCATTTCTGTGGCATTGAAGGAAACTATGAAGTCAAACCAGACAAAAAAATATTAGTACTTTTGCACATAACATTGCAATCAGATTAAACAAAAACATTGTTGGCCAACATCAGTATAACATTTATTTTAAGGAGTATTTAAAGACAAAAGTATAAGGTCCACTTATCAGATATTGCGTCACAATATAAGGGGACAGCAAAGCCAACAGATGGTGAAAAACGGGGTCCGTCAACAGGAGAAAGTTCCTGAAATCATCAGGATTATTCTCCTGGATCTCACGAAGCAAAGGCATATGAGAGAATTGGTCAGGCTGGAGTAACCAATTCTTGGTCCATGAACTCCTCCCCACCCTGTTCATGGACTAGGCTTGGGTCCAAGTATGAACCCCAACACCAAGCCCCCACACAGCACGAACTCTACGACGAGTACGTCCCCGCAACATGGCTTCAAAACGGTCGGCTGCTCAGAACGAACAGAACGCACTGAAGAACAGCAAGGCCTGTGAAGAGCGAGCTGAAAATCAGAAACGAGCGGACAAGAACGCACTGAAAAACAGATACGAACTGACTACACGTACTGAAGAACAGATAAAAACCCCACAAGCACAAACTGAAGGGCAGTAATGGACTGAAAAGCACGAAAGCTGAAAAGCACGAAAGCTGAAAAGCGCGAATCGTCTCTCACCAAACTTCTACTAACACAAGATAAATACGAGATTAGCAGAAGGAGCCCGAAGGGTGGCGCACTGGCTATTGAACTTCCGTTTTCTAGTCCCGTCGTACGTGTTGTACTTCACTGCGTTCTGGACGGTTGGAATTTGGTGTGACCGTGTGTATGCATGACAGCTTGAGCAGAATTCCGCTGGAACTCCACTTTCTGACGGGAAAACCGGTCCTGTGTACAGGGCATGACACTCATTTTGTGTGGTTTAACAACACTCTGTGGCCGGAGGCCATACCATACTTCAGAGCTCCTACACATAGTACCTACACATAGGTACGCTTCTTCTATCCCACCAGTGACTCCTTTCCCAGGACTGACTACAGAGTAATTTCAGGAAGAACAGTGCTAAACACTAATTCACCCTCACCAGTTCTTCACAACACTTACAGTACACTTACTGTTGCCCAGCACTCAGGCAAGGAGTAGAGCTACTGCACTTAGTCACAGGGCCCTGTACTTCAAGGTTCCCAGAATAATTCCATACCACAGGGGGCCTTATGATATGGACCCAACCACATAGCCAGCCACCTCTACTTATAGAATCTCTGTCACTGGCCTTCACAGCTTCAAATCCAAACTGTCTGCTCCCTCTTCTTGACACAATATGCTTCATGACCCGGAGGGTTAACTATATTTCAAACTCTGTTTCATTACCACGAGGATTAACCTGTATTACACACACACTGTCTAACCTGGAGGGTTAATTTAGACAGGTACTCTAGCATTCCCCAGTTCTTTTGATACTCTATGGATTCACTTGTTAGTCACACACTTGATTCAACTCTCCCAAGTAACTCAGACTAGGGCATTCTTCTTTAACATTAACTGCTTTTACTTAATAACATGGTCAAATACAAGTTGAGGTAGTACAGTAGACCTAAAATCACGATTACTTGACTGTCCTCTTCCATACGTTGCATTACACTGAACTCTGGATATGCTTTACCCTGTGGTGCTGTCCATATGTTATAATGTCTAAAGTCATTCTCCACCAGTAAGTCCAAAGTCCATCTTTTGGAAAAAGTGACAGGGTCTCATTAAGTGGGTAACTCCACCTCTCTGATGGATCACATAGTAAAAGTTGGTCCTCACTGCATCACTCCCATGCTGGACTCACCTTGAGGTCTTGCCCTCCCCTGTTTAAATCACTTCATAAGCAGGAAGTGAGTCATACAGGGGAAGACACTTCACAGCACAAACCCTAACCCATGTAGCACAAGATTAAACAGCATCTTTAGGTAGGCACCTGCTTACATGCTGAATTCAAGTTTGACAATGGCTAGAACCTGACTATGGTTCACTCCTGCTGACCTGTTGGTGTGATCTCAGTTTGTCCCCTGATCTTGATTCTTGCCTGCTGTCTTTTTACTTAACTACTGTCCACTGCCTATCCAGGCCAACGTTAAATATACATAGTTACATAGTAGGTGAGGTTGACAAAAGACACAGGTCCATCAAGTCCAACCTATGTGTGTGATTATAAGTCAGTATTACCTTGTATATCCCTGTATGTTGTGGTCGTTCAGGTGCTTATCTAATAGTTTTTTGAGACTATCGATGCCCCCCGCTGAGACCACTGCCTGTGGAAGGGAATTCCACATCCTGGCCGTTCTTACAGTAAAGAACCCTCTACGTAGTTTATGGTTAAACCTCTTTTCTTCTAATTTTAATGAGTGGCCACGTGTCTTGTTAAACTCCCTTCCGCAAAAAAAGTTTTTATCCCTATTGTGGGGTCATCAGTATGGTATTTGAAAATTGAAATCATATACCCTCTCAAGTGTCTCTTCACCAGAGAGAATAAGTTCAGTGCTTGCAACCTTTCTTCATAACTAATATCCTCCAGACCCTTTATTAGCTTTGTTGCCCTTCTTTGTACTCGCTCCATTTCCAGTACATCCTTCCTGAGGACTGGAGCCCAGAATTGGACAGCATATTCTAGGTGTGGCCAGACCAGAGTCTTGTAGAGTGGGAGAATTATCGCTTTATCCCTGGAGTTAATGCCTTTTTGATATGCATGCCAATATTCTGTTTGCTTTGTTAGCAGCAGCTTGGCATTGCATGCGATTGCTGAGCCTAGTATCTACTAGGACCCCCAGGTCCTTTTCCATCCTAGATTCCCCCAGAGGTTCTCCCCCCTAGTGTGTAGATTGCATTCATATTTTTGCCACCCAAATGCATTATTTTATATTTTTGTACATTACACCTAATTTGCCATGTAGTTGCCCACCGCATTAATTTGTTCAGATCTTCTTGCAAGGTTTCCACATGCTGCGGAGAAGTTATTGCCCTGCTTAGCTTAGTATCGTTCGCAAATACAGAGATTGAACTGTTTACCTCATCCTCCAGGTCGCACTGCAGTTTTGGTTACTAAAGCCCCCCATTCCCTCGTGAAGACTGAGGAGAAGAATAAATGCAATACCTTCTCCATCTCCTCATCCTTTGTAATGAGATGTCCTTCCACATTCTTTATGGGGCCAATATGGTCTGTCCTCCATTTTTTACTGTTTACATACTTAAAGAATTTCTTGTAATTTTTTTTACTCTCCTCCGCTATGTTTCTTTCCTGTCCAATCTTAGCCGCCCTAATTGCACCCTTACATTTCTTGTTGCAATTTTTATAAAGTCTGAATGCTGATGATGATCCCTCAGCCTTGTATTTTTTGAAGGCCTTCTCCTTTGCTTTTATTTGCATTTTTACATAGGAGTTAAGCCATCCAGGACTTTTGTTCACTCTTTTAAATTTATTACCCAATAGGATGCACTGGCTAATGCCCTTATTTAATATGCTCTTAAAGCGAACCCATCTCTCCTCCGTGTTCTTTGTGCCTAAGATTTTGTCCCAATTTATGCCTTCTAGCAAGGTTCATAGTTCAGGGAAGTTGGCTCTTTTGAAATTCAGTGTCTTTGTATTCCCCTTATGTTTCCTAATTGTGTCATTTATACTGAAGCCAATTGACCTGTGATCGCTGTTTCCTAAATTGCTCCGTATTTCCACGTTCCAGGCTGCTGTTTGTTCTTGTGTCCTAGCCAGTTACCTTCCTCTCGGTCTGCATGAGCACCTCACAGCCAAGCCTTCCAGCAGAAGGAAGCTTCTGTGGACTGGACTCCTAGCACCCATACCACTCTTTGCTCTCACACTCCCCGTGTTGCACTCCAGGGGTGTCTAGATCAGAGATATAAGGGAAGTCCTCTTGTCTTCTTGGCCTCCAGCCAGGTATGTAACAATTAGGTTAATTTAGATCTGTCACATAGGTATCATGAAGTGAGAAAATGCATCTTATAGTGAGGGAAGGATGTAGCCAAACATATCTTTTGTTAAACCAATATTGGATTAGTGCTACTGGGTAATTACACTAGGACTAAGACTCAACTGTGTGTACTTTGACATTCAGGCATAATGACACTGGTGTGTGGTTATAGAGGTAGTGGAATATGGGCAGAGTGGATCTGTAATTTTTTAATGTTGCCATGTTATTTATTTTTGGGCACTGAGGCATGTTAACTTTTTTTTTTGGGGGGGGGGGGGGTTGAGAGAGAATTTGCTTGGTATTCATTTATTAACAAAGGGTAATGACATACATACACACATATCGTCCAACTTTTTGAGATGGGAACGAGGGACACCTGTTGGCAAAAATATGTAGACATATGACACCCCCCCCGCCACACGCCCTTAAAGGAAAATTCTAAAATGATTATTTAAACCCACAGGTGCTTTTTTTTAACCACAACTATTCCTTTATACTGGCTTTTGAAATTTATAAATGCGGGAATTTAGAAATTGGATGAAAAGTTTAGCACTGGGAAACACTTTTTGAAAAATAAATAGTGCATTTTGTATACAAATATATAGATCAGACCAAAATGAGAGACAAATGAGGGACAAATGAGGAGGAAAGAGGGACAGAGGGACCAAAATCAGGGACAGTTGGGAGCTATTAACACAGCAGTGAAGGGAAACACAAAAAAGGAATGAGATACATAAGTAGTACAGGAATGAGACAGACAGAGCAAGAAACTCAGGAGAGACCAACAATCAGTGAAAAAAGAGTTAACTGTAGAGGACAAGATACACACACAGCGAGGGAACAAATGATGCAGAAGAAGACCTAGAAATGATAAGTAAAGGACTGAGAGACACATTCACAGTAAGGGAACAAGGGAACAAGAGACACCAGTGTAAAGGAATAAAAGGGAAAAAATGGGACAAATTTAAGAATCAGGAAACCAGAGACACAGTAGTGAATAACACATGAGTTGTAGCAGAATATATCAATGAAAGTCATACCCACACAGCAGGAGCACATCTAAAATGAAGGGATATACAGAAGAGAGAGAAGAAACATAAAGAATAAACAATGTCATGAAACTAGGAAAAACACAGACAAGATAGACACACACAGGAAGCACAGCAGAGTCACATATAACTAGATAAAGAAAGATATAAAGAAAGACAAATAAAAAGAAATAATAGACTCTGGGAATAAGGTGTCATTAAGTTAAAGCAGTGTTTCACAACCTTATTTTCAGTCAAGGCATCCTTTAAAATTATGGACAGTCTCAAGGCACCCCATTCTAAAATGTAAAAACTATTCTAATAGTTTTACATGATGTGGCAGCATAGACACACGTAGAGGTGATTTATTCTTACAAAGCGAATACACTTTTGCATACCGGTACCGATTAGTTTGCCAGTGTTTCTCCTCTCTCTCAGTTTCTCTGCATCTCTCAGCTAATGTGACCCCAGTGTTGATGGAGAGGGGCAGGGGAGGGTCAAACAAAGATGCTGTGAGAGCGATCAACACCCTTCTTATCAACACTGATGACACCACTGGTTATTAGGATGCCGGTGGCTGGATGGCTGAAATGGTGCACAATAAAAACCTGTGGCTTTGTGTAAGTAGAAGACAGGCTTGATCCACCTGCTGGCTTGTATACATTTTTGGGACATTTTTAGTCATTTTGCCAAGAAACCTTTTTCATTTTGGATAGAGTGAAGATGGATTAGAATTACCTATTAGGTTTTTATTGCTGTCTGTGAACCCCCTAAACCCCCCCCCCCCCCCGTTAGGGAGATTTACCCTCACTATTTGTCTATACTTAATTAAAGACCTGGGTTCAGTGCTACTCCACAATCTGAAAATCGCTTTTCAGGAGTAGGCTGCACAATGGGGTGGGGGACGCAAATATTTGATTGGTAATCACTCTGAATGCTTACCGATCAAGTTTTATGGCGATGGCAGTAATGGCATATGAACAAACTCATGGCTGTTTGCTTAATTTTAGTAGAGCTGGCTTTGGGCTCTCTAAAAGAAATGATTCAGGCAACTATAAAGCTCACTTCTTTGAGCAAATAAAGCTATACCCCTCCCATATGTCCTAGGTCTGAGACCTCCAAATCTGGCTTCAGGATGAAGAGCAAAGAGGTCCCAGAATCCCACCCATGAGGAGTCAATTTCTCAATCTCCTTTCTATGCAAAGAACCTGTAAATGCTCAGCTCTGAGCACTTCC
Organism: Lithobates septentrionalis; assembly: GCA_037952835.1. Classification (NCBI taxonomy): domain Eukaryota; kingdom Metazoa; phylum Chordata; class Amphibia; order Anura; family Ranidae; genus Lithobates; species Lithobates septentrionalis. The sequence continues at coordinate 232,807 of JBBDGP010003349.1, forward strand.
AGGTTCATATCTGACAAAACCCAGATGGTTATGGCAGACAATCAGCAAATCTCCAACTCTGTGTTCTTAATCTGTTTGACCTTTGAACAGGGACAAAAATAAAAGAGGACAACAATTACCTTTCTGGCTGTATTAACTATCACATAAGGACTTGTAAGCCCTTGTGATAGCAATAAAGTTTAGTGTAAAAGCAATAAAGTTTAATGTAAAAAAATTATATATTTTACAATTGTAAAAAATAATATACAAATAATATACTATAGAAATAACTATAAAAAAAAAATTAAAGCACATGTATGTATACTGTATATATTCCTATCTAGGACATACATAAACGCTATTTGTGCAACACCATATTAGGTATCATAGTTTTTCACCAATTTACAGGCACTATCTTTTTACTTCAGTCTCAGCTTTTATATACAGTGTCTCACAAAACTGAGTACACCCCTCACATTTTTGTAAATATTTTATTATATCTATTCATGTGACAACACTGAAGAAATGACACTTTGCTACAATGTAAGGCAGTGGGTGTACAGTTTGTATAACAGTGTAAATTTGCTGTCCCCTCAAAATAACTCAACACACAGCCATTAATGTCTAAACCGCTAGCAACAAAAGTGAGTACACCCCAAAGTGAAAATGTCCAAATTGGGCCCAATTAGCCATTTTCCCTCCCCGGTGTCATGTGACTCGTTAGAGTTACAAGGTCTCAGGTGTGAATGGGGAGAAGGTGTGTTAAATTGGGTGTTATCGCACTCACTCTCTCATACTGGTCACTGGAAGTTCAACATGGCACCTCATGGCAAAGAACTCTCTGAAGATCTGAAAAAATGAATTGTTGCTCTACATACAGATGGCCCAGGCTATAAGAAGATTGCCCAGCCCCAGAAACTGAGCTGCAGCACGGTGGCCAATACCATACAGCAGTTTAACAAGACAGGTTCCACTCAGAACAGGCCTCGCCATGGTCGACCAAAGAAGTAGAGTGCACGTGCTTGGCATCATATCCAGAGGTTTTCTTTGGGAAATAGACGTATGAGTGCTGCCAGCATTGCTGCAGAGGTTGAATGAGTGTGGGGTCAGCATGTCAATGCTCAGACCATACACCGCACACTGCATCAAATTGGTTTGCATGGCTGTCCTCCCCGAAGGAAGCCTCTCCTAAAGATGATGCACAAGAAAGCCTGTAAACAGTTTGCTGAAGACAAGCAGACTGAGGAAATGGATGACTGGAACCATGTCCTGTGGTCTGATGAGACCAAGATAAACTTATTTGGTTCAGATGGTGTCACGTGTGTGTGGCGGCAACCAGGTGAGGAGTACAAGGACAAGTATGTCTTGCCTACAGTCAAGCATGGTGGTGGGAGTGTCATGGTCTGGGGCTGCATGAGTGCTGCCGGCACTGGGGAGCTACAGTTCATTGAGGGAACCATGAATGCCAACATGTACTGTGACATACTTAAGTAGAGCATGATCCCCTCCCTTTGGAGACTGGGCTGCAGGGCAGTATTCCAACACCATAATGACCCCAAACAAACCTCCAAGGTGACCATTGCCTTGCTATGGAAGCTGAGGGTAAAGGTGATGGACTGGCCAAGCATGTCTCTAGACCTAAACCCTATTGAGCATCTGTGGGGCATCCTCAAATGGAAGGTGAAGGAACGCAGGGTCTTTAACATCCGCCATCTCCTTGATGTTTTCATGGAGTAGTGGAAGAGGACTTCAGTGGCAACTTGTGAAGCTCTGGTGAACTACATGCCCAAGAGGGTTAAGGCAGTGCTGGAAAATAATGGTGGCCACACAAAATATTGACACTTTGGGCCCAATTTGGACATTTTGACTTAGGGGTATACTCACTTTTGTTGCCAGCGGTTTAGACATTTATGGCTGTGTGTTGAGTTATTTTGAGGGGACAGCAAATTTACACTGTTATACAAGCTGTACACTCACTACTTTACATTGTAGCAAAGTGTCATTTCTTCAGTGTTGTCACATGAAAAGATACAAAAATGCGAGGGGTGTACTCACTTTTGTGACATACTGTATATATATATATATATATATATATATATATATATATATATATATATATATACACACATATATAGTTTTTGATTATTTTTTTTCAGATATTTTTGGAGCACTACAATGATGTTTTTACATTCACATTATGAAATGTATTGTATGTACAGATTATTATCTATTTTGAGCACATTTGCACGTTATTGATTTGTATTTCAGATTCATTGTATTTTGGGGCTTATTTCTAGGTCCTATCTATGGTCACATTTTTTCACTGTAAAGAGATATTTATAGGGTGTTATTCATAGTTATTTTTGATCAGCGCTGCCTTCCTTTCTTTTCACAGTCAGATTTAGCAAAGGCCATTTGCAGGCAAGAACTCAAAGCCCCTTGTTGTGTAGCAGAACACAGTGATCAGCTTGTACTTTCCCTCCTGTGGCTACTGGTCCTAGCTCCACCTCCTCAGGCACTGCCAACCCACCTGGCTGCAGCTGCCCTTTTCACTAGCCCTCCAGGCTAAGTTTCCTCCAGACTGACTCTCACCAGCCCACCTGGTTGACTCTGCAGGAGATCTCCAAGAAAGGGATGAAGACTTGGCACACCACTGTCTTCAGGGAGAACTGACTACATGTGGCAGTCTCCCCCCATTGTAAGTAGTGCTGCTCTACTCACACTGTCCTTTTATTTGCTCCAGTGCCTCCAGGAAGGGCTTCCTTCATGTGTTGTGACAAGATCCTTCCAGCACCCGGGCCTTGGCCCAAGGTCACCCTCCAGACTAGGGGGTACCCCAGAGGGCCATGACAACCTCCACAGCATTATATCTCCATCTTTCACCCGACTGCCTCTGCTGGTATGGCTCATGCCTTTTTATGAGGTAAGCCTTGCCCCCTGCCAGCCCTTTACTGGGTATTGGCTGAGGCCCTCATAAATATTCCAGGCAGCTCCTCATAACCTCCACCCGCTAGCTCTAGAAGTTTCTACAACCTTCTAGACCAGGGGAGGCACCAGAGGAGCTGTCAGAATGAGTCATCCTGCCCTGACTCACTGAACCCTGACCCAGATTCACAGCTTACGCTTAGCCCTGAGCTGACTAAATTTACCTACGCTAAAAACTAGCACAACCTAGAGGCTGCTCCAAACACATTTTCAGATCATTCCGGTCTGATCACGTGATCCAGCTCCCCTGTTTCAGCCAGTGGCAGCTGCAGGGGAGAGGAGGGAGCTCTAACAACAGATGGGCCAAAGGAGCCTATGAATGATGTCACCATTCCATGCTTTACCATCTGTGGTCAAATGCTCTCTCCTCTCCCTTGCAACTGCTGTTGACTGACACAGGGAGATCAGGTGACTGGACTGTGAAAATAGGTAAGTATATACCTTTCTTAGGCCAGCTATACACAGTGCAAATTTATTTCCTGCAACCACGGGATGCAGGAAAGAAATTCACACTATTCCCCCATCAACACAGACAGTGCTGACGGGGGATTCTTTCCTGCTGAGCCATTGTCTGCTGCCAGCATTATTGGGCAGGGAAGCCATCCACGCCAGGAGAAGACAAGGATTATTGATAGGTGCTTTAGCAGCTGCTAGTGATAATCACAACTGAATCAGGCAAGGTTAGTTGTACCCAAGTGGATTGATCAACTTGGTACATTCAACCTTCCCATTAACGATTCAAATGTTGGCTGGTTCCTGCTGAACCAGCCGAGATTTGAACTATGTATGGCTGGCTTTACACAGGTTGGTAAACATACGGTAGGTGATAGGAGGGGGAGAGGTGGGTGTTTTTAAGATTAGTTAGATTTAGTCTGAAATTGTTAGGTATAGACATGAATGGTAGAATAGCCTGCAGAATTCAGCGTATTTCACCTGTGATGCACTGGTCATGGATGTAGGGCCCTTTCACACCCAATGCAGTTGAATGCAGTTGGATGCATTTTGAACTGCAACTGCATCAACTGCAGCCCAAAATCAAGGTAATCCTGCAGGCATAGTTCACATCATTGACAAGAATGAAGGACTCACCGCTCCAGGTGGATAAATTAGTGCCTGATAGGAATGTCCAACCAAGTGCTACTGGGTAAGTAGATAAAGGAAGAAATGGCTGCACATTGATTGAAATCCAAAATGTTGTTTATTGATCACCAAGATGACATCAAAGGACACCAACACATAGGTCTTGTAGAAACGTTTCACACAGTACAGTTGTGCTTATTCATTACTATAATAATGATTAAGCACAACTGTACTGTGTGAAACGCGTCTACAAGACCTGTGTGTTTGTGTCCTTTGATATCATCTTGGTGATCAATAAATAACATTTTAGATTTAATTTATAGTTCACATCATTGCAGTGCAGTTCAGTAGAGCATGCTGCATGTTTCTGCACTGCAAATGCAGGGAACGCGCTTCAAATGCACTGCAGGCACCCCTTTAACCACTTAAAGTGGATGTAAACCCAATGTAATCCTTTCTAAACTACTGCCATAGGGGTTATCTATAAGGATATACATGCCTCCTGCATGTATCTTTACCTGTCAAATGTCTCCCCTCTGTCTGTTATGAGAGCGAAAAACTGCATATTCTGTGGGTGGGTCTGTTGTCTGGAGCTCGGTGGGTGGAGTCGTGATGTCAGTAGACTCCCCGCCCACCTCTACACTCCTTGTCAATATGCATTTTCTCCTCTTTATTTCTAACACTGAACTTCTGCTATGATCTCTAACATCCAGTGAAAAGACAGGAAAGTAACCACATGACTTCAGCATGCCAAATCATGCTGAGGTGTGGAACAGCCAATCCTTGCAGAGCTGCTAAAGAAAAGAGTGGGGGAGGGAATTAAAAAATAATGCCTGTGTCTTAGGCTGTCACTCACAGCAAGGGGGAGGATTTGACAAAGTTTTTCTCAGTTTGTCAAGATTTTTCTCACTGAACAATAAAAGAGGATTGCTCAGAGATGGATTAACTCTGTGTGGCAAGACTGGGCTCAAATGATAGGAAATCTTATACTCTACAGCAGTGGTTCTCAACCTGGGGGTCGGGACCCCCTCGGGGGTCAAATGATGATTTGCCAGGGGTCACCAAATCCTGGGCTGTTTCTGAAGCGCACCCTGCTCTCCCAGGCTTTTTGCGGCCGCCCAGCTGAGCTGTTCCTGGCGCCCACAGCCGCCCACTCAGCCTTTTAGCAGCCGTCCATTTAATTCATGGCATGGCTGGGGGGCAGAGACTAGAGGTCAGCTGACTGGTGAGGAATGTGAAGTGGGAGGGGCTGGAGGAGACCCCATCTCCTGATTTCGGCATAGGTGTCACTGCTGTGAGACACCACAAAGTCGGAGACACAGTGAAGCCGGAGACACAGTGAGTAACACTACCTGTGATTATAGTTGCCATTAAAAGTCCCCACTACAGTTCTCAGATCAGCAGATGACCTTGATCAAGAGCACCTAAGTTGGCTGATCAGAACTCCCCCCTGCACTGCCACTCATCCCATTCCCAAAAGAGAAAATCTCTCTCCTGCGCTCAAGTGTCTAGATTCTCAGTGTGTGATAGGGCCAGTAGGCTTTAGTGGTATCTGGCGTCTTGCAGCCCTCTTCAGAATGTTGGGCATTCAAAAACTACAAAGAGGAAACAAAAAGAAGAGAGGGCGCACCGACCTAGCGCATTACCACTAGCGTTTATTAAAAAGTAAAATAACAAGTAATATACTCACAAACGAGCTTGAAATACAGGCATGGACATAGACTGCAGGTATGCAGTAACAGACACCAGGATAAAGTGGGACCAGACATCAAGTAGATGCGGCAACGGCTAACGTGTTTCGGGGGCGAGCCCCTTTCCTCAGAGCCTAAGTGGGTGGTAACTCAGCACTGCCACTCATCCCATTCCCCCCACCCCCACCAAGGAGTAAGAGAAGGAATAAAAATAGAGAATACATGGAACGGAGTGGAAAAGAGGGGGAGGAACAAAGAAAAAGGGAGAGAAAGAATAAGAGAGAGAGAACAAGAAAGACAGCTAGAGAGAGGGATGGGGAAAAAAAACAGGAAATTAAGATAGAGAGAGATAAAAGGGAAAGAAAGGAGAACAAAGAGAAAGAGTGGTACATCCTGAAATGTACCATAAGGGGTTTCAATAGTGTACGAGTGGAAGGGACTCAGGGAGTGCTAAATGTCCGTGGGTTAAGGGCGCAAATTACATGTCTTGCCTTGGGTGCTGACAACCCACGCTACGAAAATAATTTTACTGTTAGGGGTCCCCACAACTTGGGAAATTTTATCAAGGGGTCACGGCACTAGAAAGGTTGAGAACCACTGCTCTACAGTATGATAAAAAAAAAATTCGGGTTTACATTCACTTTAACCACTTCAATACCAAGCACTTAGACACCTTCCCGCCCAGACCAATTTTCACCTTTCAGTGCTGTCGCAATTTGAATGACAATTGCGCGGTCATGCTACACTGTACCCAAACAAATTTTTTATCATTTTGTTCCCACAAATAGAGCTTTCTTTTGGTGGTATTTGATCACCTCTGCATTTTTTTTTTTCTGCGCAACAAATAAAAAAAGACCGAAAATTTCGAAAAAAAACAAGTTTTTCTTTGTTTCTGTTAAAATTTTTTGTAAATAAGTATGTTTTCTCCTTCAATGATGGGCACTGATATGGCTGCACTGACGGGCACGGATACGGCGGCACTGATGGGCACCGATGAGGTGGCACCAATGAGGTGGCACTGATGAGGTGGCACTGACGGGCACTGATGATGGGCACTGATAGGCGGCACTGATGGGCACTGATAGGTAGCACTGGTATGCGGCACTGATGGGCACTCATAGGTGGCACCGATGGGCACTCATAGGCGGCACTGATGGGCACTCGTAGGTGGCATTGATTGGTACATATGGGTGGCACTGATGGGTACTTATGGGTGGCACTGATGTGTGGCACTGATGGGCACTGATAGGTGGGCACTGAAGGGCACAGATGGGCACTGACAGGTGGCACCGATGGGCAATAACAGGTGGCACCGATGGGCAATGACAGGTGGCACTGATAAAACATTGGGGGCATTGCTGGGCAGATCTGGGACATAATAGTGCCAATCAGTGCCCATTTGTGGGCACTGATTGGCACAGATTGGGCACATGTGGATGGCCATGGGGTACATACCTGGCCATCCACATGTTGCCCCTTCCCTGGTGGTCCTAGTGGCATCCCTGGTGGTCCAGTGTGGTGATCTCAGGGGGGGCTGCGTTGATAAACAATCAGCGCAGACCCCTCCTGCCAGGAGAGCCGCCGATCGGCTCTCCTCTACTCGCGTCTGTCAGACGCGAGTGAGGAAGAGCCAATCAACGGCTCTTCCCATTGACAGCGTGATCAGCCGTGATTGGACACAACTGATCACGTGGTAAAGAGTCTCCGCCGGAGGCTCTTTACCAAGATCGGTGTAGCGGTGTGTCAGGCTGACACACCGCTCCACCGATTGCTGCGATGCGCGCCCCCGGGGGCGCGCAGCGGCATGTTATCCTGCTGGACGTCATATGACGCCCAGTCAGGATAACAGAACCAATTCCCGGACGTCAATCCGCTATAGGGCGGGCGGGAAGTGGTTAAGGACCGTGCCTATTTTTTACACTTGGTGTTTACAAGTTAAAATAATTTTTTTTGCTAGAAAATTACCTAGAACCCCCAAACATTATACATATTTTTTTAGACATCCTAGAGAATAAAATGGCGGTTGTTGCAATACTATGTTACACCGTATTTGCGCAGCTGTCTCACAAATGCAATTTTTTTGGAAAAAATACACTTTCTTAAATTAAAAAATAAGAAAACAGTAAGGTTAGCCCATTTTTTTATATTGTGAAAGATAATATTATGCCAAGTGAATTGATACCCAACATGTCATGCTTCAAAATTGCGCCCGCTCATGGAATGGCGACAAACTTTGACACTTAAAAATCTCCCTAGGCAAAGTTTAAAAATTTCTACAGGTTACCAGTTTTGAGTTACAGAGGAGGTCTTTTGCTAGAATTGTTGCTCTCGCTCTAACGATCGTGGCGATACCTCACATGTATGGTTTGAGCGCTGTTTACATATGCAGGAGCGACTTACATATGCGTTCGCTTCTGCACACGAGCACGGTGGGACGGGGTGCTTTACATTTTTTCTTACTTATTTTACTTTTTATTTTTACAGTGTCCCTTTAAAGAAAAATTTTTGGATCACTTTTATTCCTATTACAAGGAATGTAAACATCCCGTATAATAGAAACAAAGCATGACAGGACCTCTTTAATGTGAGATCTGGGGTCAAAAAGACCTCAGATCTCACATTTACACTCAAATGCACTAAAAAAAAAATATATATATATATTTATTTTTTTTCAATAAAAAACATTTCCCCTTAAAGACCATTGGGTGGAAGTGATGTTTGACGTTGCTTCCGTCATCCAATGGTATGGAGTCGAGTGGGGGCCATCATTCCCTCACTTAAAGTGTTTGTTAAGCATTTTTTTTAAAAACTGCCAGCCGCTCTATTAGAGGCTGGCATACAACACTGTGTAAATCCTTTCTAAAAATGAGCAGTGTAAATAGCTATTTAGAGCTGTCTTCAGGCCGGTCACGTGACTCGCAGCCGCTTTTCAGCTCCGATACACGGCTACTGCAGGAGGGACCATGATCTCCCTCTGACGTCAGTGAAAGGAATTCTGGTTCTGGGCGACCACACTTGGTTAATTTCAGCAAGACCACTTGGACCCTCGGTACCGTGAGACAGTCATATGAAAACACATGGAACATAGTTAGTTACATAGTTAGTCAGGTTGAAAAAAGACACAAGTCCATCCAGTTCAACCATAAAAAAAAAAAAAATATTGTACAATCCAATATACCCAATACTATACCCACAGTTGATCCAGAGGAAGGCAAAAAACCCCAGCAGAGCATGCTCCAATTTGCTACAGCAGGGGAAAAAATTCCTTCCTGATCCCCCAAGAGGCAATCGGAATTTCCCTGGATCAACTTTACCTATAAATGTCAGTACCCAGTTATATTATGTACATTTAGGAAAGTATCCAGGCCTTTCTTAAAGCAATCTACTGAGCTGGCCAGAACCACCTCTGGAGGGAGTCTATTTCACATTTTCACAGCTCTTACTGTGAAGAAACCTTTCCGTATTTGGAGACTAAATCTCTTTCCCTCCAGTCATAAAGAGTGCCCCCTTGTCCTCTGTGTTGACTGTAAAGTGAATAACTCAACACCAAGTTCACTATATGGACCCCTTATATATTTGAACATGTTGATCATATCCCCCCTTATTCTCCTCTTCTCAAGAGTGAACAAATTCAGTTCCTCTAATCTCTCCTCATAGCTGAGCTCCTCTATGCCTCTTATCAGTTTGGTTGCCCTTCTCTGCACTTTCTCCAGTTCCCCGATATCCTTTTTGAGAACTGGTGCTCAAAACTGAACTGCATATTCCAGATGAGGTCTTACTAATGATTTGAATAGGGGCAAAATGATATCTCTCTCTCTGGAGTCCATACCTCTCTTAATACAAGAAAGGACTTTGCTCGCTTTGGAAACCGCAGCTTGGCATTGCATGCTATTATTGAGCTTATGATCTACCAAAACCCCTAGATCCTTCTCCACCATGGATTCCCACAGTTGTACTCCCCCTAGCATGTATGATGCATGCATATTCTTAGCCCCCAAGTGCATAACTTTACATTTCTCAACATTAAACCTCATCTGCCACATAGACGCCCAATTAGACAGAGCATTGAGGTCAGCTTGTAAATTGGAGACATCCTGTAAGGATGTTATTCCACTGCATAGCTTGGTGTCATCTGCAAAGACAGAAATGTTACTTTTGATCCCAGACCCAATATCATTTATAAAGATATTAAAGAGTAAGGGTCCCAGCACTGAACCTTGGGGTACACCACTGATAACCTTAGACCATTCTGAGTAAGAATCATTAACCACTACTCTCTGAATTCTGTCTTTTAGCCAGTTTTCTATCCATTTACAAACTGATAAACAGAAAGTGAATTCACAAGATGTCTGTCTTTAATGAGAAGGGATACAGCTTATATGGGATACAGATCAAAGGGGGTGGGGGGGGGGGGGTTGGTTAGTTGAATGCATAGAGTTTTAGGGTTAGACCATGTTGTCACTCTGATATGTATCTATAAACAGCCAGATATGTTGCTACTGTCCAGGTGGCCTATCTTTATCTGATTGCCTAAGGCTAAACAGGATATACTTACTTGAAAGGGCTTGACAACAATAAAACACAACAGGGGGTCTGTTGCTGTACAAACATTCCCACATACTCATACACAAACAGAAACCTACACACAGAGATTTCACATAAGATGGCAGGGGAAAGAGAAGATGGTCACAATGTGGTGGTTCATTCATATTACAATCCCCTCTTAAGTCGTGGACATGACTTATCCCGTAACATACTCATCTTGGTTTTTGTAATATAAGCTGAGGTAAGCTCTATTAGCGTCAGCTGGGTCAGGGGTTCGAGTAACCCAGGAAATTAGGTACATAACAAGTTTGAAACAAGCATACACGAACAAGAAAAAAAGCAAAATCATTATAATAACCATAGCAATATTTTTTATCCATGAGAATATCCCACTAAGGCCAAACCCTCCTATGTTGTTAAAAGGGCTCCATGTCTTAGCTAGATCCCTTGCTTCAACCTGTAATTTGTCTACCTCTTTCCTGTGCTGTGCAATGATCTCATAACAATCGGGTACCTCTACACTAGTGTTATGTATCTAAGTGCAACATTCATAGTCCTCAGTTGTTTCGCACAGGCCAATGAGTGCCGCACTTATACTTTCTATTGCTAAATCATGGAGTTCTGTTTTCTGATAGCCCTTGTCTCTAGGTTTAGTTTTGAAATGTCATCAGAATTCTTGTCTAATATTTTAGAGTAGTTGTTCAGCCTTGTCATCATATCAATTCCCTATCCTGTCCCTGAGGGGAACCATGCCCAGGCCATGTCTTTCTTTAAGAACAAATCTCTCTTGTGGCGGTGCTTGAGAGGGTACCTAGGGTGTATGCAAGCCTTCAGCAGGTGTCCTCCCTTATTGTCCCCCAATATACTCATTATTGGGATCAGTGATGCAAGGTAACACCATCAAAGTCATCAAGAACAAGAGGCCCAAGGCCTTCCCGGAAGTCTGTGGTGAAATAAGCGAGGTCATCTTTTTCAGAGTCTTGACCACCTGCTTCACTCACTGTTCGAGGATTTGTATCACCTGCTTCACCCCTCTGTGCTTTATCTTCCTTCTTAGGTGTTTGGTTCACCTTCTTCACACGACTGGCATGGCTCCAAGCCTGTTGTCCCTCTACCAGGATGGCTGTTCGGCTAACCGTGATTACTGTAGTCGGGGGTCCAAATGGGTACTCTTGCTTCTTTGTATGCTTGCACTTGCTGGACCACTACGATGTCTCCCACCTGGAAAAGATGAGTAGGTTCCTGTGAAGAAAATGGAGAGGTACGAGCGACATGTTTTTCAAATCTATCCAAAGTTTTAATCGATTTCTTAACATACTCCTGTATAAGATCAAGATCCCCTCTTTCTAACATTAATGGCTGTCTGGCCCATTGAGTGGGGAAGGGTCTGCCCATCAGGACCTCGAAAGGGGAGTAACCCATGGTTTTAGAGGGAGTCATTCTTACCTCTGCAAGGACTGCAGGAAGTACCTTTTTCCATCCGTTGAAAGTTCCCCCTATGGCTTTCCTGATGTTATCTTTGAGTGCCATATTCATTCTTTCTACTATCCCTGAACTCTGGGGGTGGTATGGGATGTGAAACTTCCAGTAAATCTTCAGTGTTTTCACTAAATCTTGACACACTTTGGCTATGAAGGCAGGACCATTGTCTGGCTTCATTTGAAGTGGGCAGCCCCATCTTAGGGTTATTTCCTATGTAAGGATTCTGACTACTGTGCATCTTGCAACATATGATTTTACTAATGAGGGAATTAAAAAATCTTTATCCAATAACCCACATGTAACCTGCCAGCCTCTGTGTCCTACCCCATGATATTGTGAGATAAATAGGGGTGCACTAGCTACGGGTAAGCATGGTCTCCCCTCTTGGCAGATAAGCCCTGATTCAGGGCTTTTCTGCATTTCTTCAATGTTCCATCTCCTAACAGGATGGACACATTGTGAGTAGTGTGTAGTGTGGTTGCATGACCTAGGGTGAATGAAGTAGCCATCTCTACAACCATCACACAGGATGCTAAAGCTCGGAGACACGCTGGCATGCCCTGTACCAGCATAGGCACAACCCTTGAAAAAAATGCAATAGGGCGGAGTTTGCCCCCATGCTCCTGCGCTAGGACTCCAGTCATGGTTTTATAGTTGTCCCCGGCAAATAAGTGAAACATCTTGCCATATTCAGTTAATCCAAGACCAGGAGCTGTGACCATTGCAGTTTTAGGATACACAAAAGCATTACACATTTCATCATTCCCTTTTACACAAACTGGCATATCAATATTTGTGGCTTGTCTCAGGAGGTTATCGTAGTAGGAACAATCAGGTATCCATTGGCAGTAGTAACCAATTATACCAAGAAAAGATAGCATATCTTTCTTAGTAAGTGGGCAGGGCAGACCCACGAGAGCCGCAGCTCATTTGTGACTAATTTTGCTCTCTCCATTAGAAAGCACAAAACCAAGGTATTGAACAGTTTCCTGACACCATTGTAGCTTTTTCCTAGAAACATTGTGACTATTATCTGCTAACCAATGTAACAGATCTAAACCATTTTTTTGCATGCAAACTGGCTTGGGCTACACAACAATACATCATCAACATATCGGAGTAGGACAGAACCATGGCGGGGAGTCCAGGACCGCAAGGTTGCCTGGAGGACCACTGAGTAGACTACAGGGGAGTCCACATAACCCTGGGGCATTCTACACCATGTCATCTGGCGGTTTCTAAAACAAAATGCAAGTATTGGCTGTGTCTCCTCGTCCACAGGGACGGAAAAAAAGGCGTTTGTTAAATCAATCACAGAGAAATATTCAGCATGGAATGGAGGTGAGGAGTGATGGCACATCAGGCACTATGGGTGCGATAGGTACAACTAAGTTGCTTATGGCCCTTAGGTCCTGCACAAACCTATAACTGCCACCTGGCTTTTTAACTGGATTTATAGGTGTGTTGTAGGGTGAAACTGTTTCTTTTAAAATTCCTTGTTTAAGGAAGTGCTCTACCATCTGAGCAATTCCCTACTCCTTCTCTTTGCACAGGGGATATTGTTTGTGGTAAATGGGTTGTGCCCACTCTTTAAGGGTGGCCCTATAGGGGGTGCATGAGATAAGTCCCACATCGAGGGCGCTCTCTAAACATACTTTCTTAAGGTCCCCTTTTATTTCTCTGCTTAGCATTACAATTTTAGTAACAAAACACATTATATTTTCCTCCTAAACATAAAGCCAAAAGGTTAGGGATTTTTTTAGCATACAGTAAGCATTTTGAACATTTTCTTTCTTAGATGTTTTACCAGTGCACCTTTTCTAATACAAAAAAAAATGTTTGACGTCAAACCAATTATTACTACGTGGATTTTATGTATGGTATACCTTTAGTATAAAAAAACTATTGTTCACCAATGTTAATTAAAAAAAATTGAGCAGCTCAAAAACAAACATTTTTATAAGTTCCCATCTCTACAAGAAAGTTATACTTCACCACAACATATTGGAAAACTCTTCAAACTGTTTCTTCTATGAAAACAAAGATTACCGTTAATACACATATTTGTACATTACTAAGGGGTAATTTTAATATTTACAGTTCACTCAGCTCACTTAATTTGCATGACACTACAGCTGTTTGCACACACAGGCAATGCAATTTAACCTGTGTCAAAAAAGGGGGGGTAGTTTCTCCTTAAACTATAAAACAGCATTCCTTATCTTAAGAGCCCTTGCACACTGGGGCGGGGGGCGGCGTCGGCGGTAAAACGCCGCTATTATTAGCGGCGTTTTACCGTCAGTATGCGGCCGCTAGCGGGGCGGTTTCATCCCCCGCTAGCGGCCGAGAAAGGGTTAAATACCACCTCAAAGCGCCTCTGCAGAGGCACTTTGCCGGCGGTATAGCCGCGCCGTCCCATTGATTTCAATGGGCAGGAGCGGTAAAGGAGCGGTATACACACCGCTCCTTCACCGCTCCGAAGATGCTGCTGGCAGGACTTTTTTTACTGTCCTGCCAGCGCATCGCTCCAGTGTGCAAGCCCTTGGGGCTTTCACACTGGAATGCAAGGAGCGGCACTTTCAAGTCGGTTTGTAGGCGCTATTATTAGCGCAATAGCGCCTGCAAACCGCCCCAGTGTGCAAGGGCTCTTAAACTTTAATCATCAGGGAAAAAGGCCTTTTTACGTCACTAATCTTTTAACATTTCACTTTACTTGTTTTTATCAATTTTATTAACTGCATTGGGTGTGGCTCCAATGACCACATGATTAGCCATCCCAGAAAGTGTTTAAATTAATAATTTTTAGCTCACAGCTTTTAGATTAACTTTTCTTTTAGAATAAGCAAATATAATATTTTACGTTTTCTTTTCCATATTAAATTTACCACAGTGCAAAATGACTACACATTGCACACGATTTTACAATTTTAAGTCAATATTTACCCAAATTATACAGATCAAATTGTTCATGATTTTAAGTCAGAAATAAACATTTTTAGTCTTGCAATTGTACTTGTGTAACAATGTTACATCACTTTAAAACATACATAACAAACACAAAACAAGTCATCATGCAACCAATATTCAATCTGGGTTATCAACTGTTTTGTTGATACAGCACTTTAGGCATATTAATACAACTAACACGACATGACATAATCCATGGATCTCATACACCTCTACACAACAAACATAACTCTCACACTTGGCCAACTACAACCTGTAGACAAAAATATTAGCACATTTCTCTAATAAAACTGCACTTTCCATGCCTACTGTCATGTACCTTAAGGTAGAGCCTGACAAGCAGAGGAAGCCTCTCGTACAACTCTGGTTCACGGGCCACTGAGATTGCAAACAGCGGCCACGAGAGCACGGTGGGGTAGGAGTGCCTGTGATCTTCCGGTAGCCGGAGGAGATGCATAGCAGCTAGCAGCATTAGTGAAGCTGCGGTTGGTGGCTGTGGGTGCAGACACTTGTGGATGCAGGGATGCTGCGAAAGCAGGGAGGTTGCTGGTGCCGGGTACTGTGGAAGCTGGTACGTGGAGGCTGGAGCAAGGTGCAGAGTGAGACAAGCCGGGTCAGACACAGAGGGAACAAGGTACATCAAAGGTAATATTTTAAGAATGGTCAAGTCCAGGCAGAAGTTTGGCAACAGAGGAATCCGGGGGTAAGACAGAGGAATGGTCAAGCAAGCCGAGGTCAGGAATGGAGAGAGTCAGAGTAGTCAGAAAGCCAGGTAACGATCAGATCACGGAAGGGTAGCGAAACAGGATACAGGTGGAACTGCAGATCAGACAGCAAAGGCCCTAGTACATCTGCCATCCTTATATACTATAAAAGGGTGCCAAAACTAATGGGGGGCGTGTCCTCTTACACCCGGGCGCGCATGCGCATAGGCGTCCGCCTGAGCCCACGGATCTGCCTGTCAGGAGGGACAACATTGGTATTGTGCCAACGCATGCGCAATGGTCTCTGCCCCTGCGCATCTGCTCTGCTATGGCCAGCGAGTCCCTGACATTGCCCCCCTCTTACGGACAGCCTCTGGATGCCCACTTGGTGTTCCCTCTGTGGGTGCCTATGGAGAAACTCCTGTATCAGCTCTTTTGCATGGATATTCCCCTCGAGTTCCCAGGAGTTGTCCTCTGGGCCATAACCCCTCCATTTTATAAGATATTGTAGCTGGTTCTTTCTTCTCCTGCAGTTCAGAATGGCCTCTACCTCATATTCCTCATCACCATTGATTAACACTGGTTCGGGTGGACCCAACCCTCTATCAGGGAAGGGGTCCTATATCTCAGGTTTCAATAGTGATACGTGGAATACTGGGTGGATCTTAAGTGACTTTGGTAAGGATAGTTCATACAATACCTCGTTCAATCTTCGTTTTACCAGAAAAGGACCTATGAACTTGGGCGCAAGCTTCTTGGATGGGCATGCCAGCCTGAGGTTTGCTGTGGATAGCCATGCTCGATCTCCTGTTTAAAGATTCAGCTCCCCTCTCCCCTTCTTGTCGAATGCCCGCTTATTGTCCATCTGTGCCTTTGTCACTGCCTCCTGTAGGATCTTGTTGTTGGAGCTGAGGACCTCCATGGTATTCTGTACTGCTGGGACTGAGGACTCGGAAACAAAATCAGGTAAAAAATATACGTGGAAACCATAGTTCGCAAAAAATGGGGATTGGCCTGTGGCGGAATGGCTAGCATTGTTGTAAGTAAACTTGGCCTGGGGCAACAATGTCACACAATCGTCTTGTACAAACGATGTAAAACACTGGATGTACTGCTTCAGAGTCTGGTTTGTTTGTTCTGTCTGTCTGTTAGTTTGGGGATGGTATGCAGAGGATAAGTATAGCTCAATTTTCAGGACCTCACCCCCCGGTCAGATACAATATTCACCGGAACCCCATGCAATCTCCTTAATAAAGATTTTGGCCATCTCCATGGCAGAGGGGGTATTCTTCAATGGTAGGAAGTGGGCATCTTTGATAACCTGTCTACCACCACAAAGATCGCCGTGCATTCCTCTGATGGTGGGAGTTCTATGATTCAATTTCCATGGTCTATCGGGGACAGGTAATGGTTTCAGTAACCCCCAAGCTCGGCTCCTTGCGGTCTTGCTTCGGATACAGGTGGGGCATGAGTTCACATAGCTCTTGCAGAACCCCTCTAGTTCTTCCACCAGAAGGTATGATGTACCAAGTCGATTGTCTTTGTAATGCCGAAATGGCCTGCTAGTGGGTGATCATGAAGAAGCTTTAGCACCTGTATCCGGGTCTCTTCTGGTATGAAGATCTGGCTCTCCCGCCATTGTAGACAATCTCTGGCTATCAAGGTTACCCCGGGGGGACTGCTGATATTAGCGGAGGCCTATTTAATCTGTGACAGTAGATCAGGTTGTAGTAGCAGAAAGTTACCTGCGGGTAGAATGGTATCTGGTACGGCCGGTTCCCTTGGGTCATCGTACATCCTTGACAATGCATCTGGTTTGACGTTGTTGGATCTGGGTCTGTATGTGATATGGAAAGTAAATGTTGTGAAGAATAGTGCCCAACAAGCTTGGCGTGGCCTCAGCCGTCAGGTGGATCGGAGGTATTCGAGGTTCTTGTGATCCGTGTAGATTAGTATGGGGTGTGTTGCCCCCTCGAGTAGGTATCTCCACTCTTCTAACGCCGCCTTGATGGCAAGTAATTCTCAGTCACCTACATCATACTTTCTCTCCGCTAGGGAGAGTTGGCGGGAGAAGAAGGCTACAGGGTCCATTAGGTCCTTTAGTCCTTGGCGTTGTGACACCACTGCTCCTATTACTGACTCTAAGGCATCTACCCCCAAGATGTAGGGTAGTGCTGGGTTAGGGTGGCCCAGGATGGGAGCGAAGTGAACAACTCCTTTAGTGTCTGGAACGCGTCTTGGTCTTCTGTGCTCCAGTTGAATCATTGGTGCGACTTGGTTAGCTGGGTGACGGGGGTTATAATAGCTGAAAACCCCTTGATGAATCTCCTGTAGAAGGTGGCGAATCTTATGAATCGCTGCACCCCCTTCTTGTCAGTGGGTCCCGGCCAATCCATGATAGCGGAAATCTTTTGGGGGTCCATCTTGATTCCGGCTAGGGAGATCAGATCATCAACCCCAAAAACTGAATGCTCTGACACTCAAACTCGCATTTCTCTATCTTAGCGTAGAGTTTGTGTTGACAAAGTCGGAGCAGGACACTTTTGACGTGTTCTCGATGGGTGTTCAGGGATAAAGAGAAGATTAGGATATTGTCCAGATAGATGATGATGAAGATATCTAGAAAGTCCTGTAACACATCGTTGATGAGGTGTTGGAAGGTGGCTGGCGAGTTGCATAGACCGAAGGGCATCACCAAATACTCATAGTGGCCAAACCTGGTGCGAAAAGCTGTCTTCCACTCATCCCCCTCTCTGATGCGGACCAAGCTGTATGCTCCTCTGAGGTCCATTTTAGTGAAGATGGTTGCTGTCCTCAATTTTTAGCTCGGGTATCAAGGGAAGAGGGTAGCGGTTCTCAACCGTGATCTTATTCAGTTTTCTGTAATCGACACATGGCCGTAGGGATTGGTCATTTTTGGTCACGAAAAAGATTCCAGCCCCTGCGGGTTATGTGGACGGGCGGATGAATCCCTTCTTGAGATTTTCGTCCACGTACTCCCTTAGTGCTCTTTGTTCCTTCTTGGACAGGGGGAAGATACATCGAAGGGAATCTCGGCCCCAGGAAGTAACTTGATGGGGCAATCGTATGGTCTATGGGGAGGCAGTGTGTCTGCACCCTGTTTATTGAACACATCCTGGTATTCCTCAAAGGCCTTGGGTACAGGCTGACTTGTCTCCGGGTCTGAATCCACACATAGTAAGCTGGTTGCAGTCTCAGAGGCCCTAGGGAGGCAGTGATCTCTCCAGTGCTACAATAAATCTGCGGGTTGTGGGCTTGGAGCCAGGGGAGGCCCAGAATGATGGGAGTGGGGACGAGATCGCATCCAGGCTTAGGAGCTCTTTATGCTGAGTTGGCGTAGTCACAGAGAGGGGCCAGGTCTCCTGGGTGACTGGTCCTGACTTAATACGAGATCTGTCGGCCAAGTATACTGATAACCCCTGCATCTTGGATCACAGTGGGAAGTGCTGCTGAGTGGCAAAGGCCAGGTCGATGAAGCAACTGCATGCCCCCGAATCAATAATGGCATTGACCTGTACTACTCCGTTTGGAAGCTGAAAAGAGAGGAGAAGAGTGAGATGGTTTGCTTGTGTTGACAAGGAAGACAGATGGGCTGGAGGTATCGGGAAGCACTTACGTAGTTTCACTGGGCAGGCACGTACGTAATGGCCGGCTTCCCCACAGTATAGGCATAAGTCCCTCTGCCTACGCCGCAGGCGCTCTTCAGGAGATAATGCCGGGCGTAGTAATCCAATTTGCATGGGTTCAGGCTCATTGGGGCCGAACGTGCATGCATCGTGGTTGGGTTGGACTGGGCATGATAAGCCAGATGTGGGGCCCTTGGCTTCATCCAAACCGGCCGGTTGGATGGGGCGAACCTCTCGGCTCCGCGCTCAAGGAGTCGCCAGTCGATTTGAATCGCCAAGGTAATCAAAAGGTAATCAGGGTATTAGGTATCCCGACCCGAGCGAGCTCGCTCCACAGGGTGACGCTCTTCCCACATGGCCGCGTCTGTTGTAACCGCTTTGCGGACTGCGCATGCGTGGCCGTGGCGACGTTGTGCGCGCACCTCATCCGGGCCGAGTCAGGTGATGCGGAAGCTCCGCCGCACACCTGATTGGGACGTATATATAAGTCTGGCCTTTCAGCCTTATATCATGGCAACCACCCCAGACGTTTATCCTCCGGTGGATCCATCCATCCATTACTATCTCATTCAGCTTGGTATGTACTCTAGGCTCTTCATCGAACATTTGCTGTTGGTGTTAGCATTTTCATATTACTTATTGGTGCTACTCCTATCTTTGTAGATGGTGTAGAACTGAAGCTTGTATACTTACTGTGCTGCCTTATTACAAGCCTAATTATCCTTCTACGTTAACAATCCTCCCTTTTACCTTGGCATATCCTATATATACTAGTCAGTATCAATAGGTGAGACTATTCATTTACTACTTCTCAAAAATCTCTTTTGGTAATTTGTTTGTTACTAAATCATTCTCATTGTTATTATATATATATATATATATATATACACTACCGTTCAAAAGTTTGGGGTCACCCAAACAATTGTGTGTTTTCCATGAAAAGTCACACTTATTCACCACCATACGTTGTGAAATGAATAGAAAATAGAGTCAAGACATTGACAAGGTTAGAAATAATGATTTGTATTTGAAATAACATTGTTTTTACATCAAACGTTGCTTTCATCAAAGAATCCTCCTTTTGCAGCAATTACAGCATTGCACACCTTTGGCATTCTAGCTGTTAATTTATTGAGGTAAGCTGGAGAAATTGCACCCCACGCTTCTAGAAGCAGCTCCCACAAGTTGGATTGGTTGGATGGGCACTTCTGGCGTACCATATGGTCAAGCTGCTCCCACAACAGCTCAATGGGGTTCAGATCTGGTGACTGTGCTGGCCACTCCATTACCGATAGAATACCAGCTGCCTGCTTCTGCTGTAAATAGTTCTTGCACAATTTGGAGGTGTGTTTAGGGTCATTGTCCTGTTGTAGGATGAAATTGGCTCCAATCAAGCGCTGTCCACTGGGTATGGCATGGCGTTGCAAAATGGAGTGATAGCCTTCCTTATTCAGAATCCCTTTTACCCTGTACAAAGCTCCCACCTTACCAGCACCAAAGCAACCCCAGACCATCACATTACCTCCACCATGCTTAACAGATGGCGTCAGGCATTCTTCCAGCATCTTTTCATTTGTTCTGCGTCTCACAAACGTTCTTCTTTGTGATCCAAACACCTCAAACTTGGATTCATCCGTCCACAACACTTTTTTCCAGTCTTCCTCTGTCCAATGTCTGTGTTCTTTTGCCCATCTTAATCTTTTTCTTTTATTGGCCAGTCTCAGATATGGCTTTTTCTTTGCCACTCTGCCCTGAAGCCCAAAATCCCGCAGCCGCCTCTTCACTGTAGATGTTGACACTGGTGTTTTGCGGGTACTATTTAATGAAGATGCCAGTTGGGGACCTGTGAGGCGTCTGTTTCTCAAACTAGAGACTCTAATGTGCTTATCTTCTTGCTTAGTTGCGCAACGCGGCCTCCCACTTCTTTTTCTACTCTGGTTAGAGCCTGTTTGTGCTGTCCTCTGAAGGGAGTAGTACACACCGTTGTAGGAAATCTTTAATTTCTTTGCAATTTCTCGCATGGAATAGCCTTCATTTCTAAGAACAAGAATAGACTGTCGAGTTTCAGATGAAAGTTCTCTTTTTCTGGCCATTTTGAGCGTTTAATTGACCCCACAAATGTGATGCTCCAGAAACTCAATCTGCTCACAGGAAGGTCAGTTTTGTAGCTTCTGGAAGGAGCTAGACTGTTTTTAGATGTGTGAACATGATTGCACAAGGGTTTGCTAATCATCAATTAGCCTTCTGAGCCAATGAGCAAACACATTGTACCATTAGAACACTGGAGTGATAGTTGCTGGAAATGGGCCTCTATACACCTATGTAGATATTGCACCAAAAACTAGACATTTGCAGTTAGAATAGTCATTTACCACATTAGCAATGTATAGAGTATATTTGTTTAAAGTTAGGACTAGTTTAAAGTTAGCTTCATTTAAAAGTACAGTGCTTTTCCTTCAAAAATAAGGACATTTCAATGTGACCCCAAACTTTTGAACGGTAGTGTATATATATATATATATATATATATATATATATATAATTTTCAGGTGGCGTGTCTACCGCCAAGCACAGTTTCAGTTCTAAGTAAAAGTCCACAGCTATATAACATTTACCCAGGTTATTGCTAACCATAATCTTTATAAAGGTAGGCTGTGTTAGGACCTCAGCACCTGACTGTACACTACTACTCTCTATGTGGTGTAAGCTGTTTTATCAATTACATCTATGCCTTTGTTGTTCTGCCTACCCATACCAGGCTTTGCACCTTTTCCATGTTTCTGGTACACTTAGAATATTACACGGCTACATTGTCTTACCTGGCACATCCCCAAACATCACCCACCGCACTCCCTGCATGCCCTGGCTCTAGGCTCCTTTTGATTGCTATTTTGATGTTCCCTACAATTCTTGAGACGTTATAGTATTATTACAAACTACTATAATTGTTATTGATTGCCTTTCTCTCTCCTTAGAATATTTATCAAGCTCCTGAAGAAGCAATTTTCACGAAACATGTAGAGCTTTTTTGTATGTTATAATCCAGTACAGTCACACATGTCTTTACTGGCATGGTTTTGACACACATGATCCATATTGGAGAGGTTTAGTTGTTTACTGCATTTATCTGCAGCATTTAAAATGTTTTCTATGTATTAATTGTTTAATAAAAATTTACATATTTTTGCTATGCCTGGAAAGTCCATTTATCTATTTAACTAATGACGTTTAGGACGTGGCACTGCGCTACCTTAAACTCCCACAGTTCCATCTTGTGTTGGAGTTTGGCTAACTTTTTGATCCATAGTTGGCAGGCGGTACAGAAGGCCCAAACTTGCTCCAATCCCTGGAGAACCACTCGAGTGTGGGAACCCGCAGTTCTGGTGGTAGCATCATCGCGGTAGGTGGAGGACCTGCCTGTGCTGGAGCTGGACTGGTCAGAGAGCCGGGAGGAGTAGCCAGGGATTGTACCCGTAGGTCCAGTTGAGTATAACCCTCTTGCAGGGATTTGACGGCCTGTGTAAGGGCATCGAGGTGCTGGCAAATCTCCATCAGAGAGGGTCCTATTGCAGGCTCTGTCATGGCTGTCTGATACTGTCACGTACCTTAAGGTAGAGCCTGACGAGCAGAGGAAGCCTCTCGTACTCCAGTTCACGGCCCACTGAGGTTGCAAACAGTGGCCGCGAGAGCACGGTGGGGTAGGAGTGCCTGTGATGTTCTGGTAGCAGGAGGAGATGCGTAGCAGCTAGCAGCAGTAGTGAAGCTGCGGTTGGTGGCTGTGGGTGCAGCACTTGTGGATGCAGGGATGCTGCGGATGCAGGGAAGTTGCTGGTGCCAGGTACCATGGAAGCTGGTACGTGGAGGCTGGAGCAAGGTGCAGAGTGAGACAAGCCAGGTCAGACACAGAGGGAACAAGGTACATCAAAGGTAATACTTTAAGGCAGAGGTTTGGCAACAGAGGAATCCGGGGGTAAGACAGAAGAATGGTCAAGCAAGCCAAGGTCAGGAATGGACAGAGTCAGAGTAGTCAGGAAGCCAGGTAACGATCAGATCACGGAAGGGTAGCGGAACAGGATACAGGAGGGAACTGCAGATCAGACAGTAAAGGCCCTAGTACATCTGCCATCCTTATGTGCTATAAAAGGGTGCCAAAACAAATGGCGGGTGTGTCCTTGTGCACCCGGGAGCACGTGTGCGCATGCGCATATGTGTCCACCTGAGCCCATGGATCTGCCTGTCAGGAGGGACAACATTGGTATTGTGCCAACGCATGCGCAATGGCCTCTGTCCCTGTGCATCTGCTATGGCCAGCGAGTCCCTGACACCTACCTATACATAGACCATATCTATTTTAATATAGGTCTCATTTCGTTTTGTGTCTGGTGGAGGGTTGAACAGGAGGGGCAGTTGAGTCTGGTCTCTTTTTATCTGCCTCATCCTTATGTTTCTTATCAGTATCCTCTCTATTTAGATCTTTAGAGGGCTTCTTTTGTTTCTTACTATTTTTCTGAAACCAATAAGGGGCATACTTTAACCAGTTTTCCCCCTCTCTTCTCATGTATTCCATGTCCCACTGAGGGTCACTGGAATACCATGGGAAGGCTTTCTTGTCTCCCAGACATAAGCCCGTCACCATATCTATGTGAAATTCATTATTATCTCCTTCTCGAGGGAATGGGTCACTACTGTGCATACTTTCTGTCCACCCAGCTAAGTTAGATACCCAGGGGTTAATAAACTCATAATCAGTTCCACATACTCTGGCTACATAATCTTTACAATTTTCCCTGGGGTTTGGAGGAGGTGGGAGGTCCTTTCCCTGCGACTGACCCATTATCACAATCACAGTGAAAGAAAGACTGCCTTACCTTGCAGTTTCAGTTCACACAACAAATTATCTTATACTTCTATGCAATAGATAGGAAAAGCAAGACAGAGTTGTGGGCCCCAATGGTAATTTCCTTATTAACACCAACACTTTTTTTTTCTTTCCCAAAAGGAGTGTAGTACGTCTTATTTAAACTTACAAAGTCCTTCCAGAGGACAGGTCTACCAAAGACTTCTTTAATTTGCAAAGTCCTTCCAGAGGACAGGTATACCAAAGACCTCTGTAATTTGCAAAGTCATTCCAGAGTACAGGTCTACCAAAGACCTCTCTAATTTACAAAGTCCTTCCAGAGGACAGGTCTACCAAAGACCATTTTAACACTTATAAGGCATGATCCGTCTCCTTTCTAAAAAATTTAAGGGAATAAAGTTTTATTAGAGCCGAGGCAAGAAA
Organism: Lithobates septentrionalis; assembly: GCA_037952835.1. Classification (NCBI taxonomy): domain Eukaryota; kingdom Metazoa; phylum Chordata; class Amphibia; order Anura; family Ranidae; genus Lithobates; species Lithobates septentrionalis. Next base: position 257,168 of record JBBDGP010003349.1, read on the forward strand.
ACAATTCCTCAAAATAAGACAAAATGTACTTACCACGGATAATTACTTTATCCCGGAATGAGACCCCATTTGAAAGGAACCCTGGTTCTGGACGACCACCCTTGGTTAATTTCAGCAAGACCACCTGGACCCTCATTTTGAAAGGAATTCTGGTTCGGGACGACCACCCTTGGTTAATTTCAGCAAGACCACCTGGACCCTCAGGCCCGTGAGACACTCATATGAAAACACATGAAACAGGAAGTGAATTCACAAGATGTCTGTCTTTAATGAGAAGGGATACAGCTTATATGGGATACAGATCAAAGGAAGGGGGGTGGTTAGTTGAATGCATAGAGTTTTAGGGTTAGACCATGTTGTCACTTTGATGTGTATCTATAAACAGCCAGATAGGCCACCTGGACAGTAGCAACATATCTTTATCTGATTGCCTAAGGCTAATCAGGATATACATACTTGAAAGGGCTTGACCACAATAAAACACAATAGGGGGTCTGTTGCTGTACAAACATTCCCACATACTCATACACAAACAGAAACATATACACAGATATTTCACATAAGATGGCAGGGGAAATACAAGATGGAGTCGTAGTGGTTCATTCATATTAATACAGTCAGCCGGAGAGATCACGTGGCCGCTCAGCTCCTCCCACAGAAGCCCTGTTTCAGAGATGTAAAGTGGCCGCGAGTCACGTGACCGGCCTGAAGACAGCTCTAAATAGCTATTTACACTGCTCATTTTTAGAAAGAATTTACACAGTGTTGTATGCCAGCCTCGAATAGAGAGGCTGGCAGTGACAATTTTAGGTTTCTCATTTTCAATAAAAGCAGCCGGGGGGGGGGGGGGGGGGTGTGGAGTGGAGACAGAGAGGTCGCTGACAGGCAGGAAGGAGGGGGTGAGGGGGGAGAGAGGAGAGTAGAGCAGGGCAGCATATGACGGATGGGACACACTTTGACCACTGTGATCAGGGCTGAGTAGCCCTGGTTATCGTGGTCAGTTTAGAGAGGGCATACAGAAAATGGCAGATTTAGGGAGTATTTTTTTACAGTTTAGAGGGGGGCATAATATGGAGCACAAGCACTGTGCTGTGCAATCTGCTTTAAGAGACCAGGATCTGTATTTTTTTTTAATTGGGTTAACAAACACTTCAACTCACAGCCTCGGAGGGAAAAGAATAGGATTGTCTCTGCCACTACTGATGGCTCCGGTAAGCAGGGGAGTTAACCGGGATGCAGCGGGAGGGGGTGGGCCTCTCCTAACGCCAATAAAAGTGATCTATCACTTTTATCTGAAAGCAGACCGCCCACCATTTTTTAAAATACCGGGGGTTATGGCAGCTATGTGCTGCCATAGCGACGGTATTTTAATGTCAAAGTAACGATGTATAACGACCGCGGGTGGTCCGGAAGTGGTTAAGCCAAGAAAGCTAAGCACTCAAAAGCATGGGTGTAGCATAAGGGGTTGCAGGGGTCACAATCGCAACCCCGCTCCTAGCTCCAGGGGGCGCCTGCAGCCTCCCTGTCATATTATCATATCTTCCACAAAGTCCAGCTCCGATCTGCCCTAGGGCCCCACAGCCATGCTCCAGTACTAGGCTTCCACTTTGCCTTCCACAGTCCACACCCCTCTGTTCTCCAAAGCCCTCTGACCACCCCCTCCGCCCTGGATGCTATGCCCGCTGCTGAGCTTCTTTTCCAGTACAGCACTCTATACTGCTTCTCCTCTGCATGGCCTATTGCAACTACACTGCCGTTCCGACCAAGGGATTTCACAGGACAGAACGGCAACATAAAAGCCAGATACACCCTGTGAAGGCTGATAGATTGTGTGTAAAGGAATGTGATTTCAGCCCTGTGTATTGTGTGTGTGTGTGTGTGTGTGTGTGTGTGTGTGTGGGGGGGGGGTTGGGTTGGGCTGTGTACAGTGCTGGAATGTGAAAGGAGCTCTGCCAAATGACCTGCCAGGGGTCCCTGTCCTCTGATTCTCCAGCAGTGATCCTTGTCCTCTAATGTAAGGAGGAACTCTGGGAACTCTAAACTCTTAAGCCACTTTTGGTATCTTGGCATGCGGTGGGTGTATCTGCACACACGGTGGAAGTGGTGGGTGGTAGTGGGGGGGCATGTCAACTTTTGCATTGGGGCACAGAAGCTTCAAGCTACGCCTCTGCTCAAAAGTATAGCAAAATGCACTGCAAATGCATTACTAAATCCAGCTCAAAATGCATGCAAACTGCATTCAAGCACATGTCAAGTGTGCAGTCAACAACACGTTTCTGTTGTGAAATTGTGAATGGGCCCTCAATAGGCTCAAAGAAAAATAAATGTACATTTTTGCAATAATGGCTGCAATTATGATTTTTCTGTAAAATGTCTCATTCTCCTCTAACATCATCAGCATGACAACGTCACATTAATGTATCAGACACATACAAGTCACACACAGTTTACAAACAAAGCACATGGATTGTACATGAACTGTAAGAACAGTAGGCAATAGGCAACGGTAATGTTGTTAATAAAAATCAGCTGGTCGGTGACCTAAACCAAAAAATGATTTCCAGTAGTAAAGATCCAATTGAAGATCACCCACACCACCATGTGACAGCATCGTGTTGTAACACAATCCAATCCGGTTACGAATCACAGTCATTTATTCCAGGGGCAGGGCCGGGTGACCCGGGCGGCTGACGCATGTGAGCACGTGATTGACGTAAGCCGTTCGTTCTAAATTTAGTTGTCGGGAGATTGAGATAGCACAGGTCCATTCAGTATAAGAGCGGCGGGTTTATTTTAGGAGGAGGATTGTGAGGCGGCCAAGCCAAATATAGTTGTAGTCACGTATTTTTAGAACGGAATACACAGGCTGTGCTATGCTAACGGCGCCCTTGTTTTGTTTTCCAGCATGTCACTAAAGCGGATCTGCTCGTAGTTTAGATTACAACACGAGGATATTACTATTCAGCTGTTTATTTCGGTCACTAACAGAGTGCTGAGCACTGAAAAGGCGGCCCTTCACCTGGGGCTCATTCACTGAGCTACATACAAATACATACAATTGCTGAGTAGCCTCAATATACCTCACTTGTTACTAGAAAACAATATTCATTTTAGTTTGGGGAAACCCAGAGGTTACTAGATCTTTGTATGGGAAACTTCAGAGTGCTTTCTTAGTGAATAAGGGAGATGGTAGAGTAACGCTGGCTGTGCACTCTGCTATTTAGTTCAGCGTAACGCTTGGTTCACACCTACAGGTCGGCGTTCATTTTGAAAAAAGTTTCTGATGACTGTTCAACAACGCGCTGCACCGAACCACGCGGTGTTCTGACATTGTGCAGTTTGGTGAGTGCATTTTTAGATGCCTGTGGATGCCATTAACAAATAACTGGCACCACCGCACGTCTCCTTAATGGCAGAGCGTTTCTGATACGCAAGGTTCTGAATCTAGCCTAAATGCATCACAAAAGTCTGGTGACGTTTCTTTTGAGAACAGCTTCACATAGACATAATTAGGGTTGCACCGATACTGGTATCAATGCCGATACCGAGCATTTGCAGGAGTACTTTTACTCCTGAAAATGCTCCCGATGCCTAGTTTGATACCTGGACACTCAGGGATGATTCGTGCAGGGGAAGTTATAATTAAGAATGAGCTCAGGCGTGTTCGGGAAGCCGCATGTGCAGAGCCCGCCAGGAAGTCGTCACAGCGCTAATCTTAGGCGGTGAGACATTTCCCGATCTCTGCAGCCGTGCATCGGGAAATGTCTCACTGCTTATGATTAGCGCTGTGCAGTGCCGACTTCCTGGCAGGCTCTGCATGTGCGGCTTCCGAACACGCCTGAGCCCATCCTTAGTTATACTCACCGCTCTCCCTGTGTGGCTGTTAATAAACAGCTGACAGCCGCTTCTCCTCTCCCCTCCACGGCTTTAAGCTGCTTTATTGAAAGCCACGCAGAGATAGATGATTATAACTTCCCCCACCGCCGCACTGATCATTCCAGAGTATCCCCTGTATTCTCTGGCTCCCCTTTGTGTCCTCTGTGCTCCTCCGGTCCCCCCATCCTCCTCCAGTCCCCCTCTGTGTGCTCCCCCCCCCTGTCTTCCTCCTTGTGCTCCTCCAGTCCCCCCCCATCCCAGATCTTTTAGGATGGAGAGCAGAGGAAGGAGCCGGTAAATATGTAATTTACTGGCTCCTTCCTTTCCCGAATGCACAGAGTCAGTGATCACCGACTGTCCATTCATAACTGAACATTGTAAACTGTGTTTACAATGTTTCAGTTCATGAATGGAGAGGAGCCGCTGTCTCCTGTCCATTTATGTTCAGTGCAGCTGAGGCTCCAGAGAAAGGGACTGGGGAATCTGTGTCCTCTGTCCCTTTCCATGTAAAAGGGGAGATGTCAGGGGTCTGTTTAGACCTCTGATATCTCACCAAAGCCCTACCACCCAACAGGGTTGAATTAAAAGAAAAAAAAAGGAAACGTAATAAATATTTTAAAGTAAAAAAAAAAAAAAAAAACACTGACCCCCCCCCCCAAATAAATAAATAATAATAAAAAAAATATATATATATAAAAATAAAATTGTAAAGAAATAAGAAACTATTGACACAGTCCATGCCTCATCAGTGCCGCATATTAATGCCACTGTCACATGGCATTAACCCCTTCTCGCCGAGCATACGGAGATGTGCGGCCTTGGCTTTCAGGGGTTATACTGGAATGATGCCCGCAGCTGCAGGCATCATCACGGTACCGTTTTTTAGAGCCGGCGATCGGCTTTCCAGGGGTAAAAGCCGCTCGGCTGTTATACCGGGGAAACGGGAGCGGACGTCCTCCCCTCCCGCCACCTCCTGCCGCTCTCAACGGGCCTCTCGTCTCACCAGGAGACCTGATCGACACTCCGCCACCTCCAGCAGCTAGGGACAGACTGGCACGAAGCCAGAAATGGAAAATGTAATGTAAAAGGGGCCTAAGAGTAAAATGTGCTGTTAGCCCTGGTTCACATCAGTGCAGATTTGAAATCGTATTACTTCAGTTCAATTTCAAAGCCGCAGACCACTGCGATTTGGACCTCTGATCTCACTACGGAATTCAATGAAATTGCAAAAAAGTAGTTCAGGAACCTTTTTCAAAGTTGCTGCGACTTGATCAGTTCCATTGCCGACAATAGGGTGTGACTTGTCATGTGATTTCGAACTGTGAAATCGCATGACAAATCATAGTGGTGTGAACCCTGGTTCACATTGATGCTGCTTTGAAATCGTGCCACTTCACAGGTCAGCACGATTTCAGGTGCTACTTGAAAGACATCTGTGCGGCTTCATGCATAGATGTCTATTGAAGTTGCACCCGAAATCAGCAAAAGTAGTGCAGGAACTACTTTTGCAAATCGGTGCTGTGGCGCAAAGCCTGCGTCGCACCGATTGTAATGGTGCCATTGCTGGCAATAGGCTGCGAATTGTAATGCGATTTAACCTAAACGTAAACGCGTATATGCGCATAAATTATGGCACTCAAACTAAAAGTTTTCTATTTTTGTTTTAAGGCTCTGTACTCATCATATTACTAATGTTGTTCGCAGCTGTGTGCGCTGTTCTATAGACAACAAAGCCTCTATATTCTGATCAGTAAAAAAGTGTAGTTTCTTACTTGCGTGTACGAGAGGCCTCAAAAAAAAGCTTACAGAGGTAGAAAAAAGTGCATTCTTTTGGTGGCGTTTAACACCTTCACGCCCACCATATGCAAATATGTGGCTCCACTGGACTGGGCTTTTTTTTCCATGGGGCTACATATTTGCGTATCCCTTTGTGCTGGGAGAGCGCTTCCAGCACAGAGAAGGGGTTTCACCGAGAGCCCCAAACCCCGTTCTAATAATCGGGTCTCGGAATGTCCGATTCTGGGTCACCTGATCAATGTGATAGCCTCTGATTGGCTATCACAGTGATTAGTCACTGTGAAGCCTGCCCTAGTGTTTTCTCTGTCTCTGTTAATGGACCAGACAGATACTATTGTATCTTTCTCTGTCCTTGCAGTGATAGAAAAAACAAATTTTAGTAAAAAAAAAATACCTAGATCAAGGTTTGATCTAGGTGGGCCCCAGGGTTAGCGTTTTGGTCAGGGTCAAAGGTCAGGGACCGGATTTTTTTTTTTTTTTTTTTTTTTTAATTTGTTAATTAGTGTCAGTGTGTTTTAGGCAGGATAAAAAAATCAAAAATGTGCACTATTGTTTCTGGGCTGTACTACAGGTACAAACAACAACAACTAACATACACATATGTGGTATCGCTGCGATCATCAGGAGGAGGAGAATTTATTTTGGTGGTACATTATGGTAGTAGAAAGAACTATACAGTTACATTTAAAAAAAAAAATTGTTTTACTATTTTGGGTTACGGAATCTTCTCAATAGAAAAGAAGATTCTTCTTCCAGAGGAGAAGATTCAGAGGATGAATCAGGCAGTGGCACCATTGCAGCCCAGTCAGGAGGATTCAGTCAGGGAAGTCATGAGGGTAATTGGCCTTATGACATCTTGTTTCCTGGCAGTCCCTTGGGCAAGATTTTATCAGCGTCCTCTGCAGAAACTCCTTCGATTTTGGAATGGCAGTCAGGACACGCTGGATCTGCTTATTCATCTGGCGACTAAAGTCAAGAGGTCGCTATGGTGGTGGCGAGCCCAACACAATTTTTCTCGGGGTCTTCTTTTGGATCAGGCCAAGATTGCTGATTCTTACAATCGACGCCAGTGCCCTTGGCTGGGGCGCCCACTTGGGCGACAACCTGGCTCAAGAAGTCTGGTCTCCAGTAGAAGCCAACCTAGCCTCAAATCAGAGGGAGCTGCTAGCTATTCAAAGGGTGTTGGAGACTTTCCAAGCGCTTCTGGGGGGACACCACCTCCAGGTTCCAGGATCACAGACTAAATCTTTACCTGGGCCGAACAGAACCTGGCCTCATTGTCGGCCATCCACCTAAAGGGGACCCAGAATTCCCTGGTGGATTTCTTAAGTTGCCATTGAGTAAGACAGGATGAGTGGTCACTCAACCAGGAGATATTCAAGGAGATCACGCAAGCCTGGGGCCTGCCGGACGTAGACCTTTTCACCACAGGACGCAATTGCAAGGTGGCACAGTTCTTCTCCCTGCACCCTTAGGATTGGGTGATGGGGAGAGACGCCTTCGCCAACAAGTAGAATTTCAGACTTTGCTATGAGCTTCCCCCAGTAAGGCTCATTCCAGCAGTACTGCAGAGGTTTGTGGACGAGAGGACAGATCTGATTTTAATAGCACCATTCTTGCCGAAGAGACCATGGTTTTCCATGCTGTGGGGTCTGGCCTCAGAGCCCCCAATTCTTCTTCCAGAGAGGGAGGATCTGATCGCTCGGGGGCCAATCCTGCATCCTCGGTTAGGGACCCTCAAGCTAGCTGCGTGGTCTCTGAAGAGCAGCTCTTAAGGGCACAAGGGTTCCCAGAGAGAGTGATAAAGACCTTAGTCAACTGCCGCAAACCGGTAACGAGTGCTATCTATGCGAAGATTTGGAAGAGGTTCAACTCTTTGCTTGGAGAGCAGGGTCGGGAGTCTTGGATTTCTTCCAAGAAGGGGCAGATCTGGGTCTCTGTGAGTACCTTAAAGGTACAAGCAGCAGTGCTCAGTGTCTTCTTTCAGGTCCCTCTGCAGCAGAACCAATTTGTAGTAGAATTTTTCAAAGCCTTCTCCAAATCTAGGCTTATTAGGGTGCAAAGTTTCCTGGGACTTATCTTTGGTTCCTCCCTCCCCCTAGATTAACAGTGCTGCTGTGCCACTGTGCTCCTTTTATCCAGTGTGGGGGCACTCTAATATAGGAGGTGTGTTGCTGGCCTGATCTCCAGTTAAAAACAGAGAGAAAAAGCCTAAAACAAGAAAACGAATGCAATCACAACATCTGACGCCGCGTACACACGAGCGGACTTTACGGCAGACTTTGCCTGGCGGACGGGATTTCGTCGGACAATTCGATGTGTGTGGGCTCCAGCGGACTTTGTTTTCTCAAAAGTTGGACGGACTTAGATTTGAAACATGTTTTAAATTAATCCGTCGAAATCGAGTCCGGTCGAAAAGTCCGCTCGTCTGTATGCTAGTTAGACGGACAAAAAGCCACGCTAGGGCAGCTATTGGCTACTGGCTATGAACTTCCTTGTTTTAGTCCGGTCGTACGTCATCACGTACGAAATTCGATGGACTTTGGTGGATTGTGTGTAGGCAAGTCCGTTCATTCAGAAAGTACGTCGTAAAGTACGTCGAAAAGTCCGCCGGGCAAGGTCTGCCGTAAAGTCCGACCGTGTGTACGCGGCATAAGGATTGGTAAGATGCAATATATTACAGTTTTGGTTTTAATAGCACTATAGTCTAGGTGCTTTTTGCGTTTTTAAACCCTCGTTTTTTATGGGTTTTTTCATGCAGTTTTCATGTGTTTTACGTTTTGTTTTTTTTTTCTCTTTAAACACATTGTACATTGCTAGTTGCTAAGGAGTGGGCCCGGGAAGCCGGCCACCACGTCCTTAACAACCCCGATGAGTCATCAGCTGCCAGTGGGATTCCTTACTGACAGCTGCATGTGTAAAAAAATTAAAATCTAGAAAAAAAGCGGCGTGCCTCTTCCCCCCCCCCCAGGTCCACACCAGGCCCTTCGGGTCTAGTATGTATTTAGAGGGGACCCCTCATGCCTTTTAAAATGGCTTGGGGTTCCCCCCAAAATCCATACCAGACCCTTATCCGAGCATGCAGCCGGCAGGTCAGGAAAGGAGGGGACGAGCGAAGGGGGCCCCCTCCCTCCTGAACCATTTCAAGCCGCATGTCGGGTGACGTTATCAGATGGCCACTCCCCATCGTTATATAAGAAATGACAGACAGCGGGAGACAACACAACGGAGGAAGACGGCATTAGAAGGAGATTGGCTTTTTTTGTTTTTAGCGGATAAACAGCGGCGAGGAAGAAGACCTGGCACCAGGAGAAGACTGCTCCGGAGGGAGAAGAAACTACCTGAGGAAGAAGTCATCGGTACCGGTGAAGGAAGACACATTGGAGCTACGAGGGACATTTTTTAATAAAGGAATTGTCAAAAACTGTCTCTTGGTTTTTTCTAACACTTCACTGCTTTTTGGGGTGAATGGATAGAGGTACAATGTACTCCTACTCATTCACATCCCCCCCATGTTGAGGGAATGCGGCCTGGTATGGTTCAGGAGGTGGGGATGCTCGCTTGTCCCCTCCCTTTCCTGACCTTCTGGGCTGTATGCTCTGATAATGGTCTGGTATCCCCTCTGAACCCCCAAAATCCATATCTCTGATATGGATTTTGGGGAGGACACCACGCAATTTAAAAAAAAAATATTTGGCAGGGGGGTCCCCTCTGAATCCATACTACACCCCAAGGGCCTGGGAGGGACCCTGCGCAATTTTTTTTTCATGTTTTTTTTTTAATTTATTTTTTTGCCAGTAATTTTTTTTATTTACATTTAGCTGACAGCTGATGACTCAATGGTTGGTAAGGATACAGCGGCCCATTCCTTAGCAACTAGCTATTAGGGATGGGCCGAACACCCCCCGGTTCGGTTCGCACCAGAACATACTGAACAGGCAAAAAAATTTGGCAGAACACACGAACACCGTTAAAGTCTATAGGACACTAACGTGAATAATCAAAAGTGCTCATTTATAATATATTTGGGGACCCAGGTCCTGCCCCAGGGGACATGTATCGATGCAAATTTCTTTTTTTAAAAGCGGCCGTTTTTTCAGGAGCAGTGATTTTTTTTTTTTTAATGCTTAAAGTGAAACAATAAAAAAGAAATATTCATTTATTGTTTCACTTTAAGCATTAAAAAAAATCACTGCTCCCGAAAAAACGGCCGTTTTAAAAAAAAAATAAAAAAATTTCATCGATACATGTCCCCTGGGGCAGGACCCGGGTCCCCAAACACTTTTTATGACAATAACTTGCATATAAGCCTTTAAAATGAACACTTTTGATTTTTCTTGTTAATGTCCCATGGACTTTAACGGTGTTCCGGCGGCTTTCGAATTTGCCCCGAACACCGCATATTATTCGGTGTTCGCAGAACTTATGCTTGGGCTGAACCGTTCACCCATCCCTACTAGCTAAATATAGTGTTTCAAACAGAAAAAACGCAAAACACATCAAAAATTGTATCACGAACACAACACTTGCGTTTCTGGTGCGATTCCATTGAAGTCTATTATATGCAAAACACGGGAAAAAAAGTCCCCGGCCCTTTCCAAAAATGCACCGGCTGCAAAATGCACACGTGAACGTGTACCATAGGAAACGTGTACCATAAGATGTTATATGGACTGTAGTGCCTTTCTGCAAACCGCACTAAAAACTTATATGTGTGAACCTAGGGTTAATCACTGCTGCGTTTTATTTTTATTTTTTTTGCTATATACAGTAAATGAAAACATTTTCTTTCTGCTATAAAATGTTGCAAATAAATAATCCTTTTTCGTAGGCTATACTCCCCAAATGACCCCTTCTTGGAAAGTAGACAGTCCAAGGTATTAAGAGACATGGTGAGTTTTTTGAAGTTATCATTTTTTGTCACAATTTTTGGGTAAATGAAGAAATTAAATAAAATGTGTTTTTTTTTTTTTTTTATCTTTTTTATTTTAACAAGTTATGTTTCCCACAAAGCATTGGCATACTTACAATTAGGGATGGGCCGAACACCCTCCCGGTTCCGTTCGCATCCAGAACATGTGAACAGGCAAAAAATTTGTTCGAACACCGTTAAAGTCTATGGGACACAAACATGGATAATCAGAAGTGCTAATTTTAAAGGCTTATATGCAAGTTATTGTCATAAAAAGTGTTTGGGAACCCGGGTCCTGCCCCAGGGGACATGTAGACATGTGCGATTAGTTTTGTATGAATCGAAAATTCGTACGAATTTCTGTAAATTCGTACATTCGGGAGGATCCGAAATACGAATTGCTATGCTTCCGAATTTTTTATGAAATACGAAATTTCGTTTACGAATTTAGGATCCAAATTCCTTACGAACATTCGTAATTGTTACGAAAAGTTAACGAAAATTTGTATTTCGTACGAGATTTTAGACATGAATTACGAAATGCAAATTAATTCGAATACGCAACGAAATGAAACAAAACAAATTTATTGACAGCGCACATGTCTAGGGACATGTATCAATGCAAAAAAAAGTTTTAAAAACGGGAGCAGTGATTTTAATACTTAAAGTGAAACAATAAAAATGTAATATTCTTTTAAATTTCGTACCAGTGGGGTGTCTATAGTATGCCTGTAAAGTGGCGCATGTTTCCCGTGTTTAGAACAGTCTGACAGCAAAATGACATTTCTAAAGGAAAAAAAGTCATTGAAAACTACTCGCCGCTATAATACACATAAAAGCCCTTCAGGTCCGGTATGGATATTAAGGGGAACCCCGGGCCAAAATTTAAAAAAAAAATGGCGTGGGGATCCCCCTCAAAATCCATACCAGACCCTTATCCGAGCACGCAACCTTGGAGGCCGCAGGAGGGGGGGCGCTCTCTTGTCCCCCCCCCTCCTGAACCGTACCAGGCCACATGCCCTCAACATTGGGAGGGTGCTTTGGGTTAGCCCCCCAAAGCACCATGTCCCCATGTTGATGGGAAGAAGGGCCTCATCCCCACAACCCTTGCCTGGTGGTTGTGGGGGTCTGCGAGTGGGGGGGCTTATCGGAATCTGGAAGCCCCCTTTAACAAGGGGACCCCCAAATCCTGGCCCCCCGTGTGAATTGGTAATGGGGTACAAATGTACCCCTACCATTTCACAAAAAAAGTGTCAAAAATGTTAAAGACAATAGACAAAGACAATACTGTCCTGGTATGGAATTTGGGGGCACCCCTACGCATATTTATTTTTTTTTTTGGTTCAGGGTTCCCCTTAATATTCATACCAGACCCAAAGGGCCTGGTAATGGACTGTGGGGGAATCCCATGCCGTTTTTTTCAATGACTTTTATGTGTATTGCAGTGACCCGACAATTCATTAATGGCCGTGAGTACTTTTAAATTACTTTTTTTTTTTTTTCCTTTAGAAATGTAATTTTGCTCTCGGACTGTTGTAAACACGGGAAACATGCGCCACTTTACAGGCATACTATAGACACCCCCCAGGTACAAAATTTAAAGGAATATTTCACTTTTTTATTGTTTCACTTTAAGCATTATTAAAATCACTGCTCCCGAAAAAACGTCAGTTTTTAAAACTTTTTTGTTTGCATTGATACATGTCCCCTGGGGCAGGACCCAGGTCCCCAAACACTTTTTATGACAATAACTTGCATATTAACCTTTAAAATTAGCACTTTTGATTTCTCCCATGGACTTTTAAAGGGTGTTCCGCGGCTTTCGAATTTGCTGCGAACACCCCAGATTGTTCGCTTTTCGGCAAACGGGTAAACAGCCAATGTTCGAGTCGAACTCATGTTCGAGTCGAACTCATGTTCGACCCGAACATAAAGCCCATCCCTACTTACAATTACACCACAAAACACATTCTGCTACGACTCCTGAATATGGGAATACCACATGTGAGACTTTTTTTTAAGCCTAGATGCATAGAGGTGCCCAAAATCCAAGAACCCCAGAACACATCCCCCCTCAGCCACCCTAATACTTACCTGAGGCCCCCCTCTGTCCAGCGATGTCCACGCGTCCCTTGATCGTCCGGGACTTTCCCTCCTGATTGGCTGAAACACAGCAGTGGCGCCATTGGCTCCTGCTGCTGTCAATCAAAGTGTCTGAATGAACACATGGAGCTGCAGCTTGGGTGCCCCCATAATAAGCTGCTCCCCCCCCCACCTTTTTTGTTGTTGTCATATTGATCAATCTCGGGGACTATTTGTAACTGAATTTAACATCTTTGTATATTGATATTTTTTTTAGCTGAATTTATTTTGTAGAATGGACCATTTGGTATATATGTCTTGGCACGGATCCTGACGAAACATGTAAATCAAGAAAAGAAACGTGTTGATTTCGGATGCCATACATAGGCAACGATATGTACAGTATATGATGTGATTCATGCTGGAACTCAGTTACCATTCATGGATGGTCATATCTTATGAGTGTGAATTACACTTTTTATTCTTTTTAATAAATTATTAGTTTTTATTTTTGTGTCTGGTTTTACTTTGACATTGATAAAATTGGTTATTTGTATTCACAGAAGAGTGCTTTAGTTGGTCAAATAAGAAGAAAGTTCAGTTTAGAAAAATACGTGGGAAAGTAGAATGACACCGTGACTTGACCACCACTTAAGTGTCCGAATGACCACATAATTGTTGTGGTTTATTGTTGTTCCATAGCAGGGTTCTAGGGGAGCAACAGGAACCCTGGAGATCAAATCCTCAAATGTGAGCTGTGCTTTTACAGACACATATAAAGAGAAAAGGTTATTGGAATTCGTAGTATATAATCTATCATTCAGGGAAACCTGAGACCCATAGCAGTCTACTATTACAACTGCAAAGGCAGAGAAATTCTCTTGGTGTAGCCAATAATGCACATACTGTAGGACAGCTGGTATGCCAAAAAGTAACTGAGGAAGTTTTGGTTGGGCTAAACTCCAATCAGATACAGCAGCCTGCATGGCCTGATTTATATGCATTTGCTTTTTCTTCCAGACAAAAGAGGAAATCCATAGAATTTATTTTTAGAAATAACTTACGTGGTAAAAATATAGGTGGTGTCTTTAGCATATAGACATTTTGGAACATAAATCATCTTTATAAGGTGTATACTAACAATTTAAATAAGAGGGGAGGAATTGAAAATTGGTAGTATAGATTTCATTTTGGATACTAGTGGGTCTAGGTTAAACAGAATAAATTTGGAAATGTCATTGTGAATTTGTATCCCTAAGAATTTGAAGTATTCAGCCTTGGTAAGTTGTGAATCAGATATAAATAAAAGAAAAAATGCAGCGCTGATAAAGATAAATATAACTAAACCTAATAAAGGAAGGATGATGCGCTTAACAGTAAAACATGTGTTAAAAAATCAATGTGCAAGGTGGCAAATATATGATAAGTCCACATTAAACAAAAGGATTTGTTCAAAACTGTAATATTTAACGAGGACCTGCGTGAGCAGGTGTGAATGATGTAGATCCACAAATAAGGAAAACCAAAGTCACTACTAAGCAATATAGATCCGTGACTGTAAACCAACATCAAGGTATAGGTCATCCGTGACTGTAAGCAAACACAAAGGTAGGGGGCATCAGAGTATAAAACATCAAGAAGTAGAGAAGGGTGGGTACTCTTACCAGATGACGTGGACACCCCTGTCGTTTGACATGGAGTCAATAAAGAATGGAGCCCCACCAAGGCTAGGGAGGATATCCGGGACCGTGGAACCTCTGTCTCACTCCTCTGCTCCCCTGGTGTAGTAAAGAAGTATCCGGAGGGCTCGAGACGATCCGGTAGGTGTCCGCCAATGGACGTCCAATAATCATCCGAAAGAGAACTTAGAGCTGGCTTGGTCCAGGCCTCCTGGTGGAAGTGGCTAGTATAATGCAGTTTCTGTTTTATACATTTCATCAACTGCAATCAGCATGTGGCCTGGAGCATGACCAAGAAAAGAACTAACTAACTATAAATTGCATGGTGCAGGGTGAACATATAAGGAAAGTCACCATTTTTTCCCAGATGACCTCCAGACCTGACAGTTTACCAAACCTCTCCTCTGCTATTAATGGATTTTCACATTTTAATTTCTTTATGATTGCCTGTGACTGAGGCAAAAGAGATCCTCCATTTTGGGTGCATGAACAGTAAGCAGGCTTATAATTCTGCTTGCCTAGAGCAGGGTTGTAAGGGGTGGTACATAGCCACCCCGGGAGATCACTTTACTAACTATCATGCCACATTTCCATGTATGACAAACAGTTCCAAATCGATCAGTGCTTTCCAACCAAGTTCTCATTAGGATACCCCTCTTAAAATTAATGAGGTCCCTGTTATTTTTATACGTACCCATGGTGATTGCTTTAATGGCATTCCAGTTGTGGCCCCCCAGTAGATGTACATAGAACCCTATGGTTCCTCCAGAGGTTGCTAGGGGTTCCCTGACTGGATTTAACCACTAATGTAAAGCACAGTTTTTCCACCAACTGTCCTCCAATGCAAAAGCCACTGTGGCTTTCAGAAAAGGCTGGTAAAGAATGTAGATTCAGCTTAAATTAAACATATGCCTGCAGAAAAATGTAGGGCATACAAACCCCCAAAAATTGAGGAGAAAACACCAGCGATTCGGGTTTTATGTGACCCTTTCGTTAGTTGCTATAGACAGAACAGACTTTTTTTTTCTGTATGATCTAATATCTATGGCGTAATGCCACAAAACTATCATAACTAGTGATTGGACAGATTGACAAACCATGTCCAATCACTGTATTTCCTTTGATAAGGTGGCACAGAGGTGTTTGAACTGCACTCCCCAACTGCTCTCTATAACCTTAACATGACCATTTTTGTTTAGGAATGCAGAGGAAGACTTTATAAATGCTATCAGTCTTTTTAAATGCATCCAAGTTCTTCTTTTTTTTTTCATGAGAGCTATACATGTATTTATAATTGTAGTATGGAGAAATAGAATAGTTGGGTAAACATAGAAATACCATGTGTTGGTAGTGGGGAAGTGACTCCTTTGCTGTTAAGCTTTGTAAGCATGTGATAGAGCTGCATACACTTCTGAGCACAGATTATTATTGCTAAATGTATTTAGGGATTTGGTGACCTCTGGTGGGTTTGTTTGGTACTTTTGAATCAAAATTCAATGGCAAAAGTCAAAAACAGAACATGATCATTCTTTGTGTTCTTCCGTATTGTTGATGGCAGACAGTGCATAGATGATTTGAAAGTTGTTCAGCTTTTTACCTCTACAGCAGTAGGGGTTAATATTGTAAACCAAGTATCAGTGTAATATTTATGTGGCAGTCTTCCACTGATTTGGGAAACCATAAATTTTTTTAAAGAACCAAAGTGCCCCAATCCAGTCAAACATCTTAATGCATTAAACTCTCTTAACAAACCCTACACCATCTACTTTACTCTCTGGTACTTCAGCCTTGTAACGATAAACAAAACAGAGGTACCCTTTCTTATTATCTCTGTTCTCAACCTAAATGCCTTTAGTTTCTACTGTGCCCCGGTGCTTATGGAACTATTCAGCTTCTCCCTCTCAACCAATGCCTGCCACTTATTCTTTAAAGAATAGCTGTAGCTTTGTGTCTACATCTTCTCCTACCTCCCCACGCCTAACTAGCAGACATGAGATGCAGTACCCCTCTACTCTTTCCAGCGTTCAGCAGTTTGGCGAAAGTCTGCCCATTCTGGAATAGGCAAGGTTGGGGTGGAAAGTACACACTGGAAGGTGGCTGCAGGTGTGATGTTTAGATCAGCGGGGGAGAGGGATGAGATGCAGGGGCATTGGGTCTCAAAAGGAGTGTGTCCTACAGCAGTGGATGACAGCAGAGTTGATGGCATCTAGGCATGCAGTGGAGGTGGGAGTTGCATGGGCTTGGTTGGTGAAGGGTGCAACCATGAAACTGTGGAGGAAGGGGAGGAATTAGGGTGTGTAGGCGCGGTGTTGACAGGGGGGCACCTTGTGCAGACATGGGGTGATCGATCAGCCTATGGGTTGGTTAGTAGTTAGGTGGCGTTAGTGGTGGTGCAAGTGCATTGTGAGATTGGGGGAAAACATGCATAGGGCATGCAGAACATAGGTAAAGGAGTGTCACTTTCTGCAGACATTCACTGATAACAGAGGGAACCTTACAGAGGTAGGGTTGCAGGCTCAATGTTAAGAGCAGGAGGAGTATGGTTTGAATGTTGATAGCAAAATGGTGGGAAGGAGGATGGGGGTCTGTTGATGTGAAAGGGGCTTGCTCTTGGTGGTGAGAGCATGGGAGCAGTGTGCAGGCTTGAAGGTGGAAGAAGAGATGGGGAAGCAGCAGTTGAGAATGGGGGGGGGGGGGGGGGGGGTCAGCCTCTACAGGTGCACAGTAAGAGCTGGAGAAGGGTGCATGAAGGTGTAGGATGGGAGCATGCACAGGCGCTGGGAGAGGAAGGGCAGGATGCAAGTGCAAGAGTGGGGGAAAGCATGCAAAGGTGCAGTGGTGAGAAGAGGGGAAAGATGAATTGCTGGAAGGGTGACTACTTGTCTGGTGGATGTTAAGAGAAGACTGGAGGAGCAGATGTGGTAGGTGCATAGAATGGGAGCTGCAAACATGGCGGGTAGTCAGAAAAAGGAGTTGTGCAGTGGGGGGGGGGGGGGGGTTTGAGAGAAGGGCTAGGGCTTTGTAATGGGTTCCGAGAGAATGGGGGGGTAGGCCTTATGGGTGCTATAGTCATGATGAGTGCAGAGGAAAAAAAAGGGGGTGATGTGACAAAAAACTCCTGCATACAGAAATTTTAGTGCATTTTCAGAAAAAGTTTATGGCAGAGCACAAGTCACCTTTACAAAACCCATGGTTACACTGTGTTGCACCCGCAGGGTGGGAAAACTGCACCACATCAGTGTGAAACCTTACCCAAAGGTTTTTCTCATTACACGTTACTTTTGCTTCTTGCATAACACACACATAATAATTCAGTTTTTTTTTTTTGCATAGAAAATATTAATGCAATAATTACTACATTTTAAACAGGAGATACACCAGCCAGCTTTTAATCCAAAAATCTAAATGAGAAAGTAATTCATTTACAGGAAAAAAGCAGCAAAATATTGTATTACCTCCATGCACAGTGTGTAAGCATTTTTTTTTTCAGGCTACAATTTAATAGGGAAAGACACAATTATGCCCCGTACACACGGTCGGATTTTCCGATGGAAAATGTCCGATCGGAGCGTGTTGTCGGAAATTCCGACCGTGAGTGGGCTCCATCGGACATTTTCCATCGGATTTTCCGACACACAAAGTTTGAGAGCAGGCTATAAAATTTTCCGACAACAAAATCTGATCGCGTCAATTCCGACCGTGTGTGGCCTGTTCCGACGCACAAAGTGCCATGCATGCTAAGAAGAAATTTCCGAGACGGAACAGCTCGGTCTGGTAAACTTAGCGTTCGCAATGGATACAGCACTTTCGTGACGCTGCACTTTCTTATTCTTTATAATGTGAGAAGAATGAAGTAGTTTTGCAGCTCATATTTACACACACTTCTCACAAAGTTCTTTCTTTATTATTTATCAGGATTCCCTTAATATATTTTGATTTGTCACATCTGACAAAAATATTTTTGTGTTTTTTTTTTTTTAACCACTTCAGCCCCGGAAGGATTTACCCCCTTCCTGACCAGAGCACTTTTTACAATTCGGCACTGCGTCACTTTAACTGCTAATTGCGCGGTCATGCAATGCTCTACCCAAACGAAATTTGCGTCCTTTTCTTCCCACAAATAGAGCTTTCTTTTGATGGTATTTGATCACCTCTGCCGTTTTTATTTTTTGCGCTATAAATGGAAAAAGACTGAATATTTTGAAAAAAAATGATATTTTCTACTTTTTGTTATAAAAAAAATCCAATAAACTAAATTTTAGTCATACATTTAGGCCAAAATGTATTCGGCCACATGTCTTTGGTAAAAAAAATGTCAATAAGCGTATATTTATTGGTTTGCGCAAAAGTTATAGCGTCTACAAACTAGGGTACATTTTCTGGAATTTACACAGCTTTTAGTTTATGACTGCCTATGTCATTTCTTGAGGTGCTAAAATGGCAGGGCAGTACAAAACCCCCCCAAATAACCCCATTTTGGAAAGTAGACACCCCAAGGAAATTGCTGAGAGGCATGTTGAACCCATTGAATATTTATTTTTTTTGTCCCAAGTGATTGAATAATGACAAAAAAAAAAAAAAAAAAAAATTTACAAAAAGTTGTCACTAAATGATATATTGCTCACACAGGCCATGGGCATATGTGGAATTGCACCCCAAAATACATTCAGCTGCTTCTCCTGAGTACGGGGATACCACATGTGTGGCACTTTTTGGGAGCCTAGCCGCGTACGGGGCCCCGAAAACCCAGCACCACCTTCAGGATTTCTAAGGGCATACATTTTTGATTTTACTCCTCACTACCTATCACAGTTTTGAAGGCCATAAAATGCCAAGATGGCACAAACCCCCCCCAAATGACCCCATTTTGGAAAGTAGACACCCCAAGCTATTTGCTGAGAGGCATGGTGAGTATTTTGCAGCTCTCATTTGTTTTTGAAAATGAAGAAAGACCAGAAAAAACATTTTTTTTTTTCTTTTTTCAATTTTCAAAACTTTGTGACAAAAAGTGAGGTCTGCAAAATACTCACTATACCTCTCAGCAAATAGCTTGGGGTGTCTACTTTCCAAAATGGGGTAATTTGGGGGGGGGTTTGTGCCACCTGGGCATTCCATGGCCTCCGAAACTGTGATAGGCAGTGAAGAGTGAAATCAAAAATTTACGGCCTTAGAAAGCCTGAAGGCGGTGCTTGGTTTTCGGGGCTAGGCTCCCAAAAAGTCCCACACATGTGGTATCCCCGTACTCAGGAGAAGCAACAGAATTTATTTTGGAGTGTAATTTCACATATTCCCATGGCATGTTTGAGCAATATAACATTTAGTGACAACTTTGTGCAAAAAAAAAAAAAAAAAATTTGTCTCTTTCCCGCTACTTGTGTCACAATATAAAATATTCCATGGACTCGACATGCCTCTCAGCAAATAGCTTGGGGTGTCTACTTTCCAAAATGGGGTCATTTGGGGGGGTTTGAACTGTCCTGGCATTTTATGCACAACATTTAGAAGCTTATGTCACACATCACCCACTCTTCTAACCACTTGAAGACAAAGCCCTTTCTGACACTTTTTGATTACATGAAAAAATTATTTTTTTTTGCAAGAAAATTACTTTGAACCCCCAAACATTATATATTATTTTAAAGCAAATGCCCTACAGATTAAAATGGTGGGTGTTTCATTTTTTTTTTTTTCACACAGTATTTGCGCAGCGATTTTCAAACGCATTTTTTGGGGAAAAAACACACTTTTTTAAATTTTAATGCACTAAAACACACTATATTGCCCAAATGTTTGATGAAATAAAAAAGATGATCTTAGGCCGAGTACATGGATACCAAACATGACATGCTTTAAAATTGCGCACAAACGTGCAGTGGCAACAAAATTAATACATTTTTAAAAGCCTTTAAAAGCCTTTACAGGTTACCACTTTAGATTTACAGAGGAGGTCTACTGCTAAAATTACTGCCCTCGATCTGACCTTCGCGGTGATACCTCACATGCATGGTGCAATTGCTGTTTACATTTGACGCCAGACCACCGCTTGCGTTCGCCTTAGCGCGAGAGCAGGGGGGACAGGGGTGCTTTTTATTTATTTATTTTTTTTCTTTATTATTTTTTTGCTTTTTTATCTTATTTTTAAACTGTTCCTTTCATTTTTTTTTTTTTAAATCATTTTTATTGTTATCTCAGGGAATGTAAATATCCCCTATGATAGCAATAGGTAGTGACAGGTACTCTTTTTTGAAAAAATTGGGGTCTATTAGACCCTAGATCTCTCCTCTGCCCTCAAAGCATCTGACCACACCAAGATCGGTGTGATAAAATGCTTCCCCAATTTCCCAATGGCGCTATTTACATCCGGCGAAATCTAAGTCATAAAATGCTCGTAGCTTCCGGTTTCTTAGGCCATAGAGATGTTTGGAGCCACTCTGGTCTCTGATCAGCTCTATGGTCAGCTGGCTGAATCACCGGCTGCATTCTCAGGTTCCCTGTTGAGACAGGAGAGCCAGAGAAAAACACGGAAGATGGTGGGGGGGGGGGGCATTCCCTCCCACTGCTTGTAAAAGCAGTCTAGAGGCTAATTAGCCGCTAGGATTGCTTTTACATGAAAGCCGACCGCTGGCTAAAAAGAATGATACCAAGATGATACCTAAACCTGCAGGCATCATTCTGGTATAACCACTCAAAGTCGTGAATGGCGTACCTGAAGACAAAAAAATGGTTAACAATAAAGCACAGTAAACGGTAAAGTATAAAAAAATTGCATACCTGAAAAGCAAACATGATAAAACATAATAACAATAAAACATTGCAGAATAGAATACAGTAAAAAAGAGCAGAACAATAGAGAGAGAATAGAGAGAGAGAACAATAAAACGACAACTATTTTTTTTTATTTTTGTTTGTGTTTTTTTTTTTTTTTTACACTTTTTTTTTGTAACTGTAACTTTTATAACTGTAACCGGTTCCAGGTTCGGGTCTCTCAAAATGCGATGGCATCTTGGGAGACCCTGTGAAAGTGTGCCTAGTCTGTGCAATGCTGTACCCTACGCTAATACTCAACTAGTGAATGGTAGCGTTCAAAACATTCACCAATGCAAAGACCAGGATTGTCAGGACAGGAGGGACAATAATAGCGGGCGTCACGTCTATATCCGCGCTTGCTGCAGACACAACATCTTTTTTGGGGGGGTTCGTTGGGTAGGGGTACTTGGGAGGATATATAAATGCCTCTCATGCAGCCGACTGCATTTGGTTGGGGATGTGAATGGGGGAAGTACGGGCGCTGCAGAAGCGGTGGGTTCCCAATTAGGATTGGCGAATGCAGCAGGAAGCGCATTATGGGCACGACGGGCCTGTGTTTGTCTTTTTGGTGGCAGCGGGACACTACTTGTGCTTGCCACCTCACCAACTTGAACTGCACTTATGGGACTCGCCACGTCACCAAGTGTTACTGCAGTGCTGGTTTGACTACGACCGGGGTGTACTAGGCCGCTGGTGCTTGCCAGTTCACCAAAACGCTACAAAAAAAAGTGACAGTGATCGATCGATACTGCACTTGGGTGGGCTGGACTGGGCTGGGCCGGGCGGAGGGGCAAAACGCAGGTGCTAGCAGGTATCTGGGCTGATCCCGCTAACACTGCGTTTTTGGGAACCCTAAACTGCTGGGGACGCTAGTATAGATCTGATCGGATCAGATATTGATGCGTTCAGATACTATACCACTAAGGGAGGTGTACGGTGCGTGTACGGTGCGTGCGTGGGTGTTCGCGGTACTGGCGCTAATCTGACGCTGCCTAGGGCGACGCATATCACCGCCGGGCGATCAGGGGGCTAAACCTTTTTTCGGTAATAAACGGTGGGTGCCCTGACACTATAAAAAATAAACGAACTAACCAGCGTCACCCGTAACGGTTATACGGTGATCAGTGGTAAAAGGGTTAACTAGGGGGCCATCAAGGGGTTAAAACATTTATTAGATAGTATATGGGGGTCGCTGTCGCTATAAAACACTGACGGCGAACCTAAATATTTACGTCCCTAACTAGCGTCACCAGCGACACTAATACAGCGATCAGAAAAATGATCGCTTAGCGACACTGGCGACAGGGGGTGATCAAGGGGTTAAAACTTTATTAGGGGGGGTAAGGGGGGTACCCTAGACTTACAGGGGGCTAAACCTTTATTCGGTAATAAACGGCGGGTGCCCTGACACTATAAAAAATAAACGAACTAACCAGCGTCACCCGTAACGGTTATATGGTGATCAGTGGTGAAAGGGTTAACTAGGGGGCAATCAAGGGGTTAAAACATTTATTAGGTAGTATATGGGGGTCCCTGTCACTATAAAACACTGACGGCGAACCTAAATATTTACGTCCCTAACTAGCGTCACCAGCGACACTAATACAGCGATCAGAAAAATGATCGCTTAGTGACACTGGTGAGGGGGGGTGATCAAGGGGTTAAAACTTTATTAGGGGGGGTAAGGGGGGTACCCTAGACCTAAAGGGGGGTAACAGTAACTGTCCCAACACTGCTAACTGTCACAAACTGACACTATGCAGTAATCAGGAAAAAAAAAAAAAAAACCTGCTTGGTGTCAGTTTGTGACAGGGGGGGGTGATTGGGGGGGGATCGGGGGGCGATCGGGGGGGGATCGGGGGTGTAATGTATGCCTGGCATGTTCTACTGTGTGTGTGTGTGTGTGTTGGTGCACTTACATGTCATCTCTCCTCGGCGCTGGAACGGAAACTGGCCAGCCGAGGAGAGATGACATCACATCCTCTGCCTCTGTGTACTATACAGAGGCAGGGGATGTTTCTCATTGGCTGGGAGCGATCGCGAGGGGGGGGGGCACGATCGGATGGCCTCCCCCTCGTCTCTCATCGCTTCCAACCAAATGCCGACCGCAGCTGGCACCGGGGGGGGGTCCGATCGGACCCCCCACCTGCGGGAAGGCAATCACGTTTCAGGTACGTGATTTTGCCTGCCCGTGCCGCTCTGCTCACGTATATAGGCGTGAGGCGGTCGGCAAGTGGTTAAAGCAATTTTTTTTTTGAGATTTTATGTTTGTATTTTTTCAAAGGTTGATCTTTGTTTAATTTTATTTTTAGTTTTACTCCAGAGTATTTTTGTGTGTGTTTTGTGTGTCAAGTTACCACAACACCATTGGTAACTTTTATTATTTAATCTCAAGGAGATTGTTTGGTGTTGGTGTCCCTTGGTAATTTCACATTGTATATTTGAAATGTACCTGAATCCTCACAAACAAACTGTCCTTTTAGAAGGAAAACACACATAGGCAAGTATAATTGAAACCAAAAATCCTTTATTAAGGGCTCAGGACCAAACAAAGAGGGAGGCAACGCTGGATAAACAGTTGAAATTGGTGAAGCCTTTGACCCCCAGGGCAGACATCAATTCTTGAACATCAAAATTGGTGGCCTGAGGAGTCCATATGTAAGGGAGTACAGTCTGGTCGAGAAGTCCCAGAGATCCGGAAAGCAGCAGATGACATCTGTGTCCCCAGGCTGTGGTACCACAAGAGGCTGCATCTTTTGCCAGACCAGACTGGATCCAGGGTCCTCACTTTCTGGTCTTCCTTCCACGCTTCCTTCCACGCTGTGGCTCTGCTGTTGGAGATGTGGCAGGAGGAGTAGTAGGACCTGGAGGAGGAGGAGGACCAGTAGGACCTGGAGGAGAAGGAGGAGGAGGACCTGGAGGAGGAGGAGGACCATGTGTGAGGTCACAAAGGTGGGTATCAGATGTTATTTTGGCCCTCAACCCCTTATTGAGAGCCTCCAACATTAAGGACTCACACATGAGTTGTTGTCCCTCCTCCATCCTCTGCATTTTACAGGCAATGATGGCAGCGAAGTCCTCCTCCACAGTATGGGGGGCTCCCAGGGCCTCTGTAGCCTTCCAAAAGAGGCCTATGGCAGCCTCCTCTAGGGTACTCCTCCTCCTGCCACTTTCTCTTTGCAGGTGTAGGGGAGGGACCTGCATATCAGGCAGCCTGCTCGGCCCGGCCACCTCCTGGCTGAGACTCTCCTGTATATGAAAAAGGGACATGGTTGTAATGTTTTGCATCATCAATCACAATCATAAATTAGTACTCCAAACTAACATCTAGTTAACATCATTGATTGGACAACCTGAAATATTTAGAAGAATGCTATACCTGGCTCAAGCTGGGCTCCTCCACATGTTGCCTGGAAGGCCCAGGTTGGGCGTCAGAAGCCTCAGCTGGGGGGGAAGGAAGCATGGAAGGAAGACTGGAGAGTGATGACCTGGGTTCAGTCTGGCCTGCCAGAAAATGCAGCCTGTCATAGTACCACATCCTGGGGACATAGATGTCATCTGCTGCTCCGGATCTCTGCGAATCCTGGACTTTCTGGCGCATCCTTACATATGTGCTCCTCAGGCCACCAATTAGGATCTTCAAATATGTGATGTCTGCCGTGGGGATCACCTGCTTCACAATTTCCAAAAATTGATCCAGTGCTGCCTTCCTCTTGTTTGGTTCTTATAATGTTGGTGGGTTATCTCCCACAGACAAGGCAGCTCCCTGAACATGTCAATGAATATTGCCATGAAGTCAGTATCTTTAAAGATATCCATTTTCACTGCAAGACACAACCCAAGACAAACCCTAATGTCAGGCCAAACTTTCCTAATCTTGTTACAATATAGGCCTCAATGTACAAGCAGTATAGGCACAAGTATGTCTCTTACCTTCGTTCTTAAGATCGGCGCCTCCAATGCTCCTTCCTCCGCTCACAGATCGTACGTAATACGCACGCGTGTTACGCTTTATACACACTGCGCATGCGTGTAACACCGCCCGCCCCTGACGTTCTTTCTAGTCTATTCCCCGTCCCTTTTCGTTCTGCGCAGTGGGGGAAGAGCACATGGCGGATACACAGCAGATGCGTGCTAATTACAGGAACGAGGAGGAGGAAAGCCCATATCCGGACACGTCCCGATCCAGAAGGAGATTTAAGGCCTCAAATATGTCCTTTTGGGGAGATGTTGGAGATGGTCGACATCCTGAAGAAGGCCGACTATGATGGAAAGTATGGACCTTACCCCAACCCCAATGTCAGAAAGGCCAAGATCATGGCGAAAGTGGTCAGGAGTCTGCACCGGAATTTCGGGGTACGACGATCGAAAGATCAGCTCAGGAGGCGGTGGTCGGACCTCAAATTACGAGAACATGAGCAGTACAGAAAGATCCGGAGAGTGCTGCAAAAAAGTAAGTAGTTGTGCTGTGTTCCTATTCTTTTTATGTTTATTACGTTCGTGCTGCTCCATGTGCTTTTCTTAAAAGTGTACATTTTAAAATGGCAACTTTCATGTTCATGGGCATTATTCGTTTGTATCAAACATTTTTCTTTCGGCCTATAAAACACCATTGTTTTGGCCATATGCATTTGGCCACATTTTTTACGCCCTACTTGTATGAAACTAATTTGGTTGTGTAGATGGCTTTGTTACTAGAATGAAATGCAAACTAGATTCTGTGTAAGGAGAGGACACTGAACAGCTGTTTTCACATCTGGACACTGGAGCACTAGTGTGGGACCCCAGAACACCATTTTTATTAGGGGGCCACACAGGTGCTCCAGTGTATACTATAGGGGGGTCTCCATCTGTGAAGCTTGTACAAGACAGGTAAAGTATTGCAGCTTGACAAAGGACACTGAAAATGCTACATCTTGGAACTCTGCTAAAATTGACAATTGTACCCCACTTCCAAGCAATGTTTCATCTTTATAGTTCTGCCATCAAATATCTGTGTGCTAAGTATACCATTTTTGTTTTACATAGGGGAGAAAAGACTTGGAGGACACCCCTCATCTGAGGAGACCAGAGCCCCCCCCCCCCTCTGGAAGAAGGGGAAACACCCCCAACCCAAGAAGAGCAGGAGGAAGAAGACGTGGTGGAACTAGTCACCACAACAGGTGAGTGTCTGCTACCACAGGCTCAGGTAAGAGATGGATGCCGGCATATTTTTCATACCTGTTTTGTTTTGCTCTCTTTTTTAGGTGATCGTGATGTTGTGGATCCAGATCCTTTTACATCAGAAAGTGCCCAGATCCTGATGGGGGAGATCATGGGGTGTAATTTAGCTTTGGAAAACCTCAAGAAAAACATCAATGATGTTATCCAAAAAAATAAGAACATCATTGATGTTTTGGGGCGAGTTCAAAACCCCTCAAAATCACTTTCTTCTTTTGTGTTCTCCAAATTTTAAAATGTTTTAGCGAATTTTTCTCAAAGCTAAATTTGGAGGATGCACACAGTGTGCCATTATGTGCTATCTGCCATCACGGGAGATCAATGGGCGCGTTTTGGGGGTGCAACCCCTTCCTCAATAATAAAGTAGCTGAGAGGAAGGGGTTTCTCCCCCAAAACATGTCCCTTGATCCCCCGTGACGGCAGGTCGCACATGTTGACATTGGGAAATTTGTGTGCATCTTCCAAATGTGGCTTTTCCTGGGGTGACTTCACCCCATCTGAACGCAATATCAAACACAGTTCCTAAATACTCATGTCTGATATTGCCTTCAAGTTTTACCAAATGTGAACTTTGTAAGTTCAAGATTTGTATCTTTCTTGTTGGTTTTACACATGCCTTTTTTATCTTAAATGGACATTTCTATTTGTGATAATGCCACCCCAAAAATTGTTATACAACAAACATGTTGGTTTGTTTTAAAAACCTTTTCTAAATGCAACTGTGATTGTGCAGGTATTAAAATGATTGTTAATGAAGAATGTGTGGATTATTGTCTCAACGCTACAACACTTTGGTGGTGATGTAATTGGTGTTTTCTGTGAAAATGGGGGTTATTTCCTAAGGGCAAATCCTCTTTGCACTACAAGTGCAGTTTCAGTGCAGTTGCAAGTGCCCTTGTAGTGCAAAGTGTCTTTGCCTTTAGAAAATGACACCCAACAGTGCTTTGTAAGGTTACTCAATCACGCCATTTTCAGGACTCCCCACATTTCTGTCAGGGTCAGCTAAAACAAACACAAGCAGGAAATTTCACCAAAGATTTGTTTTTTTTTGGATTTTATTTGATAAAGGCTTCACAAATTGTCTGGCATATTGATGGCCCCCCTACCCGCAAAGAACTCAAGGTATTCTAACCGGTCATCCTGGGCACTCAGGGAGGGCAAGCCAGGACGGCCACTTTCAAGCGCCGTCAGGGTTGGTTCATTGATCATTCCGGCCTCAGGCCCAACTGAGCCAGCATAGTTGGCAGAATGTTTGCGTAAAAAGTTATGTAGAACACAGCACGCCAGGATTAGATGATTAAATTTATACTCCGCCATATGGATGGGTGTCAGAAATAGGCGGAACCGTCTGGCCATGATTCCAAATGTGTTCTCCACCACTCTTCTGGCTCTGGCCAGCCGGTAAATAAAAACCCTCTGTTCCGGGGTGAGGGTCCTCATCAGGAATGGCCGCATAAGATGGTCCCCCAGCGCAAAGGCTTCATCCGCAACGAAGACGAATGGGAGTCCTTCCACATTGTCTTCTGGAGGTGGCAAGTCCAAGCTGCCATTCTGGAGCCGCCTGTAAAACTCCGTCTGGGCGATGACTCCACCATCGGACATCCGACCATTCTTCCCCACGTCCACATACAGGAACTCATAAGTAGCCAACACCACCGCCAACATCACAATACTATTGAACCCCTTGTAGTTGTAATAGTACGACCCCGAGTTGGGTGGTGGGACGATGTGGACGTGTTTCCCATCAATTGCCCCTCCGCAGTTAGGAAAGTCCCACCGCTGGGCAAAGTGGGAGGCCACAGTCTGCCATTCCTGTGGCGTGGAAGGAAACTGTTGAGGAAAAAAAAAAACATTATTATTTTTGCACATAACCATGGAAAGCAGATTATAGACACAAACATTCTTGGCCAACATCCAGATCACATTTATTAAGGGGAATTTCACAACACCAAAGTATAAGGTACACCTATCATATTCCCCCTCCCACCCCCTCTCATGGGCCATTTCTAACATTATAGGGGGGGGGATCTTGGACAGGTAACCCTCTTCACTTCATTGAGAGATGAATGCCTAAATACAGGGTATTACTTGGAACAGCCCCTCCTTAGTTACACTATTGGCAGCCCACTGGACAGGTAAAAGTGTCATAATACAAAGATATAAATACACATTGTACACATTAGAGCACATTTTGGCATTCTGCTATTACCTATCAAGATAATAATAGGATAGAAAAACTTCAAACAGTACCATTTGAAAGTATACAGGCAGGCCCTACTACATGCTTTGGGGAATTCATCCATAAATCTGACCAGTAAAGAGATGGGTATAGTGTGTATGGGTTTGGCAAAGTCAGCAGATAGATGATTGAGGATAGATAGAGAATTGGGATCAGTTGACTTAGCAGTTGGGGGGAGGGAAGGTTAATAAAAATGATTTGGGGACACTAAAAAACAAAGCCTCTGGCACTCTGCCTGAATTTAAACCACAAATCACATTTCTAAAAATTTTAGGGGGTGTTTGGGGTAAAGCACTACTATGGAGCTGATAAAATACATTGTTAAGTGACTATATGAGGTGAATATAGGGCAGGAGAGCATGCTGGGGAGGTTAGTGAAGGCAAATATGTATGAAGGACAAAAAAAAAAGATTACAAAAAAATCCAGCATGAATGAGGAGAAAGGAGACATTCACAGCATATTACAATCATGGTAATTAGGGAATGAGGAAATAAATACAATATATTAGCAAACATTACATACAATAAAATGTGAGATTAAAGGATAAAAATCTTATCTTAATATACTCCTTCTGCAGGACATGGATGATGGCAGAACAGGTCTCTGGGATAAGGATCCCCAGAGCCTGGGGGGAGATGCCTGTCTAGAACTTGAAGTCCTGCAGGCTTCTCCCTGTCGCCAAGTACCGCAGGGTAGCGACCAGCCTCTTCTCTGGAGGGATGGCTTGCCTCATGCAGGTATCCTGCCTGCTGATATAGGGGGTCAGCGAAGCCAACAAACGGTTAAATACGGGGTCTGTCATCCTGAGAAAGTTCCTGAAATCATCAGGATTATTCTCACGGATCTCACGGAGCAAAGGCATATGAGAGAACTGGTAATGCTGAAGCAACCAATTCTTGGTCCATGAACTCCTCCCC
Source organism: Lithobates septentrionalis (assembly GCA_037952835.1). Taxonomy (NCBI): domain Eukaryota; kingdom Metazoa; phylum Chordata; class Amphibia; order Anura; family Ranidae; genus Lithobates; species Lithobates septentrionalis. The sequence goes on from JBBDGP010003349.1 coordinate 286,698, forward strand.
ACCCTGTTCATGGACTGGACTTGTGTCAAGGTCAGGACCCCAACACCAAGCCCCCGCACAGCACGAACTCTACGAGGAGTACGTATACGAAACATGGCTAGAAAACGGTCAGCTGCTCAGAACGCAGTAACAGAACGCACTGAAGAACAGCAAGGCCTGTGAAGAGCGACCTGAAAAACAGTAACGAACGAACAAGAACACAATGACTAATTACAGTCACGCAGAACTTGCTTACACGCACTGAAGAGCAGATACAAACCCACAAGCACAAACTGAACCGCAGAAAACGATCTGAAAGCCACGAGTCTGAAAAAGCACGAATCGTCTCTCACCAAACTTTTACTAACACGAGATTAGCAAAAGGAGCCCAAAGGGTGCCGCGCTTGGTTCTGAACTGGCCTTTTCTAGTCTCGTTGTACGTGCTTGACGTCACCGCGTTGTTGGCGATCAGAAATTCCAACAACTTTGTGCGACCGTATGTACGCAAAACAAGTTTGAGCCAACATCCGTCGGAAAAAATCCTAGGATTTTGTTGTCGGAATGTCCGATCAATGTCCGATCGTGTGTACGGGGCATTAGAGTTCTCTATTTCAGAGAGACAATAGCCACACACATATATTCTTGATTGCTGGGGCAGCAGAATAGGCCGTAATCTAGGAGACACAGGGCATTATTTACCCTGCAGCAAAAACTATACGTTTTGCATCTCAGGCCGAGCTATATAAACATTGTGGCACCTTTTAGAGTGTTGCAGCACCAAAATAGGGCAGTAGAGGCAGTTATGATAATGGTGGCAAGCCAGCGCGGTTGCAAGAGATGGTAATGGTGACAGGTCAGCAGGGGTGGCAGGAGATGGTTATGGTGTTAGGCCAGCAGCAGTAGAAGGAGCCAGTAATGATGGCAGGCCAGCAGCAGTGTCAGGAGATGGTAATGTTGGCAGATATAATAATGTATTTTTGTAAACCATATTTTAAAAAATGTATTCACATAAGCTGCAGGAGTTTTATTGTTGATCCAGAATGGCTATTTATTTTTTTTTAAAGTGAGCCGGTCAGCTGCCTCAGTGGACAAACTTATTTGTTACCGAAAACCTCCTGTACTGATTGCGCTCTTTGATGGTGCACTGGCTGCAGGATAAGCCAAAAGCTTAATTGTGTACTGGGCAAGTTATGACCAGTGGTTTGGCCTGGAGACTCAAAAGTTCATGGGGTCTTCAGTTCCAATGCTTAACTCAGGTAATCCAAGATTTTATGGTTTAGGCGCTGTGGCTGCTGCCAGCAGCCAGGTCTGGCCAATAGGTTCTAGAGAAGGACTTTAAAAAAAATATTTTAAATAAATTGTTGCAGATATATACAAAAAACAGTCAAAATACAAAAAGTACTAAAGTAAAAAGTGTCATTGAGGCAGCCACTGCCATGAAAGGGGGTACTGCCATTCTCTGTAAAGGCGGCCAAAAGGTTCTCCCACAGCATCTCCTCCAAGTGCCACATTGTTGCTCGCTCAGGCTCGGCAGCATGAGAGCTGCCATTGTCCCCAAGTATCGCATTCCAAGGGGGTAGCCAACCAGTAATTGTCCCTCTTCTTCATTGCCCAAATCCTGGGGTTCTTGCACAAGCACTGCATCAGGAACGAACCCATTTGCCACAATTTTCCTTTGACCCCTGAGTCCATGATGTCTCTTCAAACAATGGTGTCCTCAAAATCTCACCCCGTCCATGTACAATTACCGGGGTTTAGGAGGAGTGAAACATATATCTGGAAGCTTGCCCATTATCCTCCCTGTACTCCTATGGCACCCCAACCCTCCTCCTCTGTCTGCTGTGGTTTCACAGGGATGGAATTAGTTGTGAAAGGGTCCTGCAGACACCAGGAAGTCCTCCTCTTCCTTCTGCTGTTCCTCTAGTGCCTAGTCCAGGGGTAGACAACCTTTGAGAAGTAAAGATCTACCTATACAACAAAGAAAAATATCAAAGATCACTGGGGTCCAGCGCCCCCCCCCCCTCCCTTTTTTTAAAAGAAATGAACTCGCAAGGCCTAACTAAATAGTAAGGGAAACTTAGAAAACTGTCACTGTAAAAATATATACTGTTAAAAGTGGACAGTGTCAGTCAGTAGAGCAGTGTCATTAGGGCAGTGGAGGGTGTCTAGACAGTGTCATTAGAGCAGTGGGCAGTGTCAGTAGAGCAGAGGTTGGTGTCTGTAGGGCAGTGGACGGTGTCAGTAGGGCAGTGAATTTTGTCAGTAGAGCAGTGGATGGTGTCAGTAGGGCAGAGGTTGGCGACAGTAAGGCAGTGGACAGTGTCAGTATAATAATTAGGAAATAATGGCGCAACTGGGACCGTAGGGGAAAAAATTACAGTCATCCAGGGTGATGGCAGCAGCTCCCCTGGAAACGTCCTGCGATAACTATATACAAAGAAAAGAAAGAAGAGGGTCACATCATCTAAGGCTTCATTCACACCAATGTGTTTTTTTCATGCTTTTTGCAGAAATGCAGGACGTTTTTTTAACATGGGTTCCTTTGGAACATGTTCACATCAGTGCATTTTTGTGTCTCTGGTTTTTTTGGAGAGGGTCAGGTACTTTAATAGATTTCAATGGAGAAGCTGCAGAAAAGCATTTAGTGTGCGATTCTTGCCGCAATTTTTGCCTCGATTTGCGTTTTGCATTGCCCAACAACAAACCCCCCCCCCCCAAAAAAACACAAATTGTAACAAAATTGCAGAAAAATCACGGTAAAAAACAGCATAAAGCACAGCAAAAAGCACCGCAGAAATGCTCAAAAGCAACATGCATAGATGTGAATCGAGCCTTAGTGTACCTGTATTAATAATTGGAATAGATCAGGGTAAATGCACTCACTTTTGAGTCAGGATCAGTGTGTGGATGTGGCAGAGATTGGCAGGTCAGCAGGTAAGAGGCTGTAATGGCAGGGACTATTGGCTGAGAAGCGGCTGGAAGGTAGATGGAAAGGATCGCTGCTGTGCTTGGAGCGCAAGCTGTCACACAGTGTTTCTGGCTTCCTGAGGTCCTCGGCTGGCTCACTTTGGATCGGACAGTTTAGATGTGGATGGTGTCAGCAATTTTTTTTTTTTATTATTTTGTAAATTATTTTTTGCAATTTTTATATCATTTTTCACATTTTTTTTTTAACCACTTCAGCTCTGGAAGGTTTTACCCCCTTCCTGACCAGGCCATTTTTTTGTGCTACGGCACTGCGTTACTTTAACTGACAATTGCGCGTCATGCGACACTGTACGTAAATAAAATTTATGTCCTTTTTTCCTACAAATAGAGCTTTCTTTTGGTGGTATTTGATCACCTCTGCGGTTTTTATTTTTTGCGCTATAAACAAAATTTAAAAAAAAAAATATATTTTTTACTTTCTGCTATAAAACATACTCAGTAAAAAAATACATTTCTTCATAAATGTAGGCCAATATGTATTCTGCTACAAAAACCCAAAAAGCGTATATTGATTGGTTTGCGCAAAAGTTATAGCGTCTACAAACTATGGGATAGATTAAGGGACTTTTTTTTAATATATTTTTTTACTAGTAATAGCAGCAATCAGTGATTTTTAGAGACCGTGACATTGCAGCGGACAAATCTGATACTAATGCCCCGTACACACGGTCGGACTTTGTTCGGACATTCCGACAACAAAATCCTAGGATTTTTTCCGACGGATGTTGGCTCAAACTTGTCTTGCATACACACGGTCACACAAAGTTGTCGGAAAATCCGATTGTTCTAAACGCGGTGACGTAAAACACGAACGTTGGGACTATAAACGGGGCAGTAGCCAATAGCTTTCATCTCTTTATTTATTCTGAGCATGCGTGGCACTTTGTCCGTCGGATTTGTGTACACACGATCGGAATTTCCGACAACGGATTTTGTTGTCGGAAAATTTTATATCCTGCTCTCAAACATTGTGTGTTGGAAAATCCGATGGAAAATGTGTGATGGAGCCTACACACAGTCAGAATTTCCGACAACAAGGTCCTATCACACATTTTCCGTTGGAAAATCCGACCGTGTGTATGGGGCAAAAGTGACACTTTTTGGGGACCAGTGACACAAATACAGTGATTACTGCTAAAAAAAATGCACCAGGGGCAATCAAGGGGTTAAATGTGTTCCCTATGTGTGCTTTCGAACTGTTGGGGGAGTGCTTTGACTAAAGCAAAACAGAGATTCATGTTTCTGCTTAGCACAAGATCTCCATTTTCCTTTCTGGCAGAACAACGGTCTGCCTTGTTTACGTGACAGATGTAAAATCCTCCATTACCTCTGACACCCTGGGTTTAGTCATATTACCAACTATATTATTAAATAGAGACTCATCCTGTATTAAAGAAACAGTTCAAGTATGTTTATGTATTAGTGAGAACACAAAGAATAAGTATATCTCAACACTGTCAGATAAAAAGAAAACACCCTTACAAACAAGTATTTTATCTATACTTATCAAAAAGACAATATAATGATACAACGTTCCTTTAACTGTAAATGAACACAGATATTAACTCAATCACAGAGACCTATGTGAACAGGTTAACAAGTGGGTAGAGAGCTGGCACTATATCTTCTGTATCAGGCTTCTCTCTTCTGCCTCCTCAACCCACAGGCCATTAAATCTTGTACAATATAAAGAAAATAACATGCAGACTATTATATTCAAATTGGCTGGCTCCCTTTAGATGAAGTCCAGTGCAATTAAAGCAGATGAGGGAAAAGGATAACAAAAGGTAAAAGGATATTCCTTGAAATCCAGATGTCTTCAGCTAGCCTTGTTGTGTTGTAACTAAAGTAATCCTTGATAGCAGGGTATAGAAAATTTGGCAGAACTTTAAGTTACCCTTATTGTATTGTAACTTCCTCTGGTATGATCCTAATGGTGTTATCCAGTATAGCTACAAGAATCAATAATGTGAATTGGGCATAGATGTCTACTTTCAGTGTTCGTTAACTGACTTCCGGTGGAACTACAAGTACCACCAGCTGAACTGTGTGAATGATGTCTGAAAGCAGTGTCTTTAACAGCAAGATGGGCTATGCCCGCTCACCACTCTGGAACTCGGATACAGTTGGCAACTATGTAGATAATGAGAAGCCTCTATCAGGAACTCTCTCTGTTTCCTGGCTCTGGGAAATGGCTCCCGCTGCACCATGTTGCAGCCCACTGGGATCTGAAGTGCAGGCATCTCTGGATGACCTGGAACACCCTCCGGTCCGCTGCAGGGAAGAAGTGATGCTGTCCGCAGAGGTCCCTTTGGGTATAGCTGAACGGCTCCCTGCTGTGTAGGCCGCAAATCAACAGCAGCTCACTGTCGCACAGACCTCCTGCTGGCAGAGTCAATCAGCATCCCAAGAGCCTGATCTAGGCCACGCCAGCCCTTTTTATATTGCTCCCCAGCAGTCCATTCTGTCCACACAGCATTCTTTTAATTGTCGTTCAGATCAGTCCTGCTGGCATTTCACAAGAAAAGGGAAATGACACATAGAGTCCAGCAAACATTGGAGGGAGCCAACCCCACATTAATAATACAGAATAATGTCTGGATTGCAGGCATAATAGCCAGCTCCTGGCTGCACATATTTACTTGCCCCTTCCCCACTCTCCAGCCTGAAGATCCCCTGCAGCAGTCGACAGGAGAGGAGGGAAAGCTGGCAGTGCTGCTGGGGGGGGGAGGGTTGAGTAGCAGCACATGGAGGGGGGGAGAAGGCAGCAAAAGGAAATGATACCTGGACAGGAGGGGTCCTAGCAACCAATCACATACTTGCCAACTGTCCTGAATTTCCCGGGACATTCCCAGGATTTAGACCCTTTTCACGATTTTATTGTGTCCCAGGAAATGTCCCGGGAAATCCGCCTTTTCCTGATTTTTTGCCACCGCCGCCGGAGGTCCGCGGCCGGCGGATGACAAGTGCCATTTTTAGGAAGACCAGAAGAAGAACACAGGTGGCTATAATAGAAATTAAGCTGCGGGGCCGCTCACCCCCCGCCCTGCTGCTGGTCCATCTCTGACCTGTTATGGAAAGGGGTGGGGGTGGGCGGCACCGCAGCTTAATTTCTATTGTAGCCACGCGGCTGGCTCCGCCTCTATTTTGTTCCCCCTCGGGGAACGGGGAAACCGTAATGGTGGCGGAGACACCGCTATACCTGATGTAAGGGGGCTCCAATGGGGGAGCAGACCGATGTAAGGGGGGCTCCAATGGGGGGGAAACCTGATGTAAGGGGGGCTCCAATGGGGGGACATCTGATGTTAGGGGGACTCCAATGGGGGACATCTGATGTAAGGATGGACTCCGCTGGGGATGCCTAATGTACGGAGGGACTCCGCTGGGGATGCCTGATGTATGGAGGGACTCCGCTGGGGACGCCTGATGTACGGAGGGACTCCGCTGGGGACGCCTGATGTACGGAGGGACTCTGCTGGGGACACCTGATGTAAGGACAGACTCTGCTGGGGGCACCTGATGCAAGGACAGACTCTGCTAGGGGCACCTGATGCAAGGACTGACTCTGCTGGGGGCACCTGATGCAAGAACGGACTCTGCTGGGGGCACCTGATGCAAGAATAGATTCTGCTGGTGGCACCTGATGTAAGGACGGACTCTGCTGGGGGCACCTGATGCAAGGATGGACTCTGCTGGGGGCACCTGATGCAAGAACAGACTCTGCTGGGGGCACCTGATGCAAGGACGGACTCTGCTGGGGGCACCTGATGGCATCTGGTGGCAGGTGACACACTCAGGGGTCCCACTGATTATGCATTATGGTGAGTTGAATGATTTCATTTTATATTAAAATGTAATAATAGAAATAATGTGCTTCAATCATCCTGACGCCATAACAACCATGGTGCCGGGATGATTGAAGCGCTAACAACAGGTGTTTGGAGTATCTTTATCTGCTGATTTGTTAAACTCTGGAATACACATTTCTATTGTGGTGTAGGACCTGGGCCTGCTGTCCCTCCATCCCTCTTTCCTTCTTTTCTTTTCTTTCTTTCTTTCTTTCTTTCTTTCTTTTTCTTTTCTTCTTTCTTCTTTCTTTCTTTCTTTCTTTCTTTCTTTCTTTCTTTCTTTCTTTCTTTCTTTCTTTCTTTCTTTCTTTCTTTCTTTCTCTTTCTTTCCTTCTTTCCTTCTTTCTTTCCTTCTTTCCTTCTTTCTTTCTTTCCCATTTAAGCCACACCCACAATTTCACTTAAACCACGCTCATTTTCGCAGCAGCGCGCCACATTTTTATTTTTTATGCCACGCCTACACACGCATGCCCCGCTCCTAATTATAATAAGACTCTGCCTACAGCCCAAAATGTCTCCCTATAATTTTTTTTACAATGTTGGCAACTATGCAATCATCAGCTTGTTAACATGAGGAGTTAACTCTGACAGCTCCCGCTCCCACCCTCCATCCAGCACTGTGCTGGCTCTCACTCCGCTTTGATGCACAGCTGGTGTAAGATAAGAGAGAGCTACCTGCGCACGGCTGTGTATAGTGAAGGTAGCAAATGTCACTACTTGGGAGGGAGGGGAAGAGGAATTGGCTATGGAGGGGCAGATGACACTACAGGGTTGGGGGGGGGGGGTGACAGAGGACACTGCTATTGGGGGGAGCAGATTAAATTGCTTTGGAGGGGGGGCACAGGACACGCCTATTGGGGCAGAGGACACTACTGTGTGTGTGTGTGTGTTGGGGGGGGGGGCGGGGGGACAGAGGACACTAGTGTGTGTGTGTGTGTGTGTGTGTGTGTGTGTGTGTGTGTCTGGGGGGCAGAGGACATTACCATGTGTGTGTGTGTGGGGGGGGGGGTATGATGTGAAAGGGGGCAGAGGACACCACTGTGGGGGGGGGGGTGATTTAAAGAGGGGCAGAAGACACTACTGTGATTTTTTTTTTTAAAAAGGGTGACACGACACCACCTTTGATGGTTCTCTACCCCTGTTCTAGCGAAACTACTCTCAGAAAGTTTTTCTGGGCTATGCACAGGGCTACACTTGCTTTCTTATAATTGGCTAGTACCTTTTTTTTATATGCTGCTACATATGAGATGATCCTGCCCCCAATAAAGGCCTTACCCACCTCCAAAAATAAATTTGGAGTGTATTTATGGATTTGTATTCGAGCCAGGCACTTTGCATAGTAAATTTTAAATCCTCATTTGTCACCTAATATGACGGGAATTTCCAGAGCCTAGTGTGGGTTTTTAGCTGGGGGTCTTCATACAAGATGGATATGGGGCTAAGGTCCAAGATAGCAATCTCATTAATATTGGTGGTTTGTATTAGGGATAGCAGGGGAGTAGTGCAAAATAGTTTGTTTGATCTCACAAAAGATTTATGAGTTGAGGAATAGTATGAGAATTCCCTGTTAGCAGGGTGCTCTAATTTTCACACATCAGTTAGGTGAAAGCAGTATTAAACCCAAAAGCAAGTATTTATTATATTGCAGCTTACCAATTCTTAGATGTGATGGCTGCATTAGTTTCCTTTTTTTGGCTTTTTTTCTTTTATTTTTACCTGGTGATCTAGCCAGTATGTCTTTTTTTAACAGAACAAACTGCCCTGCAGATGTAGCAGTGAGAGAGTTGAGACAAAATATTTACCACTGAAAGGGGTGCTTACAATGGTCATCCATGTAAAACCTTTATTTCAAATGAAAAAAAATGGCAGCTGTAACTGCTTGTGTAACTGCAGTGTGAGCTAGAGTTTAGCTTCAATTCATTAGTATATCTGAATCTGCTAGTACATCTAACCCTCCTTTTCCCCCAAGACTAACAATGCTGCTATCCAAAGGTGCCCCTTTGCTTTTTCATGTAGAGTGGGGCACTCTAATATAGGTGGTGTGTTTCTGGCCAGAATATCAGGTGAAAACGCCTAAAAAAAGAAAATGAATGCAGCCACTACATCTAAGGATTTGTTAGCTGCAATATATAACATTTTTGGTTTTGGGTTTAATACCGTTGATGTCATCTTAGATAACTGAGTAGTTGCATGTTAGCATGTTAGTGCATTTTTATAGGGGTGGTGACCAGGAGAGTGCCTGTTCTCACTGTCAGCCAGAACAGTGTTAGTTTCCCCTTACAATGTCTAAGGGGTAGGGGCATGCATGGTCCATGTCATCATATCCTGGTAAAAAGATTTTGCTGTGGAATCTGGGTCATATACATTTAGTCATTGAGATATCTTGGTTGCTCATGTGTAGGTGGGTCATAATTGTACATCCCATTTGGTCCTGTTGTATAGATTTTAACTAGTAGGATTGATTTTTGTGCAATAAAGATTACTCCTGCCTTACGCCCTACTAATGGGGAGCCCAGTACCCTTCCAACCCACAGTTTATGCATGTGATAGAAATCATCAGCGAATAGATGCGTTTCCTGTAGTGCATTTTAGGTGCATGCAGGTGCAGGTGAAGTCTGCATTGCATGCAGAATGGATGTCACAAAAGGCGGCCCATCCATTAAGGGCACACGGGCACTGCCCCCCCCCCATCCATCGCTGCCTCCACCTAAATTGAAAGTGTTTAGGTTTGACCTCCATATTTTATGGTTTTGGTAAATCTAAAGGAAAATTGTACAAGAAGATTATATAACCACTTCAATAATGTGCACTTTCACCCCATTTCTGCCACGGCCAATTTTCAGCTCTCAGTGCTGTTGTGCTTTGAATCACAATTGCGCGGTCATGCAACACTATACTCATATGACATTTTTAGATTTTTTTTGAGACAGAGCTATCTTTTGGTTGTATTTAACCACCACTGGGTTTTTTTTATTTTTTGCTAAACAAATGAAAAAAGGTTGACATTTTCGAAAATAAAAAAAACATGTTTTTCTTAGTTTCTGTTATAAAATTTTGCAAAAAAGTAAGTTTTCTTCTTCATTGATGAGGCTGCACTAATGGGCTGTACTGATGAGCACTGGTAGTCTGCACTGATGGGCACTGATAGGCTGCACTGATGGGCACTGATAGGCAGCACTAATAGGCACTGATCAGGCTGCACTGATATGCTGGCACAGTTGGGCAGTGATAGGTTGCACTGATATGCTGGCATAGATGGGCACTGATAGGCTGCACTGATGGGCAATGATAGGCTGCACTAATAATTAGGGCACTGATGATCAGTGCCCTGACTATCAGTGTAAATGTGCCTTGTCAGATTTTCTGGTTACCGGCTCTCCTTTCCTGGTGCTGTGACAGTGTGTGAGGAAAGGAATGCCAATAACCAGCAAGTTTGTTTACATTGATCAGCTGTGATTGAAAACAGCTGATCACATGTTAAAGGGCTGCTGGGATTAGCCTTTTACCATGATCGCAGAGCACGCTGGATGCATGCCCCAGTGTGCACGTGGGGGGCGTCGTTCTGGGAGGACGTCAATGGATGCCCTCCCGAAGCTGGACGGCCAAGTTGGCTATAGCGCGGTCGGAAGGTAGATAATGTATGGCCAGCCATCAAGGCATATGACTTAACTTTTTTCTGCATAGAATTAGTAGTAATGCATTACTCATCCCCTGAGCCTGTCAAAAACTGTCGAACCCTCCAAGATAGGTGCTAGGTTGGGTAGATTTGGTTTCTGCTTACTGTATTCAGTGGAGCTGTATTTCGTTTTTAGGCAAATTTAGTTCTGGCTCACTGTAATCGGTGTAGGTGCAGGTGCTTGTTCTGGTCTGTTCTGTGTTCCACTGGCTGCAGGGTTGACTGCTTCCCCCTGTCTGTGTGGAAATGTTCTAGAAGATAGTGGGCTAGGAGAGTCTAATCAGCAGCTGAAAATGTATGTAGCCCTGGCCAATCCCTGAGGAGAGGTGCCCAGATGGTGACTGGGAGTGTGTATAAATACTCTGAGCCTTAGAGCGGAGAGGTATTGTTCCTAAAGAGGAGATCATAACCTGGGGGGATGTTTGTCCGTTAGGCAAGCCTATCACGCATCTGTGGTTTATCGGAGACCCAGCCAGGCTAGCTGGGGTCTATTCTACTGGAAGTTGCTGACGCTGACTGAGTGACTTTTTTTTTTTCATCTGGGGATCCAGTCTGGTGCCATTGGGAAAGTGTCTGGAAGATATTGGAAGGAAGCCACCAATTATCCAAGGACTGTATTAAGTACAGGCTGGTGTGAGAGATTATTGAGACTGTGTGCTGCTGCCATCCCTCTTGTGCTAGAGTCAGTGTTATTCAAAGGGTACATTGTCACTCTGTGGTGTCCTGAAGAGGTCAGTCTATTAACTACTTGTACAAGGGCTTGATCATTTTACTGCTGCTGCTAAATCTCTGCTAAAGTCAGTTCTACCTAAAGTGAAGGCACCATTATAGTGTTCCTAAAAAGCTCAGTCCAACATTTGCTGCAAGCAAGGACTCATGCTCACATTCCTAAGAGGAAGATTAGTGTTTTTAAGTTTGTTGCTAGTAGTTACTGGAGTATCCTACAATTATCCTCTACCTATCAAAGTTCAGGTTTCATTAAAGCATCAAAAAGCATACCCCTAGACTGGTTAATGAATCTGAAGAGTGACCGTAACAGTGTGCCTGGCAGTGGGGCAATTACTGGAAAAAGAACCCTGGGCATTTATTCAGCAGCTCCTGCAGGGGTAGCGCTGCATATATAAACATTGTTGGAATCCCCTAATACCTCCAATAGTGGAGCCTGAATTCCATTGAAAGAGAGTAGATGCAGGTCTCTGAAAAAGAACTGCCAAGGCCAAGATTGTCCCTTAATGGTACTCAAGACCAAGGACATCTCCAGACCAGATTGGAAAAAAGCTACAATCTGCCCCATGACATACTCAAGGATGTAACTTATGAATTTTACGCCAAGGGAAATAAGCTTTCCAAGTATGATAGTTTACCTACTTGACTTTTTAGCCTGAGGAAGGGTAGGAATCATAGAGTCCGAAACTTTTAGGACCTGGGCTTCAACAGCCACACTGTCAAAGCCAGCGACCATAAAGCAGAATGAAATATCTGATCCTGAAACAGCAGGTCCAGCCATTCTGGTTTCCAAGAGGTCTATGATGTTTGCATACCACATTGGCCAGGCTAGTGCAATTAGGATTGCAAAAACACCCTCCACCTTTATTTTCTGTAACGGGCAAGAAAATAATTGAAGTGGATCGAAGGCATAGATCTGAGAAAACTGATCCTAGGTAGTCACCACAGCACCCACCCCAATGGCCATAGTATTCTGGGTGCAGGGACACAACCATGTCCAATTTGTTGTTATATCTGTATATATATTTGCTAAGAGATCTACATCTGGCACCCCCCCCCCCCCCCCCCACCGCAAACAAATCTTTACGAACACCTCTGGGAGAAGAGACCTTTTCCCTGGATTCAGCTGTTAATAGCTGAAAAAATCCACCTGCCATTCTTCCACAATGTAAATGTGGACAGCAAAGATGGGCAGTACAGGAAGTTTTTCCCAAGACAGGATTAGGTCTGCTTCTTCCTGAGCAGCATGACTTTTTGGCCCTCTTTTATGATTGATATATGCCACAGCAGTTGCGTTGTGCGACGGTACCATTACAGGGAGACCTTGAAGGTACACAAACCAGTGCAAGAGAGACAGCCAAATTGCCTGAAGTTCTAGAATGTTGATTGGCAACTTCCACTCCTCAGGCCACCAAGTTCCCTGAACTGAGAAGTTCTGCAGAACACCTCCCCAGCTTGACAGGTTGGTTGCCAAGACCTTCCATTTAATTGGAAGGAAGGATTTTCCTGCATCCAGCATTTGCTTGGACATCCTCCATTCCACAGCTGCTCTGATCCTGAAAATCAAATACCTTGGCTGAACCAATGACCTCATACTGCCAGGATATTGAGTTGCAGATCTCTGGAGTGAACCTATGCATAAGTGACTGCCTTAAAGGCAACTACCACCTTCACTGGCAATCTCATGGTTTAGCACTTAGCCGAATGTGACTGCTCTCGTAGGAGAAAGTCATTCAGGTATCCCACTATTAGAATCACTTGGTTTCTCAAAAACCCCAAAACCAGTGCTAACACCTTGATAATACCTTGTGGCTGCGGATAGGCCAAAAGGTAACACCACAATCTAGTAGTAGGGATCCTCCCCTGTAAAGTGCAGAAATCATTAGCGAGGCTGGAAACTTGGAATGATTCCAGGAAGTTTCCCTGATGAAGCAAAGCAATCCCCGAAGACTCCAATGGGAAGACTCCATCCTGAATTTTTAAATTTGCAGGAACTTGTTGAGACTCCTGAGGTCTGGGATATGCCAGACATTTCTGTTTGGCTTGGGAACTGTGAAACCGGTTGGAGTAAAATCCTTGAGACATCTCCACCACTGGCATAGGTGCAATGACCCCTTCGGACAGTAGTATTTCCAGGGTTACATAAATGGTATTTTTCATGGATTTGAAAGCCCTTGAGTGCATAATGTGTGAAGGGGACAACATAGAGCTGCAGACTCCGTTTCCTGAAATATCCTGAATCAAAGTGATCAAAGGCCCTAAGGCGTTCCACCCCCCACCCCCCCCCCCACCCCCAGCCAAGCGAGTGAAATGAAAGGTCTTGAGAGAGAGCAGGATTTGCCTCCAGGGCGTGGGGTTTCAGTTCTTACAAAATTTGGGTGTGGGCTTTCATTTGGGGCCCAATGCTGGTTGTATATGAAGGGAACTCCTCATGGACTCTGAGGGTATTGCTAGCTTCCAATCTGTAAACTTTGCCCTCTGTTTAAGAGGTAATAGAGTACACTTCACAACAGTGACCTTCTGGATGTAGGCGTCCAAAAAAGGCGACCAAGTAAGCCTCTACCCTCGAAGGACAGCTTCTCGATGGGCTTCATAATGCCCACTCATGAAAGCTGCCTTATAGAATCCTCCAAGGCATCCACTGAGAAGCTCATGGCTCTCTGGAAATCTTTCAGAAGCTGCCAAATAGCAGGATGTTCTAGATCAGACTCAGGCATGGAGCATCTGCTTTGCCCAGACCTTAAAGCTTAGCACACTCCTACAACAGCCATCACAGGCTGCAGACAGGCTTCTCTCACCAGAGAGAACAATACCTTAAATAGAGCTTCCAACTTCTAATTCATGGCGTGTTTAAAGACACATCTTGTAGAATTCTTTCTTCATGGGGTACTGGTGAGAAAACCATTTTGGTGGCGAAAACACCATCACTGGGTGAGCCCAATCACATAGAAACATAGAAAAGTGACGGCAAAAAAAGACTGAGTAGTCCATCAAGTCTGCCCATTTTTTCTTTTTTGTTTAAACATGTTTTGTATTTTTTTGTTTTTGGTTATTTTTTTTAGATTTTTTTCCGTTAACTTTTTTTTTATAGACCTTTTTTTTGTAGATCTACAGTGCATTCGGAAAGTATTCACAGCGCTTCACTTTTTCCACATTTTGTTATGTTACAGCCTTATTCCAAAATGGATTAAATTCATTATTTTCCTCAAAATTCTACAAACAGATCTGGGTTAAGGGTACAGAAAATAATCTGCAGCATTGAAGGTCCCAATCTGCACAGTGGCCTCCATCATCCATAAATACAAGAAGTTTAGAACCACCAGGACTCTTCCTAGAGTGGGCCGCCTAGTCAAACTGAGCAATAGGGGGAGAAGAGCCTTAGTCAGGGAGGTGACCAAGAACCCAATGGTCACTCTGACAGAGCTCCAGTATTTCTCTGTGTGGAGAGAGTAGAACCTTCCAGAAGAACAATCATCTCTGCAGCACTCCACCAATCAGGCCTGTATGGTAGAGTGGCCAGACAGAAGTCACTTCTCAGTAAAAGGCACATGACAGTTCGCCTGGAGTTTACCAAAAGACACCTGAAGGACTCTCAGACAATGAGAAACAAAATTCTCTGGCCTGAATGGCAAGCATCGTGCTGGTAGAAACCAGTCACTGCTTATCACCTGGCCAATACCATCCCTACAGTAAAGCATTGTGGTGGCAGCATCATGCTGTAGGGATGTTTTTCAGCAGCAGAAACTGGGAGACTAGTCAAGATCGAGGGAAAGATGAATGCAGCATTGTACAGAGCCATCCTCAATGAAAACCTGCTCCAGAGCGCTCTGGACCTCAGACTGGGGCAAAAGTTCATCTTCCAACAGGACAACGACCCTAAGCACACAGCCAAGATAACAAAGGAGTGGCTACGGGACAACTCTGTGAATGTCCTTAAGTGGCCCAGCCAAAGCCTAGACTTGAATCCAATTGAAAATCTCTGGAGAGATCTGAAAATGGCTGTGCACCGATGCTCCCCATCCAACCTGATGGAACTTGAGAGGTCCTGCAAAGAAGAATGGGAGAAACTGCCCAAAAATAGGTGTGCCAAGCTTGTAGCATGATATTGAAAAAGACTGGAGGTTGTAATTGGTGCCAAAGGTGCTTCAACAAAGTATTAAGCAAAGGCTGTGAATACTTATGTACATATGATTTTTTTTTTTGTTTTTTATTTTTAATAAATTTGCAAAGATTTTAAACAAACTTTGTTCACGTTGTCATTATGGGGTATTGTTTGTAGAATTTTGAGGAAAATAATGAATTTTATCCATTTTGGAATAAGGCATGACAAAATGTGGAAAAAGTGAAGCGCTGTGAATACTTTCCTGGATGCACTGTATGTTTGTCCCAAGCCTGTTTGATGCCATATACTATTGACTGGCTCACTACCTCTGCTGGAAGTTTATTCCAAGCATCAACTACCCTTTCAGTAAAATAATACTTTCTGAGGTTAGTTTTGAACTTTCTTCCAGTTAGTTTGAGGTCATGTCCCCGTGTTCTTGATATTGGTTTCATATTGAAAAAACTGCCCTCCTATACCTTATTCACCCTCTTGAGTGAGGATGCATCACTGGAAAGGGATTTTATGGCAGCCACCAGGTTCCAATAGGAGACTTTAGGAGAAGATTCAGGTGGTGGAAAAGGTCATTGCAACACATCCGCCAGGATGCCTACTGTGTGTCTGAGACAGCCCTGGACCCTGATATTCCACCTGAGAAGACTCCTCTAAAGAAGTTTCCTGATCCTCAATGGCTTTCACTTTTTCTTCCTACTCCTCCAGAGGAATTGCCACTGATGCTTCATCCTCACACAAGGGGGAAAGGAGAGCAGCCGTATTTGTGGACCACGCTAGTGAGAACTCCCGAGAGTTGATCTCATAGTCCAGAAATGACTGCAGAGAATTCCTCCCTTGACACAAAGGAAGGGGAGGATTGTGACCCTGAAACTGTGGAAATGCCATAAAAGGACAGGGATTCAAAGCTAATCTGACCCATAGGGGAACCACTGTAGAGTGAACCTTGCAGAAGGACCTTCTCATCACCTCTCTGCCTGGAAGAAGCCATAGCTTGCTGAGGTATGATTGGCCTGTAACCTAACGGGAAGTGGCCACTCAGCTGAGGGGAGTGTCGGCCTGTGCCAAAACACTAAAGTGAAAGTCACCCCCCAAAAATAGAGGTCCCCCTGTACCTACTGTGTCTCAGTGGACAGAAGTCAGCTCAGTTGGTGGTCATAGAAGGCAGGAATAACCATATGCTGTTAAGAAGTGTGGGCAAGGAATCCCTATAGAAGAAAATGGGACCAGAAATGGCTGACTGGCCAGCCCTTTTTAATCAGTTCAGCTCTTTGGATGTACTATTTAAGTCCACAGAGTGACCTGTTAATCACAAGCTGAGGGCTGTACTGCAGTGCTCAGTTTGTTGAGCCATCTCCCGGCTTCAACGTAAAAGTGATGCAGAGGATGGACAGTATACCTTTTACTGAGCTGGGGCCTAATAGTTTTTAAGCTGCTCTTTTTCTAATGCTAGTTAGGAAATTAGATGCCTAATTAATCTGCTTAAAGCCTAAATGTGCTCCTTGTATCGTGGACCTTTTTATGAGGCTAGGCTGCAAAAAAGTCACAAAGGTGGTTTTTCCATACTCAGGAGGAGTAGCAGAATGTGTTTTGTAGTGTAATTGTAAGAATGCCTACGCCATGAGTAAGAAATAACTTGTTAAAATTACAACTTTATGCAATATTAACCGGTCCCCGATCTCGCTATAGCAGAATGATGGCTGCAGCACATTCGCACATTGCTGGGAGGGCATCATATCCTGTGATCACGCTTCCCGCACACACCCGCTGTGGCTTAGGACACAGCTGATCACAGATCTGGGTAAAGAGCAAATCAGAGTGGCTCTTTACTGCGTGATCAGCTGTGTCCAATCACAGCTGATCAAGTTGTAAGCACAAGCTGGTTATCAGCATTCCTTTCCTCAGGCTAATAGCGTGAGGAGAGGGGATCCTGTAACCGGCTTGTGTGAAAAGGACATGTACACTGATAAACCAGTGCTGCCAATCAGTGCCACCTATCAGTGTTCCATATCAGTACCCTTAGGTGCTGCCAATTAGCGCCCATCAGTGCCGCCCATCAGTGCAGTCTCATCAGCGCACATCAATGAAGGGGAAAAATATCCTGTTTGCAAAATTATATAACAAACTATGAAAAATTTTTTGTTTTTGTGCTACATTTTTGGTGTTTTTTTTCGTTTATTTAGCAAACAATAAAAAACACAGTAGTCATTAAATACCACAAAAAGAAAGCTCTATTCTTGCAGGAAACCGATCTGAATATGTCTCATATGCCATAGTAGCACCATGCAGTCTTCTGCACTTAGTGAAGAGGATTCGATGGCTATCTTGGTACAGGTAGTCAACTATGTGATTTTCCACTGAGGTAGAAACACTTTCTCCTTGATTGTGTTGAAGATGATGCCCAAATACTCCATCGACTGTTGAGGATACAGTTGGCTTTTCTGGTCGTTGACCAACCAGCCAAAACTTGCCAGGATCTATTTCTTGTGCTCTTTCAGTGTCTGTGGAGAGCTCGCTAATATGAGGACATCGTCCAGATAATGGTACGCTCTCACATTGAGTAGCCGCAGATGGGTTATCACCGACACAAATATCATTGAGAACGTGCAGGGGGCCGTGGATAGCCTGAAGGGAAGACAGGTAAATTGATAATGTCAATTGGAGATCACAAATCACAGAAACCTCTGATGATGACTTTCTGATATAGGAACATGGAGCTAGGCATTGGATAGATAGACTACCATGGCATGGTTTAATAGAGACCTTTTTAATTCCTTTTTTGCCTACCTTATCATATTCTTGATATTAAGACACCAATCTACTGTGTGCATATGAATTTATGTACATTTGCATTTAAATTAGTGATTTTAAAAAGTTGTTTTCGGATTCCTATAAAAGCAAAAAAAAATCATTTAAAATCGCAATGCAGTAAGCATGTATCAGTCTCAGACTAATGAGCACTTCTCAGGTCTTTTAGCATTATAAGTATTTCCAGTATAGATAAATAGTAACTCATGCACTATTATTGTGTAATGTAAAGTATGTAGTCTATATAATTTTTTGGTTTGCTTATTTTATATGTTAAACTGTGTAAACAACAGCTAAAATCAAACTGCATTTGCAGGCTATGCTGGCTAACCATTTGTTCACCAGTGAATTACTGAACCATGTTGTCTGGTAGTTCTGTTTATATACCGTTAGTGTGAAGGTCTTAGAGAAATTCTGGCAGCAGAAAAATCCTGTAACAATAACCCTCTGCTGTAATGTTTAATTACTTAGATCTTGTGCTTCAATGTTTTATGTTTTATTTACCTTCATGTTGTTTTAATTAATATAAATAAGTTAAAAGGCAAGACATTGTTTATATATTTGGTGATATGAACGTCTCTTTAGAGAAATGTGCTGCCTCTGTAAACTTCAGCTATGGGAGAAATTGCAAGCCTGACAACTACAGTATCACCTTTGCAAATGAGTTTGTCAACTCTAGTCTAAACTGCATCAGATTCAGGCAGCATTTCCAAAGCATTAAAGCTTTAAGCAGCTTTCTTAAAGCCTTTAAAGCATCCGTTAGCTCCAGTATGGCACTGCTAAATACAAGTCTTCATGAGAGAGCTTGATTTAGCCTTAAAGTGGTTGTAAACCTCAGACATGAAATATGAAACAAGCCTATCCTTCTATAGTGTGTAGTGTCTCAATTAGGGTCACTAAGTGTCATTTTGATCTGCTGTTTCGTTCCTGACACCAAGAGAAAAAAAGGTGACGGGGAGGGATATCCAGAGAATTGGAAGATGGTCAGCGCTCAATGAGTTAATGAATAAAAGTTACTATCAAGTCAATGGGGCCCAAAGGTGATGAAAAGAAAAAATGGTATTTCTTCATTGCATGTTAATTTTTTTTTAAAAAAAGTACCAATGAATAGGTGAAAATTAAACAGCCTCAGCTTTTTATTATACATAGGGCTCATTACACCACACAAAAACTCCATGCTTGGGGAAAAAAAAATAACAACTTTAAACACACTATGCCTTACTGAGATAACAGGGACGCCCAAATTCGCACTATTGGAAATAATACCTGATGGAGCATTACCTGTAGAGATGTACACTATGTGAACTAGATCATTATATTTAGCACGCAAAGTCATTCTACAAAAATGGACATCTGCTGATCCCATAGTTGCCAACAGTCCCGATTTTCCCGGGACAATCCCGATTTTGGGACCCTCGTCCCGATCGGAGGCTGTCCCGAATCAGGGAAATCGGGAATGTTTGCATTTTACCGTTTTTGAACAAGCAGGCTTCAGGAAAATGGCGGCCAGTCCCGTTGCCGCTGCTGCAACGCTCCCCCTTGTGTTCAGTAGAGAAGGGAAGGGGGCTCGATCCGTGCAGCCAATGAATCGGCTTCTCCTCTCGCACGGATCGGCCCCTCCCCTCTCCACTGAACACACGGCGTTGTAATGGACATGTGCTGGGGCCTGGGGGGCGGTAATGGACATCATGTGCTGGGGCCTGGGGGGCGGTAATGGACATGTGCTGGGGCCTGGGGGGGGTGGTAATGGACATGTGCTGGGGCCTGGGGGCGGTAATGGACATGTGCTGGGGCCTGGGGGCGGTAATGGACATGTACTGGGGCCTGGGGGGCGTTATGGGGGGGGTCTGCACTGAGGGGGGTCTGCTGAGGGCGTCTGCACTGATGGAGGGGGGTCTGCATTGATGGAGGGGGGGTCTGCACTGAGGGCGTCTGCATTGATGGAGGGGGTCTGCATTGATGGAGGGGGGTCTGCATTGATGGAGAGGGGTCTGTACTGATTGAGGGGGTCTGTACTGATGGAGGGGGGTCTGTATTGATGGAGGGGGGTCTGCACTGAGGGACTCTGCATTGATGGAGGGGGGTCTGCACTGAGGGGGTCTGCACTGATGGAGGGGGTCTACACTGAGGGGGTCTGCATTGATGGAGGGGGTCTGCACTGAGGGCATCTGCATTGATGGAGGGGGGTCTGCATTGATGGAGGGGGGTCTGCACTGAGGGCGTCTGCATTGATGGAGGGGGTCTGCATTGATGGAGGGGGGTCTGCATTGATGGAGGGGGGTCTGCATTGATGGAGGGGGGTCTGCACTGAGGGGGTCTGCATTGATGGAGGGGTCTGCATTGATGGAGGGGGGTCTGCACTGAGGGCGTCTTCATTGATGGAGGGGGGTCTGCACTGATGGAGGGGAGTCTGCACTGAGGGGGTTTGCATTGATGGAGGGGGTTCTGCACTGAGGGGGTCTGTATTGATGGAAGGGGTTCTGCACTGAGGGTGTCTGTACTGATGGAGGGGGTTCTGCACTGAGGGGGTGTGTACTGATGGAGGGGGGTCTGCACTGAGGGAGTCTGCATTGATGGAGGGGGGTCTGCACTGAGAGGGTCTATACTGACTCTGCTGGGGGCACCTGATGCGAAGACGGACTCTGCTGAGGGCACCTGATGCGAGGACGGACTCTGCTGAGGGCACCTGATAAGAGGACAGACTCTGCTGGGGACACCTGATGCAAGGACAGACTCTGCTGGGGACACCTGATGCAAGGACAGACTCTGCTGGGGGCACCTGATGCAAGGACGGACTCTGCTGGGGGCACCTGATGCAAGGAAGGACTCTGCTGGTGGCACCTGATGCAAGGATGGACTCTGCTGGTGGCAGGCGACGTGGCTAGTGACACGCTCAGGGATCCTACTGATTCGGCATTATGGTGAGTTGAATGATTTAATTTTATATTACAATGTAATAATAGAAATAATGCACTTCAATCATCCTGACACCATAACAATCATGGTGCCGGGATGATTGAAGCGCTAACACCAGGTGTTTGGAGTATCTTTATCTGCTGATTGTTAAACTTTCTAGAATACAGATATTTATATTGTTGTGTAGGATCTGGGGCTGCTGTCCCTTCATTCCTCTCTCCCCCTTTCCCTCTCCATCCCTCATTTATCTCAGACTCTAACCACACCCCTTTGAGCCACGCCCATTTAAGCCACACCCACTGTTTCACATAAACCACACCCATTTTTCGCCGCTTCGCGCGCCGCAGTTTTTGTGTTTTTTGCTAAGTCGTGCCTACAAACGCATGCCCCGCCCCCTAATTATTATACGGCTCCGCCTACAGTCAAAAAAGTGTCCCACATTTTTTTTGCAATGTTGGCAACTATGTTATCCTCCAACACATAAACAATCGGTTAAAAAACTTAACTATATACTTAAAAGAGAAAAACTAACATATAAGCATAGAGGTACACCTCAAAAGTTTGGTAAAACGATGGTTTATCTAGTAGAGAGGAGTAAAAGCAATGGAGATAGATGGGAGTAAGGAGCTGAGGCAGAAGGAAGTGGAGTAGGTGAGAATAAAAGAAAAATATATGTGAAAGAAAGATAAGCTGAAGCTGCAGGGAGGAAGCTACTATAGTCTGATGATTGATATTAGGGGAGCTTAATTATACATAGTTACATAGTTACATAGTAGGTGAGGTTGAAAAAAGACACAAGTCCATCAAGTCCAACCTATGTGTGTGATTATGTGTCAGTATTACATTACATATCCCTGTATATTGCGGTCATTCAGGTGATTATCCAACAGTTTCTTGAAGCTATCAATGCTCCCCGCTGAGACCACCGCCTGTGGAAGGGAATTCCACATCCTTGCCGCTCTTACAGTAAAGAACCCTCTACGTAGTTTAAGGTTAAACCTCTTTTCTTCTAATTGTAATGAGTGGCCACGAATCTTATTAAACTCTCTTCTGCGAAAAAGTTTTATCCCTATTGTGGGGTCACCAGTACAGTATTTGTAAATTGAAATCATATCCCCTCTCAAGCGTCTCTTCTCCAGAGAGAATAAGTTCAGTGCTCGCAACCTTTCCTCATAACTAAGATCCTCCAGACCCTTTATTAGCTTTGTTGCCCTTCTTTGTACTCGCTCCATTTCCAGTACGTCCCTCCTGAGGACTGGTGCCCAGAACTGGACAGCATACTCCAGGTGCGGCCGGACCAGAGTCTTGTAGAGCGGGAGAATTATCGTTTTATCTCTGCAGTTGATCCTCCTTTTAATGCATGCCAATATTCTGTTTGCTTTATTAGCAGCAGCTTGGCATTGCATGCCATTGCTGAGCCTATCATCTACTAGGACCCCCAGGTCCTTTTCCATCCTAGATTCCCCCAGAGGTTCTCCCCGCCAGTGTATAGATTGCATTTATATTTTTGCCACCCAAATGCATTATTTTACATTTTTCTACATTGAACCTCATTTGCCATGTAGTCGCCCACCCCATTAATTGGATGAGTAAATTGTATTTATGCTCCTATTATGTTTTGGCTATTATATGAGAATGCCACTTTAATACGAGAGGTGCAAGGTTTTGTTTGGTTTATGTTTTATGCTTTTTTTTTTTTTTTGCTTGTTGTTTTGTGTTTTATTTTCTTCTTTTTTATATACTATTTGATCATTTTTGATATTTAGTAATTTAGTTGACATAGTTTTTGTTTGTATAACTATAAAAAAAAAAAAAAAAAAAAATATTTGATTAAAAAAAAAAGTACCAATGAATAGGTAAAAATTAAACAGAGCCTACGATACCGCTGCAGGTCACCATGGCAGTGACTAGTCAAGGACATCCAAGATGCCAGCAGTGGGGTGCGGGGGCGCCAATTACTGCGCTATCCCAGATGGAATCCAAAGGGGGGTGTGGGATCCACTTGCTGGATTTGGAACAACAAACTGACACAGAGCTCAAGCTGCCACGGGACGCGGGGTGTTGTATGGCCGCTAACAACCTGGAGAAGCGTGTTGCTGCAATGTCTCCAACACTGGTCATGTGAGGGATGGATCAGCTGACCTGGGCAGCCTGAGCCCGGAGCCGTAAACAGAAAGAGCAGAGCCGTGGATGCAACGTGCTCGCATTGATGTCTGGCAATTCCTGCCAAAAAGGTGAAAGAGGAAGAGACCAGGAAACAGGAATCGGACGATATCAGCGCGAGCATGTTCCATTGCACATTGCAGCAACACGCTTCTCCAGGCTGTTAGCGGCCATACAACACCCAGCATCACACGGCAGCTTCAGCTCTCTGCCGGTTCATTGTTCCACCTCCAGCAAGTGGAACCCACATCCCCCCTTTGGATTCCATCTCGAACAGCATGGTCATTGGCGCCCCCTGTACCCCACTGCTGGCATCTTGGATGTCGTTGGCTCCTCACTGCCACGGTGACCTGCAGTGGTATCATAGGCTCTGTTTCATTTTCACCTATTCATTGGTACTTTCAAAAAAATGTTTTAACATGCAATAAAGGAATACAATTGTTTTCTTTTCATCACCTTTGGGCCCCATTGACTTGACAGCAACCTTTTTTTCATTAACCCATTGAGTGCTGACTATCTGCCAATTCTCTGCAAGCCACATTTCCAGATGTCCCCTATCAGCAGCACTGGATTCCGCCGATTTGACTTTCCTACTATGGTCCATACTTTTGTTTTGTTACTATATGGGAAGGGATATCCAGCTGATTGACAGCTTCAGCCCTATTCCTGTGTGAAGGGGGGTGTTTCTCTTCCCTCCAATCTGCTCTCAGAGCTCTCCTCACTGAGTTCTGCAGAGTGGAACTTCAGCTTTCCGCCCCCTTTTTCTGAACTCTCAGACAGGCTTATAAATTCAGCACTTTGAACAGATGTAGAGAAGAAAAGACTGCGGACACAGGTACAACTTGTATGTAGGGTGATTTGTTTCCTCTCTGTGTATCACCTGAGGCCAGTCACTTCTCTGGGATAATGTGAGGGTTTACAACCACTTTAAACAAGCTTTTGGCATGATTTTCACCACCTCAATACTAAACCCTTTTTCCCTTCACTGTCCAGGCAATTTTTAAAGTGATTGTACAGTCTCGTTTTTTCCTATAAAAATAAAAAACATGTTATACTTACCTGCTCTGTTGCTGAGGATTTGCACAGAGCAGCCCAGATCCTCCTCTTCTCGGGTCCCTTTTCTGTGATCTTGGCCCCTCCCTCCTGTTCAGTGCCCACACAGAAAGCAGCTTGCTATGGGGGCACCTGAGCTGAGTCACAGCTCCCTGTGTCCATTCAGACACGGAATCCCCTCTCTCCCCTGATTGGCTAGCTGACTTTTATTGACAGCAGCCAGAGCCAATAGCACCGCTGCTGTGTCTAAACTAATTAGGAAGGAGGATCTCAGATGGCTGAGACAGCCCTGGACATCGCTGGACAGAGAGCAACCTCAGGTAAGTGTTAGGGGGGTCGAGGGGGGCTGCTGCACATAAAAGGTTTTTTATCTTAATGCATAGAATGCATTAAGATAAAAAACCTTCTGCCTTTACAAGCCCTTTAAGTTTTCAGCGTTGTTACACTTTGAATGACAATTACTCATGCAATAGTGTAACAAAATTAAATTTGTATAATTTCTTTTTTAGACAGATATAGCTTTCTTTTAATGGTATTTAATCACCACTGGATTTTTTATTTTTTGCTATATATAAAAAAATATACTGAAAATTTTGAAAAAATAAAATAAATAAATTGCAAATAAATAATCATTCTTCATAAATTTAGGCCAAATGTATTCTGCTACATTTCTTTGGTAAACATAACCCAAATGTTATTTAGTCTGTGTTAAAGTCATACAAACTATGGCATATACAGTATCTTACAAAAGTGAGTACACCACTCACATTTTTGTAAATATTTTATTATATCTGTTCATGTGACAACACTGAAGAAATGATGCTTTGCTACAATGTAAAGTAGTGAGTGTACAGCTTGTATAACAGTGTAAATTTGCTGTCCCCTCAAAATAACTCAACACACAGCCATTAATGTCTAAACCGCTGGCAACGAAAGTGAGTACACCCCTTTGCACTCCTCCACCTTCCGTTTGAGGATGCCCCACAGATGCTCAATAGGGTTTAGATCTGGAGACATGCTTGGCCAGTCCATCACCTTTGCCCTCAGCTTCTTTAGCAAGGCAGTGGTCGTCTTGGAGGTGTGTTTGGGGTCGTTAACATGTTGGAATACTGCCCTGCGGCCCATTCTCCGAAGGGAGGGGATCATGCTCTGCTTCAGTATTTCACAGTACATGTTGGCATTCATGGTTCTCTCAATGAACTGTAGCTCCCCAGTGCCAGCAGCACTCATGCAGCCCCAGACCATGACACTCCCACCACCATGCTTGACTGTAGGCATGACACACTTGTCTTTGTACTCCTCACCTGGTTGCCGCCACACACGTTTGACACCATCTGAACCAAATACGTTTATCTTGGTCTCATCAGACCACAGGACATGGTTCCAGTAATCCATTTCCTTAGTCTGCTTGTCCTCAGCAAACTGTTTTGCAGGCTTTTTTGTGCATCATATTTAGTAGAGGCTTCCTTCTGGGACGTCAGCCGTGCAGGCCAATTTGATGCAGAGTGCAGGGTATTGTCTGAGCACTGACAGGCTGACCCCCCCACCCCTTCAACCTCTGCAGCAATGCTGGCAGCACTCATATGTCTATTTCCCAAAAACAACCTCTGGATATGATGCTGAGCATGTGCACTCAACTCCCTTGGTCGACCATGGCGAGGCCTGTTCTGAGTGGAACCTGTCCTGTTAAAGCGCTGTATGGTCTTGGCCACCTGCAGCTCAGTTTCAGGTTCTTGGCAATCTTCTTATAGCCAAGGCCATCTTTATGTAGAGCAATAATTCAGTTTTTTCAGATCCTCAGAGAGTTCTTTGCCATGAGGTGCCATGTTGAACGTCCAGTGACCAGTATGAGAGAATGAGAGCGATAACACCAAATTGAACACACCTGCTCCCCATTCACACCTGAGACCTTGTAACACTAACGAGTCACATGACACCAGGGAGGGAAAATGGCTAATTGGGCCCAATTTGGACATTTTCATTTAGGGGTGTACTCACTTTTGTTGCCAGCAGTTTAGACATTAATGGCTGCGTGTTACGTTATTTTGAGGTGACAGCAAATTTAAACTGTTATACAAGCTGTACACCCACTACTTTACATTGCAGCAAAGTGTCATTTCTTCAGTGTTGTCACATGAAAAGATACAATAAAATAGTTACAAAAATATGAGGGGTGTACTCACTTTTGTGAGATATTGTATATCTGAAATTTGATTAACCCTAATGTACTGACTGACAATCTCAATTTTGAGGCCCTAAAATGCCAAGACAGCAGAAATACCACCCAAATGGCCCCTTTCTGGAAAGTAGACAGTCTAATGAATTTAGTAAGAGACACGGTGAGTTTTTTTTTAAGTTTTTTCACAATTTTTGGAAAATGAAGATTTTTTTTTCGACAAAGTTGTCATTTTAACAAGTTATGTCTCACACACAGTATAGGCATATTTAGAACTACACCGCGAAACACATTATGCTATGCCCCCCGAGTATGGGGATACCACATGTATGAGACTTTTTCACAGCTTAGCCACAAAGAGGGGGGCCTAAATTCAAGGAGCACCTTTGGGCTTTCAAGGAGCATGCATCTACTTTCCTGACTACCTATCACACTTTTGGAGGCCCTGGAGCACCATGACAGTGGAAACACCCACAAAATGATCCTATTTAAAAAATCATAAACTCCAAGGTATTTGCTAATGAGAGATATACCGTATTTATCGGCGTATAACACGCGCCTTAATTTTAAGAGGGAAGTTTCAGGAAAAAAACTTACATTTTAAACAAAGAATTTTGAAGCAAAATAAGGGTCAGTGCCCATCAATGCAGCCTTATCAGTGCCCATCTGCAGCCTCGCCATTGCCCATCATTGCAGCCTGATCAGTGCCCATCATTGCAGTCTGATCAATACCCATCTGCAGCCTTGCCCATCATTGCAGCATGATCAGTGCCCATCTACAGCCTTGCCCATCATTGCAGCATGATCAGTGCCCATCTGCAGCCTTGCCCATCATTGCAGCATGAGCAGTGCTCATCTGCAACCTTGCCCATCATTGCAGCCTTGCCCATCATTGTGGCCTGATCAGTGTCCATCTGCAGCCTTGCCAATCATTGCAGTCTGATCAGTGTCCATCTGCAGCCTTGCCCATCATTGCAGCATGATCAGTGTCCATCTGCAGCCTTGCCCATCATTGCAGCATGATCAGTGCTCATCTGCAGTATTGCACATTATTGCAGCCTTGCCCATCATTGCAGCCTGATCAATGCCCATCTGCAGCCTTGCCCATCATTCCAGCATGATCAGTGCCCATCTGCAGCCTTGCCCATCATTCCAGCATGATCAGTGCTCATCTGCAACCTTGCCCATCATTGCAGCATGATCAGTGCCCATCTTTGCAGCATGATAAATGCCCATCTGCCCCTCTTGCCCCTCTTTGCAGCATGATCAGTGCGCATCTGCAGCCTTGTTATTGCCAATATAAACAGAGCCGGATCTCCTGTGTACTCGGCTCGCAGTCCTGCCCAGTCCCACCCCTTGGCACGGCTCTTATGATGCACATAACGCCGGTCCAATGGCGGGACATCAATGCTAGGAGGCAGGACTGAGCGTGACTGCGAGCAGAGCTGAGTACACAGGAGATTCGGCTCTGTATATTTCGGCAGCACTCGTTCCCTCCTTCCCCTCCGAGGCAGCCGTTCGACGTATAACATGCACACAGGATTTCCCCCTGATTTTAAGGGGGAAAAAGTGCGTGTTATACGCTGATAAATACAGTATATATGTGCTACTCCGCTACTCCTCTGAGTATGCGCTAAAGCCTTTCGCAGCCTAGCCACACAGAGGGGCCCAAAATCCAAGGAGCACCTTCAAGCTTTTCTACGTTTTTCTGCGTTTAATTTCCTTACTATCACATTTTTGGAGACTCCAGAGCACTAGGACGGTGGATTCCCCCATAAAATGAGCAAATTCTGGAAAGCATACATCCCAAGGGATTTTGTAAGAGGCACGGGGAATCTTTTGAAGACTTTATTGTTTTGGCCACAAGTTTTTGAAAAATGCGGAATGAAAATTAAATTTAAAGCGTAAGAGAGAAAAAA
The DNA here is from genome assembly GCA_037952835.1 of Lithobates septentrionalis. NCBI lineage: Eukaryota > Metazoa > Chordata > Amphibia > Anura > Ranidae > Lithobates > Lithobates septentrionalis. Next base: position 315,061 of record JBBDGP010003349.1, read on the forward strand.
ACATTCCCCTCCGGGTGATCTATGTATATAGGTATATAGGAGTATATAGGAGTTGATAACTGTGCCAAAAGGAAGGGGATATGGGGAGAATGAGGGGGAATAGATGAGGAGAGTGTTCTTTGTATTCTATCAGACATTATTAGGCAGGGCTGACTCCATGTGCTTAGAAATTCAGAGCTGTGTTGACATATCAAAGAGGAAGGAGCAAACTATATTTCTGGCTCAACAAGTTATTTTTCTGTACTGTGCACATTTAAGTAGATAAATGTTCATGTATTGCACAAATATATAACATATGTTTTTTTTTTAAATTTTGCCTTGATATACAGTGGGGAAAATAATTATTTGATCCCTTGCAGATTTTGTAAGTTGGCCCACTTACAAAGAAATGAAGGGTCTATAATTTTTATCATAGGTGTATTTAAAATGATAGAGACAGAATATCAACCAAAAATCCAGAAAAAAACACATAATACAAAATGTTATAAATTGAGCTGCAGTTCAGTGAGTAAAATAAGTATTTGATCCCCAAGCAAAACATGACCTAGTACTTGGTGGAGAAACCCTAGTTGGCAAGTTTGGAGGTAAGACGTTTCTTGTAGTTGGTTACCAGATTTGCACACATTTCAGAAGGGATTTTGATCCACTCTTCTTTACAGATCTTCTCTAAATCCTTGAGGTTTCTTGGCTGTCGCTTGGCAACTCCAAAGTTTCAGCTCCCTCGATAAATTTTTTTATAGGATCAAGGCTTGGAAACTGGCTAAGCCACTCCATGACCTTCATGTGCTTCTTCTTGAGCCACTCCTTTGTTGCCTTGGTGGTATGTTTTGGGTCATTGTGCATTAAAATTTTAATGCATTGTGCAGGCCGACTTTGCCACATTAAGGGGACAATGCACGGGGCCATGTATTGTAAAATTTTGGATGAGAACCTATTTCCCTCAGCCAGAACATGGAAGATGGGTCATGGCTAAAGGAAGAAGGTTCTCATCCAAAATTTTACAATACATGGCCCTGTGCATTGGATCCTCAATGTGGCAAAGTCGGCCTGCACCTTTAGGAGAGAAACCGCCCCAAAGCCTAATGTTTCCACCTCCATGCTTGACTGTAGGAATGGTGTTCTTGGGTCATAGTTAGCATTTTTCTTACTCCAAACACGGTGAGTCGAGATAATGCAAAAGAGGTCAATTTTGGTCTCATCTGACCACAGCGCTTTCTCCCAATCCTTCTCTGAATAATTTAGATGTTCATTAGCAAACTTCAGATGGGCCTGTACATGTGCCTTCTTGAGGAGGGGGACCTTGAGGGCACTGTAGGATTTCAATCTATAGTGGCATATTGTGTTACCAATGGTTTGTTTGGTAACTGTGGCTCCAACTGCCTTGAGATTTTTCACAAGCTCCTCCCATGCAGTTCTGGGTTGATCTCTCACTTTTCTCATGATCACCCTTATCCCATGAGGCGAAATCTTGCATGGAGCTCCAGACTGAGGGCGATTGATGGTTATTTTGTATTTTTTCCATTTGTGCATAATTGCTCCAACAGTTGCCTCCTTCTCCCTAAACTTCTTACTGATGGTCTTGTAGGTCATTCCAGCCTTGTTCAGGTCTACAAACTTGTCCCTGATGTCCTTTGACAGCATGGTAATCATGGCTGCTGAGCCATAATACTGTGGTCAGTTTACGTCATCTGCCTGTCTGCTCTCTGTCTCTCCCTCTCCCCCTCCCTCCCTGCCTGTCAGTTCTGAGGCCTGTGTGTGAGAGCGATCACCTCCCCACCCCTCCCCTCCTGCTGCTCTTCCCTGTGGCTTGAAAATAGCATTTAAATGTAACTTGCATCCCCTCTGTTTTGTCAAGATCTAAAGTATTAGGTGTCCATTTTTTAAAAACTCTAATCCTAAATACTTTCTCTCACAGCGGTCACGTCACATTCCTCTGCTGGCCAACAGATGTCAGAGGGTTATCTCAGCCCCTCCCTCCATATTCCTTAGATCTGGGAATGAGAGCCGAGGAATGTCACGTGACCGCAAATCAGTGCTGTGAGAGAAGGTATTTAGGATTAGAATTTTTAAAAAACGGGCACATAGTACTTTAGATCTCCTTCTTTTTTTTTTTCGTTCCCTTTTTTCTTTCACTTTTTTCTCTCCTATTTTAATCTAAGTTTATTGAGAACATTTCCATACATAGTTGTAATACAAAAGATAATATATACATACCAAAAAAAAAGCAATGAAACATAGATCTCAATAAAACAGAGGCAATGCAAGTTATTTATTCTGACTTTACAACCACTTTAATGGATGATTAGTGTTTATCCTGGCCATACACCAGTAGAATTTAATTTGAACATTCATATGGAAGTTTGGAAAAAATGGACCCTAGAGCATTTGATCTTGCCATAACTGAGTCAACTAATTTAATTCAAAAGTCCTCAAAATTGTATCCAGACCTGCTACATGAAAGCTTATTTTCCTAGAACATACTTATTGCAATATATACAATTGTTCCGAAACAAAAAATACATTCACAAATCATTCATGAAGATTTTTACATCCTGTTCCATTGAATTGTATCATCACTACTGTCAAACATGATCTTCGATTTAAGCTCACTAGAGGCAGTCCCTGGGTTACAAATATCTGACTTACAAACCACTCCTACTTACAAACGGAGGGAGACAACAGAAAATCTACCCCTAGGAAGGGAAATTCACTCCTGTAAACATTATCATGGGAAAAAGGTGTCTCCATTGAAGCTTTATCACCAATCTTTGTTTCAGCAACCCAAAATTTTCAAAATGCAATTGTCATAGGGACAGAAAGTGAGATGAAATCTTCTGAACAGGGGCACAGACAGCAAAACAAACGTTACAGAGGTGTTAACCCTTCCCTATGCTATCCAAAAAATGTAAAAAAAAAATTTAGGCTGGAACTACACTTAAAAAATGTACCTGTTCTGACTTATAAACAAATTCAACTTAAGAACAAACCTACAGGCCCTATCTTGTTTGTAACCCGGGAATCGCCTGTATATAGCTAGGTTGAATAAAGACACCGTTCCATACAGTTCACTCTGAGTGTGTGACTACTGTTTTTCATATCCCTGTACATTGTGTTCACTAAGAAACACATCTGAACTTACCTACACTGTATGTTGATACCACCAACTGTGGAAGGGAGATACACATCCTTACTGCACTAACAGTAAATATCCCCTTACTGTAATATACCTGTAGAAAGCTTTACTCCAGAGTGGAGCTATGGCTGGGGGTTGAGGCGTTGGCATAGTCAGGCAAGCTGGGTCAGCAAACAATCTTGACAGCAAGGCACAAAGTCAGAATTCAAGCGCCTCTTCTCCAGAGAGAATAAGTTCAGTGCTTGCAACCTTTCTTCATAATTAATATCCTCCAGACCCTTTATTAGCTTTGTTGCCCTTCTTTGTACTCGCTCCATTTCCAGTACATCCTTCCTGAGGACTGGTGCCCAGAACTGGGCAGCATACTCTAGGTGTGGCCGGACCAGAGTCTTGTAGAGTGGGAGAATTATCGCTTCATCCCTGGAGTTAATCCCCTTTTTAATGCATGCCAATATTCTGTTTGCTTTGTTAGCAGAAGCTTGGCATTGCATGCCATTGCTGAGCCTATCATCTACTAGGACCCCCAGGTCCTTTTCCATCTTAGATTCCCCCAGAGGTTCACCCCCTAGTGAGTAGATTGCATTCATATTTTTGCCACCCAAATGCATTATTTTACATTTTTTCTACATTAAACCTCATTTGCCATGTAGTTTCCCACCCCATTAATTTGTTCAGATCTTCTTGCAAGGTTTCCACATCCTGCGGAGAAGTTATTGCCCTGCTTAGCTTAGTGTTGTCCACAAATACAGAGATTGAGCTGTTTACCCCATCCTCCAGCGTGTTTATGAACAAATTAAACAGGACTGGTCCCAGCAAAGAACCCTGTGGGACCCCACTTCCCATCCCCGACCATTCCAAGTATTCCCCATTTATCACCACCCTCTGAACTCGCCCTTGTAGCCAGTTTTAGATCCATGTACTCAACCTATGGTCCATGCCAACTGACCTTACTTTGTAGAGTAAAAGTTTATAGGGAACTCTGTCAAATGCTTTTGCAAAATCCAGATACACCACGTCTACGGGCCTTCCTTTTATCTAGATGGCAACTCACCTCCTCATAGAAGGTTGAGATTGGTTTGGCAAGAATGATTCTTCATGAATCCATGCTGATTACTGCTAATGATACTGCTAATGTTTTCATTACTAAAATCTTGTATATAGTCCCTTATCCCCTCCAAGAGCTTGCATACTATTGATCTTAGGCTAACTGGTCTGTAATTGCCAGGGATGTATTTTGGCCCTTTTTTAAATATTGGTGCTACATTGACTTTTCTCCAATCAGCTGGTAGCATTCCAGTCAGTAGACTTTCAGTAAAAATTAGGAACAATGGTCTGGCAATTACATGACTGAGTTCCCTAATTACCCTCCGGTGCAAGCCATCTGGTCCCGGTGATTTATTAATGTTAAGTTTCCCAAGTCTATTTCTAATTCTGCCCTCTGTTAGCCATGAGGGTGCTTCCTGTGATGTGTCATGAGGACAAATACTGCAGTTTTGGTTACTGAAGCCCCCCCGATTCCTTTGTGAAGACTGAGGAGAAGAATAAATTCAATACCTTCGCCATCTCCCCATCCTTTGTAACTAGATGTCCTTCCTCATTCTTTATGGGGCCAACATGGTCTGTCCTCCCTTTTTTACTGTTTATATACCTAAGAATTTCTTGGGATTTTTTTTGCTCTCCTCCGCTATGTGTCTTTTGTGTTTTATCTTAGCCGCCCTAATTGTACCCTTACATATCTTGTTGCATTCTTTGTAAAGTATGAATGCTGATGATGATCACTCAGCCTTGTATTTTTTGAAGCCCTTCTCCTTTGCTTTTATATGCATTTTTACATTGGAGTTAAGCCATCCAGGACTTTTATTAGCTCTTTAAAATTTATTTCTCATTGGGATGCACTTATTTAATATGCTCTTAAAGCCTACCCATTTTCCTCCGTGTTCTTTGTTCCTAAGATTTTATCCCAATTTATATCTTTTAGCAAGGTTCATAGTTTAGGGAAGTTGGCTCTTTTTAAATTCAGTGTCTTTGTGTTCCCCTTGTGTTTCCTATTTGTGTGATTTATACTGAAACCAATTGACCTGTGACTGCTGCTTCCTAAATTTCCCTGTATTTCCACATCCGTGATCAGGTCTGTATTGTTGGTAATCAGTAAATCTAGTAATGCCTTGTTTCTAGTTGGTGCCTCTACCATCTGACCCATGAAATTGTCCTGCCAGACATTTAGAAACTGGCGAGCCTTAGACGAATGTGTAGTTCCCTCTATGTCCAGTCTATGTCTGGATTATTAAAATCTCCCATTATGATAACACTTCCCATCCTTGCTGTTAATCCAAATTGTGATAGGAGGTCTGTCTCCCACTCCTCCCTCAGGTTAGGGCACCTATAGCATACTCCCAGTATTATTTTCCCCTTAGCTTCATCCCTTTGGAGCTCTACCCATAAGGATTCCACCTCCTCCCCAGTTCCCTTATTGATGTCATCTCTCACATTCACTTGTACATTATGCTTGATATATAGGCATACACCTCCCCCTTTTTTACCCTCTCTACCTCTGCGATAAAGGGAATACCCTTGAATGGTTGCCAGCCAATCAAGAGAGCTGTTGAACCAGGTCTATGAAATTCCCACAAAATCTAAATCCTCCTGGTTCAACAGTATATCTAGTTCACCCATCTTGTCCGCCAGGCTCCTGGCATTGGTTAACATGCCACGTAGTTTAGACAGGTCGCATACTGTCCTCTTATTCTCCAGAGAGACTACATTTAATTTTTGTAGTCGTTCTTCACCTAACCATCAGAAAATCAAACAAATGTTCTCAAAACAAGATTTTTTTATCAAAGTTCTACTAATGTATGGCTACCTTTTAGACTTACTGTGAGGAAGCCCTTAGGCTATATCATCACCATTTACACAACCCCCATCAAGCTAACAGTAGATAATTTTTTCTACATTGCCAAATATTAATATTTTTGTTTTTCAGTCATCCATTTTCCAATACAACTTAGTTTATTTTTAAATGCAATTTTAGGCATTGGTTATAAAAGTGACAAGAGTTTACATTACAATCTAGATGTTATATCTGCCCTATTTGATGTTTACACATAAGCAGGTAAACTATATGACATTATTCTGGAGTGTAGTTTGTGTAAACAATACATTCAGTTTGAGCTCTTTAATGAATATAACTTGATTTTTCAGGACATTGATTTCTATTAAGGATGTGAAGATGGGATATTATCTGCTAGAAATCAGACAAGTAGAAACAATACATGACATTTTCCTCTAGGGTAATAGTGATTGAAATTCATCCTGACAAGCACACAGATGACAAGATTCAGTCAAAGAAGCAATGGGTGACTCATAAATTGTAGTGGCACGTTCTCTCTAAGGGCCATCGTGTTCACCAGTGCCTAAAATATTATACTAAAGATAAGACATGATGCATCAATGCATAAAAGTTTTAATATCTTCAATATCTTGGGCAAAGAGAGGTTTAACCCATATTTATTGCTTTTGAAAATAAGCTTTGCATTTTATTTGATGATCATTGTCAAATTTGTATCACTGGAGGCAGTACAAATCAATTTAGGTACTGCTTCTCTTCCTGAGCCATATTTGACCTCTTGTGACAAGTTAGAAATCAGCTGAATTAATTTCCCCCCATTATTTCATGCTCTGCATAGTTTTAGTAATAAAATATTGAAAATAAATACAGAATAAAAGACTATATGTAAACACAAACACAAAATCGTATGTAAGCTTTAAAATGTGAATATGTTCAGGCAATCCCTATTATAGGGTGACAACTCTGTCTTCCAGTTGTGCTCCTCTTTTGTCAATGTATCAGACAGGCTTCCAACTAAGGCCTCCTGTACACTGCTGCTGATAAACGGATGTTTGGGAGCAGTTGGGCATTTTTTTCAGCAGCCCCTGAACTATGCGTTATGTTATCTTAACCATGTACATTCAATCGTTTATAGTCCTTTAGAGGAAGTTGAGTTTAGTTGCATTTTTTTTAAAGCAAAAAATTGCGTTCAGGACTGAAGTTTATTGGCAGTTGAAATGCCAAATGCTTGTAACAGCGTGAAAATGCGTCTAAACGCGGTATCTCACGTTTAGCCGCATTTCGTTTATATTGTCATTTTCAATTGAGATACATTTCCGACCATTTTACAATGTAAAAAATGCTTCTAAACGCAAAAGCGGCTAAGCGCACATAAATGTGTACACACGGCCGGACATTGATCGGACATTCCGACAACAAAATCCTAGGATTTTTTCAGACGGATGTTGGCTCAAACTTGTCTTGCATACACACGGTCACACAAAGTTGTCGGAAAATCCGATTGTTCTAAACACGGTGACGTAAAACACGTACGTCGGGACTATAAATGGGGCAGTAGCCAATAGCTTTCGTCTCTTAATTTATTCTGAGCATGCGTGGCACTTTGTGCATTGGATTTGTGTACACACGATCGGAATTTCTGACAACGGATTTTGTTGTCAGAAAATTTTATAGCAAGCTCTCAAACTTCACTGCAGGGCTTAGAGGGGATGAAAATATGTCACCCCCGCCACTCCGACCCCCCCCCCCCCCAGAAGTCAGATTGGGAGCAGCGGCTATGCCATGGCATCTCAACTGATATAAATGGGACTGCCTGCACCAGGATGCGTCCCCCATGCACTGCCTGCACCAGGATGCGTCCCCCATGCACTGCCTGCACCAAGATGCGTCACTGCTTCACTGCTCCGAAGATGCTGCTGGCAGGACTTTTTTCCCCATCCTGCCAGCGCATTGCTCCAGTGTGAAAGCCCTCGGGGCTTTCACACTGGAATGAAAGCAGCGGCACTTTCGGGTCGGTTTGCAGTCGCTATTATTAGCGCAATAGCGCCTGCAAACCGCCCCAGTGTGAAAGGGCTCTAAATATAAAAGTTAAAACTGTATTGAGTTAATAAATACCAAATATTTCTAAATTTTAAATTGTGCTTTTTTATGAAATGGTGAAAGGTACGCAAAACTGTAAATATAAACACTTGACTCTGAAAATCCACAGGTTACTATTTTTCCCTTACAGCTTTCAGAATTTGCAAAAGACACCTCAACCATGGATTTTCTGAAAGTGCACGAGCCACAGAATAAACAAAATGTGCTACTGATTTTTTGGGGCCCCAGAAATATTTGCGCAAATGTTCATCAAATCACTATTTTTGTTAAATATACACTAAAATCATTATACATTTTCTGAAAGCACATGACCTGTAGAATAAAAAAAAGTTCTACTGATTTTTTGGGCCCACAATAGTTGCGTTAGTTCATCAAATTACTATTTTCACTAAAAAAAAACCACTAAAATTATTATTAGTGCACACAAACACAACATAACTTACAAAATTCCTGCTAAATTGCTACTAAAGCATCATTCACATGGGGTGTACTAAAGTGCATGCCCTTGGAGTGCCATGTCTAACCTGCATGGGGGACACATCTTGGTGCAGGCAGTGCATGGGGGACGCATCCTGGTGCAGGCAGTCCCATTTATATCAGTTGAGATGCCATGGCATAGCCGCTGCTCCCAATCTGACTTCCGGGGGGGGGGGGGGTCGGAGTGGCGGGGGTGACATATTTTCATCCCCTCTAAGCCCTGCAGCACCATAAGCCGGCAGGTATGCAGAGGAGGGAAGGAGGGAAGCTGGTGGCTCAAGGGTAACTGCAGGAGATTGTGTTTGCGGGGAAGGGGGGTGTTTCTTTGTGTAGGGGGGAAGGGGGATGCAGGAGAAAGGAAAAGAAGAGCGGGGGGGGGCCTTTTTGAGGGAAGAGGAGCTGCGGGAGGTGGAGAGGCTGGAGACAGGGAAGCGGCAGCATTGGGGGGTGTAACATTTTGAGGTGAATAGCTCTGATCAGCAGATTGTAATCCACTGATCAGTGCTATAGGTTTGTTCAGCAGAGTCTACTGAGCAATTCTGCTATAAGCTCATGGTCACTGATGTTTGCTTTTGGCAGAAGCAGGAATGCAGGTTCATATGGTATACGGACCTGGCCAGCTGGAAGCAGTGCTGTAGGTCTGTATGCTGGCAGCGAAAGGGTTAAACAGCGGAAGACAGAAACAGGCAGGATCAACCAGGTATTGTACGACATTGAAAGCGACAAATGACACTACAGAAACCCTATGCTATATATTATGCCTTAAAGGGACAGGAGCATTTTTATTTTTTATGGTTACAACCACTTTAATTTTTTTACAACGGTATTCCCTCCTTTATCTGCCTATTTAATAATGATGGAGGTAGTCCGTATAGGGTCTCCATTTGGAGCCATACATACATGTATCTCTTTGTTTGTTCTCAGGGGAAGGACTGGCAGTGATAAAATGAAGGGTGTGGAGAAAGAGAAAAGGTGGTGTTATAGCCTGTTATCACCTTTGAGGATGCCAGACTCCATCCAGTGGACAGCAACCATGTAGCAGCACCATCCTTCAAATGGCCAGCAGCTAGTGCTTTCTACAAACTGGAACACAAGTGAACTATACAAAGGCTTGATGTATATAGGATGCACTAAGAGAACGCTGGGCAAAAGAGTCTCTGAACATATCTATAATATCCTTATAGGTTACAAAGAACATAGCGTATCCCTACACTTCAGACAGAAGCACAACAGAAACCCGATAGGCCTGAAATTTTGGGGCATTGATAAAATCTATCCCAATTGGAGGGGTGCGAATATTGTGAGGGAAATTTCCCAACGAGAATCCCTATGGATATATTCCACTAATACACTCAGCCCTAATGGCCTTAACATTGAACTTGACCTAAACTGCTTTATTAGCAATTATTAACAGCAAGTTAGGTCATTGTATTTTTACACAAAAAAAATGCCTTGTGTAGGACTGGTACTCTTAATTGGGTCTATCCATGTTTTCAGCTCCCAGGGGCCTTAACCCCCCATATAAGCAGATTACCAGTGCTGGGTAATAGGTATTCTAGCCCTAATATATACCATTATTTTTTATTATTCTTTACAGTTTACATAACTATCTCTATAAGACAGTATGCCCTGATATGAATGGCCACTATGAGAGAATATAGGAGGGAAGCCCATTGCCCCCTTCCCCTTAAAAACAGAGACCAGTAGTGGAATTCTTGCAAAAAAGAGTCAGTAACTAAGAAACAGTACGTTGTTGCTTTTGTATACATATTTTCTATAGATATCTTTTTTTACACTGTGTTCCTTTTTACATATGATGTTAATGTCGAGACCTAGCTAAGGTAGTATACTTAGGATCGGAGGTTATATTTTAAATAACATTTTTACACTTTAGAGAAACTGTAATATTTACTAAAATTGACAGTAAGAAGGCAATTTTTTTACATTTTTTTACATAGTTTTTATATGTTGTTAAAAGGGGTGATATGTAATAACATTGCCATCAAGAAGGCAAGTTTTTCCAACTTGGTATGATTAATGAAAAAATGTTTTAATCTTTACTACCGCAAATGTCTTTATACTATTCACTGCCATCGCTTGCTTATGCCACGCACAGGGGAATTTTATAAGCATGATTGACTATTTGACTAATGTGATGAAAATCATCACGGATGGATGGGACGCTGAGTCATAGCCTCCATCTGTCAACAAATAGGCGGTACCCCAGCCGATGACGCTCGTGATGACATCTCAGGTGGAGCCCGCCCTGTATCATATTTAAGACGTAGAGTCGTGTTGCGTGGCCACGCCCTCTGAAGACGTAATGACGAAACGCATCAGTGTGACCACGCGACCCTACTGCCTAACACACCATAGTGTCATCCCGGGACTCATCGACGTGGGCGGGATGCCAACATTCCGACCAGCGGTGAGCACACGCAAATGGATGTGACAGGCGTGTTTTCTATTTTTTACATTGCAAGCACATCTCTTAACGGGGGGGATTTTTTTTTTATTGGTTTTAATGGTTGAATAAACAATGTTGCACTATGGAGAGTCTCCCCTATTCTTTTTCATGATGCCCTGGTACTAATTGAATTTCTGGGAGTTGAACCGAATACGACCAGTAGCAGTTCCAGCACGCAGTGCCACATTGGAGGAGATGATAGGCTCTTTTTATCCAGACTTCTGGTAAGCCTTTATACCAAGGGATAGGTCACGAGGTGATACGGTGGAGGCTCTTCACTTTCAAGGTCTACTATTGAACTTAGCTTTTGCACCACTGTTTACCACACGCTCTGGCTCGGTATTTAGCCCCTGGGACATGCATCCTCTCTGCTGCACACGAGCTGGATATTGCATATGATACATCTCCACTTCATTCCACTTGAACATTTTATTTTATTTTACATAGCATTTTATACTTTACTTGTACAGGACTTAGTGGCACTCTCTGTGCAAATTTTTACATTGTATTATCAGTTGCATTGTATAATAGCACTGAGTCCACTTTAGGATTCAGATTCCCCAGTGCTGTATTGCTGCGGTCCCCAGGGGGGCAGATGGACTGGATTGGTATAACAGCAAGGGAAATCTATAGCACTTTAATGATTAATTATCAGCATGAATGAATGTTTAATGCAAGCGCTGTTAATACTAATCTATTTTTAGAAAGTATCATTTTAGTTTTTCTTTTCCACTTTTACTATATAACGGCAGCTCTAAGTGCGTCAAATCACTAATTGTCCATTTGAGCGCTAGTATCAAAGTGTTTTTTTTACACTCTGATATTATCGATTATACAAAGATAATGTGTCAGACTGCACATGGGAGGCAAGGAGGGGAGAGCAGGACATTCCTTAAGAAGAAAAAAAAAAGGGGGCGCTTCTAAGAGTATCAATAGATCCTCTTGCTCGCCTACCCCAAATTGTTCCTGCCCAATTTTTTATTCTTTTCATAATTAACATATTCAGGTTTTTTCAGTATTTTTTCGCTTGTAAAACCATCCCTGCCCAAACCAAGCAAACATGGACAGATTATTCTTTTCATAATTAACATATTCAGTTTTTTTCAGTATTTTTTCACTTGTAAAACCATCCCTACCCAAACCAAGCAAACATGGACAGGGAATTCAATTTAAATATTTTTAAAAAAATACAGCCTAAAGTTGTGGTACGTTTGTAGAAGCTTGGTGAGTAATGTAACCCCTGTAGTCTGTTCCATATCATAATACACTGAGATAAAAAAAAAGAACAGTGCCCTTACTTTTTACATGGTGAAGAACTGGTGAAAACAGCCCCCTCTAGTTCATGGCCTGGGTGGTTCCGACATTAACATATTTCACTTCCAAATTCTTCCCTTAGGCAAGGATGAGGTATTTGAATACCCACAGTCTCCCAAGATACAGTATATACATTACACATCCCTGTCCCAATGTCAGTTTAGTAAGTAGTTGGCAAATGCATTGTTCTGCTCTCCAAAAACACAACATTGTCAGTAGGTAAAAAGATTGGTAAAAGAAGGATGTCAAGCTAGAAACAGATATAGAGTTCACAGAAGGTATCTGTTACAGTAATAAAAAACTGCAGCTTTCTGAGTTTGAGAGTTAAAAAGTACAACTTGACACACCATTTGCATTGCATGGCATTAAAAAGCATGAATCGTTAGCCTAATGCCGCGTACACACGGTCGGACTTTCCGGCATACTTGGTCCGGCGGACCAGAGTGTGCCGGACAATCCGCCCGTGTGTGGGCGGCGGCGGACTTTTCCGGCGGACTTTTTCCCAAAAGCCCGCCGGACCTAGATTTGAAAAAAGTTTTAAATCTTTCCGTCGGACTCAGTTTCGGGCGGAAAGTCCGCTGGTGTGTGTGCTGGTCCGACGGACCAGATACGACACGAGGGCAGGGTATTGCATCTCGCGATCGCTGCAATAGGAAAAACAAATCTTCCTATTGCGGCGAGCGCGGAGCATACCAGGCCCTTAGGTCTGGTATGGATTATAAAGGGAACCCCGCTACGCCGAAAAAAGGGGCTCCCAGATTCCGATAAGCCCCCCGCCCGCAGACCCCGACAACCAACGGCCAGGGTTGTCGGGAAGAGGCCCTTGTCCTCATCAACATGGGGACAAGGTGCTTTGGGGTGGGGGGGGCCTGCAGGGCGCCCCCCTCCCCCGAAGCACCCACCCCCCATGTTGAGGGCATGCGGTCTGGTACGGTTCAGGAGGGGGCGCTCGCTCGTCCCCACCCCCTTTCCTGACCGGCCAGGCTGCGTGCTCGGATCGGGGTCTGGTATGGATTTTAGGGGGGACCCCACGCCATTTTTTCGGCGTAGCGGGGTTCCCTTTATAATCCATACCAGACCTAAGGGCCTGGTATGACCCGCGACGGGGCTCGCAAGGTGTCAATCTCACCGATAAAAGCGGCAAGATTGACATCCTTTGCTAGTCCCGTCGCACCTGAGTCACGTTCAAAATGAACAGACTTGTCCGTGTGTGGGCAAGTCCGTTCATTCTGAAAGTCCGCCGGAACTCCGGCGAAAGTCCGTCGGAAAGACGGGCGGACTTAGCCCGCCGGAAAGTCCGGTCGTGTGTGGGCAAGTCCGTCCGTTTTAAAGTCCGGCGCACCTGGCGGACAAAGTCCGTCGGAAAGTGTGCCGGACCAAGTAGGATAGAAAGTCCGACCGTGTGTATGCGGCATTAAAGTAACAAAAAAGAGTGTCAGTCATTGGGTATATCTTTTTAATTAGTCTGTGGTACCACATTTGGCCAGCAGCACCAACATACTTTTGATTGAAAAATTGAAAGTCTGGCAGAAAACAACCAAACAGTGGTTGCATCAAATCAAATAAAGCTAAAACGTCAACTGTCAGAATATAATAGACAACAGGGGAGATTCTCCATCTACACTGTTTAGAGTGATTGGATAAATATTTTAGATTTCTCTTCAGATTTTTTTTTCATTTAGCCTACAGGTTGAATCTAAAATAGCTAATAGATTCCACCACCCACAATATACTGTACAGTGTACAGAATACCCAAACGGGCTCCATCTGGTTTGATGCAGCTGTTGTTTGGCTAATAATTTTTTGCCCAGCTCTTACAAACTTTTAAACAAAGAATGTTGGGCGGGAGGGAGTTGACAGTGCCACTGTCAGGGACGTGCTGGCCATAACGCAGCCGATGCTCAAAGGCAAATCATGCAGGTGCCCATCTTGCCAGACACAGGCACACGGATGTGCGCATGCGCACAAATGTTCGCACGGAGACGTGCGCGCCTATGCGCATGCGCGTCATTAACATTGGCGCCAATAGCCATAAATAAGTGCAGCAGTTGCGCTAGTGCTTTGCTGTCTGATCTGCAGCTATACCTGTGTTCTTGAAATTTGATCCTGCTTATTCCTGTATTTTACCCGGCTTGCATCTGACTTCATTGAACCTCTCATACCCCGACCTTGGCCTGTATTTGGACTTTTCCTTTGCCTCCTGCTTATCTACCTGAACTTGTATTGCCGATCTCTGCCTGCACCTTGACCATTCTTGTCTGCCGTCTATGCCAGCATCTGACCATCTGTTACTAACCTGGCTTATCTGACCACGTACCCTGTGTCTCTCTTGCTCTGCATGCACCTGCCTGGCTCCTACTGTCTGCTGCCACCAGCCCGGAGTCTGCTGTCCTGCCAACACCTGCTGTCCATTTTCTTGGTCCATCCTGGTGACGCATCAGCCACAGGGAAGACGGTTCAGGCACCCTTGCACCACAGCGCTCTCGCGGCCACTGTTACAACATCAGTGATTCCTGAAACGGAGCTGTACGAGAGGCCTTCCCTCTGCACGTTAGGTTCAGCAGTCAGGTACGTGGCAGCCACCCACTAAGCGAATTTCATCCACTTAATCAGAATTTAGCTTGACAATTTTGTTCTAAAAATGTTTGTTCAATTTCCTAATCATTAGTGGAGTCAAAGCAATGTTCATTTTGAAAACTCAAAGGAGCAGGAAGGAAAAAAAAATTCTCAAACAGATTTTTAACAGTGTATGTGGTTTTCGTTCGAGAAAGTCCATTCGTTCCAAATTTGAATGTTAAAAGCAAACAGAGTTTTGAAGTACTTTCAAACAACAATGAATGTACTGAGATTGTTCATATGAATTTTCATATACATGTTTGATTGAAAATCTACTAGTGTATGGCCAGCTTTGGACTGGCTCTTCAAACACATGGTTTATATTAGAGGAGATTACATCTAGCCACTGTCCAATACATTCTTTACTGGATATTTAGTTCAACTGTACTCAGCTGTTTCCTCAGTGAGTATTCTGTTCTCTGAGCAAGTTCTGCTGCTATTTTTACTTGTTCAAGCTGTGACTTTTCTCTGGGAATTTTGCAGAAATTTAACAGCAATTGCAGAGCGCTCCCACATGTCACAGTGATGTTTTTACTGTCTGCTCAATTAGTCTCCTTCAGGATTTAATGTTGCTATCCTATACCTTCACAATTTATTTCTCAGTGCTACCTTGTGGGGATATAATTATTGGTCCAACATGTTGCATTTATGCATGCACTGTTTGTGCAATATTCCCATTTGGAACAAACTGCTGATATTTGTTTGAATCACACACAAGCGAGCGCAAAGGTCTCAAAAATGTATGTGTGATATAAAGGGGTATTCTACTACAATTATTTGTTCTATCTTTTATTGTTTTTAAGATAACAGTGATGTACACAGTGGCAGCCTATCCATGCAGGGTGCAGGGGCGCTGCCCCCCTAATCCATGCGCCCAGCTCCTAATCTACATGCAGGGTGCCGGACACATTGATTTCAATTGGGTTTTTTTTTAAGCACATGATTAGAGCCTGAGGCTGTAATTGGCTTCAAAAATGGGTGGATTTGGGGTGCAGAGCACTGCACCCTGAGCCCACCCAGTTGTGTGACAATAGTGAATTAATATTCGCTATTGTCTTCCTGATTCTCCTCCCTGCCAATCAGGAAGCGGGTCCTGAGTAGGGATGAGCCGAACACCCCCCCCGGTTGGGTTCGCACCAGAACCTGCGAACGGACCGAAAGTTCGCGCAAACTTTAGAACCCCGTTAAAGTCTATGGGACTCGAACGTTCAAAATCAAAAGTGCTAATTTTAAAGGCTAATATGCAAGTTATTGTCCTAAAAAGGGTTTGGGGACCCGGGTCCTGCCCCAGGGGACATGTATCAATGCAAATAAAAGTTTTAAAAACGGACGTTTTTTCGGGAGCAGTGATTTTAATGATGCTTAAAGTGAAAAAAAAAAAAGTGAAATATTCCTTTAAATATCGTACCTGGGGGGTGCCTATAGTATGCCTGTAAAGTGGCGCGTGTTTCCCATGCTTAGAACAGTCCCTGCACAAAATGACATTTTTAAAGGAATAAAAGTAATTTAAAACTGCTTGCGGCTTTAATGTAATGTTGGGTCCCTGCAATATGGATGAAAATCAATGAGACAAACGGCATGGGTACCCCCCACCCCCCAGTCCATTACCAGGCCCTTTGGGTCTTGTATGGATATTAAGGGGAACCCTGCACCCAAATTAAAAAAAGGAAAGGCGTGGGGCCCCCAGGCCCTATATACTCTGAACAGCTGTATACAGGAGGTGTAAACAAGACAGGGACTGTAGGTTTGTTAAGTAGAATCTGTTTGTAATTTTGAACTGGTACATTTTTAAAGTGTAGCTCCAGCCAAAAAATCTATTTTTAAGCTTTTTGGAAAACAGATTTCATAGATTGGAAGGCATCAGTGAAGAGGAGACACGTTTTTCCCATATTAACTCTTACAGGAGAGAATTTCCCTTCCTAGGGGTAGATTTCATCTCACTTCCTGTTGTCTCCTTCCGTTTGCAAGTAGGAGTCGTTTGTAAGTTGGATGTTTAAAAGTAGGGGCCTGCCCTATATACTCTGCAAAAATTGGGGCCTTAGGTGTTGGTGTTGCCAAAACACTGTAAGCCCTCACAGTTACTCTTGGTGGGTGCAGGGACGGGCCCTGCTGTGAAATATTAGATCAAGAATTGTAATTACATGCCATTGTTGAACAGTGGTGGAAAAATTGGGCCTTTGGTGGTGGTGATACTGGTGCCACAACACTGTAAGTCCTCACAGTTACTCTTGGTGGGCGCTGGAACGGGCCCTGCTGTGAAATATTAGATCAAGAATTGTAATTACATGCACCTATTGAACAGGGGCAGAAAAATTGGGCCTTTGGTGGTGGTGTTGCCACAATAATGTAAGCCCTGACAGTTACTCTTGGTGGGCGCAGGAATGGGCCCTGCTGTGAAATATTAGATCAAGAATTGTAATTACATGTCCCTGTTGAACAGGGGCAGAAAATTTGGGCCTTAGGCACTGGTGCCACAACACTGCAACCCCTCACAGATGCTATAGTTGGAGCACAGGAATGAGCCCTGCTGCAAAGTATTGCATCAAAAATTGTAATTACACGCCCCTGTTAAACAGGGGCAGAAAAATTGAGCCTTGGCCACTGGTGGCGGTGCCCAGAACCAAAAATGTTCTTACAAGCTATTAGCATGAAAATTGAGGAGGAAGAAGATTGTGACTCAGCATAACAGGATAGTCACTCAGCATTAGCATAGGCAGTCTTGAAGGGATATCACATTAAAAAAAAATCAATTGCTTACATCAGCATCAGGTGCTTCGTAGCTGGTGATCCAAGACTCATTTTTATGAAGGTCAGCCGATCGACCGATTCAGTGGATGTATCCCCTTCAGTTCTCCCACATAGAGGAGTTCAGCTCCCATGGTTGAGACAAAGGATCTTCCATTCTATTACTAGAGTAGGACCCACTAATTCGGGGTACTTTGTGTCAGTAAGTGGGCTTAGCACTATATGACCATATAGTGTGACCAAACCCCCGTTTTTTGAATATGTTGAGGTGTTTTTAACTAGCCTCGCAGGAAATGTCATTCTTGAATGTGTGCGCTGTAATATATTTTGTACGATTTAGTGGACAGGCACACCCTGTGATCGGTTACAAAGCCTCCAGCAGCACTGAATGTGCATTCCGAAAGGACGCTGGATGCAGTACAGGCCAGTAGCTCACTTGCATACTGTGCAAGCTCTGGCCAGTGATCCATCCTCAAGACCCAGTAACCCAGAGGATTTTCGGTGGGAAAGGTGTCCAAGTCTGATCTTGCCCCTAGGTAATACTGCACCATGTGAATCAGACGCTGGCGATGGTTTCTGGAACCGATAAGACCTTGGGGCTGCGGACTAAAAAATTGTCTGAACGCATCAGTCAGATGGCCACTTTCTCCACCGCTCCTTCTGTGACTGACTAAAGCCTCAGCAACACGTTGTCCAGGAGGACCAGGAAATTGTAACCTCCCAGGCTCCCAGGCACAAACCTTTCTGCAAGGCCTCCCGAAGATGTTTCATTCTCTGCTCCCTCTGCGACGGCAAGATAAGGTCCGCAACCTTACCCTTGTAACGTGGATCAAGGAGGGATGCCAGCCAGTAATCATCACTCCCCTTGATACCACGAATACAAGGATCCTTCCGCAGGCTTTGCAGGATCAGGGAGGCCATGCAGCTTAGATTTGCTGAGGCATTCGGTCCGGAGTCCTCTGGGTCACTAAGGACAACATGATCCGCAGCCACCTCCTCCCAGCCATGTACAAGTCCATGGGTTTCTTCGGACTGTAAATGATCCCTTGAAGACTGCTGCTGATGCTGAGTGCCAGGCTCCACCTCCATGCTGACACAATCCTCCTCCTCCACCTCAAGTGCCCTGTCCATTATTCCACGCAGCGTGTGCTCCAACAGGTGGACAAGAGGGACAGTATCACTGATGCATGCACTGTCACGGCTCACCATCCTTGTGGCCTCCTCCAATGGTGACAGGACAGTGCATGCATCCCTGATCATAGCCCACTGGCGTGGGGAAAAAAAACAAGGTCCCCTGACCCTGTCCTAGTGCCATAGTCACATAGGTACTCATTGATGGCCCTCTGCTGCGTGTGCAGCCGCTGCAGCATGGCCAACGTTGAGTTCCACCTGGTGGGCATGTCACAGATTAGGCAGTTCTTGGACAGGTTAAATTCCTTTTGGAGGTCAGCCAGCCGAGCACTGGCATTATATGACCTGCGGAAATGCACATAAACTTTCCTGGCCTGCCTCAGGACATCCTGTAAGCCCGGGTACCTGCCCAAGAACCGCTGCACCACCAAGTTAAGGGCGTGAGCCAAACAGGGCACATGGGTCAGTTGTCCCTGTCGGAGGGCAGAGAGGAGGTTGGTGCCATTGTCGCAATCCACCATACCTGCCTTAAGCTGGCGTGGCATCAACCACCTCTGAATCTGCCCCTGCAGAGCTGACAAAATCTCTGCCCCAGTGTGGCTCCTGTCCCCCAAGCACACCAGCTCAAGCACCGCATGGCATCTTTTTGCCTGCGTGCTTGCGTAGCCCCTTGAACGCCTACGGAGCACCGCTGGTTCCGAGGACAAATCAGCACAGGAAGAGGCCATGGAGGAAGAAGAAGAGGAGGGGGTGGAGGAGAGAGGTGTGGCAGAATCACCACTAGTAGAATTTTGGAACAACCTCCAACACTACCGCACCCTGTCCTGCATCCTTCCCAGCTGCCAGAAGAGTCACCCAGTGCGCGGTGAAAGATGGGTAACATCCCTGTCCATGCCTGCTGGACCATGAGTCAGTGGTAATATGCACCTTACCGCTGACCGCCCTGTCCAGCGAGGCCAAGACATTGCCTTCCACATGCCGGTAGTAAGCCGGAATCGCCTTCTGTGAGAAAATGTGACGTTTTGGAACCTGCCACTGAGGAACCGCACATTCCACAAACTTACGGAAGGGGGCAGAGTCTACCAACTGAAAAGGCAGCAGTTGAAGTGCTAGCAATTTAGCCAAGCTAGCATTCAACCACTGGGCATGTGGATGGCTGGGAGCGAACTTCTTTCGGCGGTGCAGCAGCTGGGGCAGGGAAATTTGCCTGGTACAATCTGACGTTGGTGTACCGATAGCAGATTGCCCGCAAGTACTTGGCTGTGACACACCTAATTCTACACCTTCATTCCTCTCAGTGCAGGTTTCAGAGAGGACTGAAGGTATAGTGGGGTTGGAGATCCCAGCTGATGAGGAGCAAGGAGAGGTCCGTTTTGTTCTTTGGTGTGGGTCTTTTAGGTACGCTTGCCAATGAACTGCATGTCTGGTCAAGCATGTGGAGCCCAAGCGGGTGATGTTTTGGCCACGCGAGATACGCTTGAGACATATCTTGCAAATAGCAGCGGTGGGATCTGGTACACTTGTCTCAAAAAAGGCCCACACCAAAGAACTTTTGGAATAACGCGCAGAGACAGCAGCGCCCTGCGCATGCGGAGCTCTGCGGTGTGATGCAGTCGGTGTGCTGCCCTTAAGCTGGCCCCTGGAGGGCATCCTGCCTCGTTGGAGATGTGCCTCCTCCTCTTCTCTCCTCTCCTATCAGGCACCCACGTGGAGTCAGTGACCTCATCATCCCCTCCCTCCTCATCACTGGAGCAAAGCTGGCAGTATGCTGCAGCTGGGGGAACATGACTGCCAGATTGCTGTCCTTCTTGGGCACCCCCTCTCTCTGGGCTCACGTTACTGCCTTCCTCTAGCTGGGTACCATCATCAGAACCTTCAAAACACTGGGCATCCTCCTGGAGCATGTACCCAACACTGTGGTCAAACAGTTCGGGGGACTCCTCAGGAGGACATGGTGGGGCTAGGGAAGGAGTGACTGATGCCATTGAGCCGAGGGAAGAGGCTGCTTTGGCAGCTGCTTTACCAGACAAAGTACCCTGAGCCTGGGTGAGCGAGGATGAGGAGGATGAGGACGGCTTGGTCATCAACTCTACCAAGTCTTCGGCATATTGCGGCTCAACACGACCAGCTGCCGAAAAAAAGGACAAGCGTGTCCCACTGCCACGTGCTGATGAGGATGCACCGTCTCCATGACCAGCACTGTTACCTCTAGACACAGAGCCTACTTGCCCTCTTTTATTGGCTTGTGACTGTCTGCCTCTCCTTGTTGGCCTTCCAGACATACTAATGGCCTGCAGTGAGATGTAGCTGCACAAAGCTGGGATGTGTATATATATATATACTGATACTGCCGCTAGCAGAATCAACCGCCTGCCTGTAGTATTATTAGTATGAGAACACCAGCAATTGTCTTCAGGTAGCTTTAGGTGCACACTGTGCAGAGGACACAGTACACTAACTGTAAATACTGCAGCTGCTTGCCTGTGGTACTAATAGGATCAGAAGAACACCACCAATTTTCTTCAGGTAGCTTTAGGTGCACACTGTGCAGAGGACACAGTACACTAGCTGTAAATAATGCAGCTGGCTGCCTGTGTTATTAATAGGATCAGAACAACAGCAATTGTCTTCAGGTAGCTTTAGGTGCACACTGTGCAGAGGACGCACTACACTAACTGTAAATACTGCAGCTGCCTGCTTGTGGTATTAATAGGATCAGAACAACAGCAATTGTCTTCAGGTAGCTTTAGGTGCACAGGACGCACTACACTAACTTGTAAATACTGTAGCTAATAGGACTAATAGAATCAGAAGAACACCAGCAATTTTCTTCAGGTAGCTGTAAATACTGTAAAAACACCTGCCTGCCTGTCAGTAGGAAGAGAATAACAGGAACGGATCTAGCTAAACTGAATACAGTGTGTATATATGTATGTGTATATATATATATATATATATAACACCTAGGATGCATATATATACACAATACACTGTAAGTGCAGCTAACTGACTCGCCTGCCTACTCTATCTAACTTAAATCAAATGACACTGTCTCTCTGTCTATCTCTCCGCCGCCGCCGCAACACACTACACAAGGCCGCCACACAGGCGGCCTTATATAGTGTGGGGCGTGTACTAAACCCCCTGAGCCATAATTGGCCAAAGCCACCCTGGCTTTGGCCAATTATGGCTCTCCGTTCTTACCGCACTGTGATTGGCCAAACCATGTGGGTCATAGTGCATGCTTGGCCAATCATCAGCCAGCAATGCACTGCGATGCTGCAGATGCCGTGACGCGCCACTCGAATTTGGTGCGAACGGCCCATAATGTTCGAAATTCGGCGAACGGTCGAACATGCGTTTGACTCGGACTCGAAGCTCATCCCTAGTCCTGAGACCCAATTAGCCAGGGAGTCCTAGGACTCCTTGACCAATCGGGTCTCCGGACACACTTCCTGTTCGGCCGGGAGGAGAAGCATACAGTCCATGCTGAGCTGTCAGTGTCTCTTTGCGTGCTGTATCATGCACGGACTCACCCCACAAGACAGACGATGGCAGCCACCATGTAGTTGGTCTGGTAGTAAAGCAGGTTGCTCACCACCCTGTTGTTCCATTTGGAGATGTCTTTGAAGTCCGACCGGGGAAGCGGTCAGAGTGGCCCCGACTCTTCCTTCCCACTGCCTCCTAAGGTAAGGCATCTGATTGCCACATTCACGTCCATCTCCTGCTGGGGGGGTGGCGCGGATGGGGTGGTGTTAGTTTGCCGCCCCCCCCCCCAAAATATTGAGCACCAGCCGCTACTGTACATGCGAACAACAAGGTGTAAAAACTTCCATATGATTCACTTTGCAAGCATACATATAATCAACAAAAAATACACATGTAAAAAAAGGAAACATATATTGATAGATGATTAAGAGAAAAAGAGAGTAAGAAAGGAAGAAAAAAATTTGGAAAAGAAAGGAAAAATAAAAACTAGTCATTGTTCACCTGAAATGTAATGTATCATTAAAAATGGCCGGTACTTTTTGATTCACTATTGTCCCAGACAGTTTAGTATGTATCAATGCAAACAAGATGGACGAGGATTTCCATGACCTGGCAATTGCAATCCTAGTTGCTAGCAAAATAAATAAAATCAGTTTTTTAGTGTGTCTCCGTGCTCAATTTTTTTTAAAATTAATCTGTGTTAAACTATAAAATTGTAAACTCAGATCCAAAATCTTTTGACCTTTGGACACAACCACCAAATATGATATTCTGACCTTTCTTGTCCGAATCCCCTGAAGCAATTAGGGGAAGCACCTGGGACATATGAAGCTATTCTTGTAAGTACCATGTACCATCTTAAAAGCACTTTAAAATTTGCTTCTACAGTATATTTGAAGTGTTTATATAGGACTTGGAGGCATCGAAGGCCAGCTTCTATTTTCAGATTCCATCCACTGGGGTCTAGATCCTTATCAAAATCTCATTCCTATTTATTCATATAGAGTAGTTTGTCAGATTGTGAATTATTAATCAAAACGTATTTCAGAGATGTGGCTTGATATCTTGTTGATATGTTTACAAGATACTCCATTGACGTTATAGTGGTCCAGTCTGATATATGTTCTAGAGTTTTTAAAAGAGAAGTACTTCTCCTGGGGATCGCAGCAGTGCATTTCTTTCTGCACTCATGTGACTCATTTTCAGCCGACAGTGGTCTAAAGTCCGCTGTTGACTAATGTCACTCAGCTGATCCAGGCTCTGGATCGATTCCGGCTTTAATGTTGGGACCCAGGTGCCTGGACGGGCAGTTGCTTTAGCCTCTCAGTGAGCCGCTGGGAGACTGAGCCAGCTACTCCCACTCCCTCCACAGCCTGATGCTCTAGTGAGCGCTTGAGGGGCAGAGTAGAGAGTCTGTGACCGACAGTCACCGGCTCTCTGCTCAGTGAAGATCAAGAAGCAAGCGATCAGTGACCAGATCACTCAGTTCTCAGTCTAGAGGGACAGTTGCAGCTGGGATTGGTGGTGCAGCCATTTAGGTGAGTATTTTTTTTTCCATTCCCAAACTTCTCTTTTAAAAAATGCCTTATCTGGGTGTAACAATTTGTCTCCATAGTAGGCATAAGATATTTTTCTTGCATCTCCACAAGGAACCCTGGTTATTACAAAAAGAGTCCTTTATTAGTTCACCAATTAAAATGTTGCCTGGTGAGACCAAGGGTAAAAAGCTGGATTATGAAGAATGAGGGCTAATGTATTATGGGAGGATCTGAATTCATGAGTTGCATTCCAGTGTGGTCCCAGAAGTTTATTGTGAATGATAGAGATGGACAAAGGATTGGAGACCTAACTTTCATTGCCATCAAGTCCAACCTATGTGTGTGATTATATGTCAGTATTACATTGTATATCCCTGTATGTTGCGGTCGTTCAGGTGCTTATCTAATAGTTTCTTCAAAACTATCAATGCCCCCCGGTGAGTCCACCGCCTGTGGAAGGGAATTCCACATCCTTGCCACTCTTACAGTAAAGAACCCTTTACGTAGTTTGAGGTTAAACCTCTTTTCTTCTCATTTTAATGAGTGGGTACGAGTCTTGTTAAACTCCCTTCTGCGAAAAACTTTTATCCCTATTGTGAGGTCAACAGTATGGTATTTGTATTCTCTCTTCTCCAGAGAGAATAAGTTCAATGTTCGCAACCATTCCTCATAACTAATATCCTCCAGACCCTTTATTAGCTTTGTTGCCCTTCTTTGTACTCGCACCATTTCCAGTACATCCTTCCTGAGGACTGGTGCCCAGAACTGGACAGCATACTCTAGGTGAGGCCGGACCAGAGTCTTGTAGAGTGGGAGAATTATCGTTTTATCTCTGGAGTTGATCCCCTTTTTAATGCATGCCAATATTCTGTTTGCTTTGTTAGCAGCAGCTTGGCATTGCATGCCATTGCTGAGCCTATCATCTACTAGGACCCCCAGGTCCTTTTCCATCCTAGATTCCCCCAGAGGTTCTCCCCCCAGTGTATAGATTGCATTCATATTTTTGCCACCCAAATGCACTATTTTACATTTTTCTACATTGAACCTCATTTGCCATGTAGTTGCCCACCCCATTAATTTGTTCAGATCTTTTTGTAAGGTTTCCACATCCTGCAGAGAAGTCCTGCTTAGCTTAGTATCATCCGCGAATACAGAGATTGAACTGTTTACCCCATCCTCCAGGTCGTTTATGAACAAATTAAATAGGAATAGCCACATGAGGTGGCTGCCTGGTCTTGGACTACAAGAATATGATTCTTTCTGCATCCAGCCAGGGTTTGATTGTTTCAAGTCAAATTTGATAAGATGTGATGGTTGCGCCACCTGAAAGTATTTCAAGAGTGTACAAGGAAAAGGCGCAAAAAAAATGGAAAATATCTAGCAACATCACAGTAGCAGCATACAATTCTAAAAAATACATGTACAATGTATAAAGGAAAAATCAGCATGAATAGTCCATTAGAGGTCCATGTAACAAGTCTATATGAAAAGGGATAAATGTATAGTCCACAAGCAGGGCTGCCTTCCAGGGAACTGAAACCAAGCTCCAGAATCTATAGAAAAAATACAAGGAAGGGAGGCGCCTCTGGGTGTAGTATAAAAGGCCGTTTTTTATTTTTAAAAGCAATATGCAAACAACTCACATTTTGGTAGTGTAAAAAAAGCATCTAGGAAGCCAGAGGAATAATCCATCATGGGGCAGTTCATCCAGTGAGCTTGATGAAGGAGCGCGGCTACCAGAATATCGTAGCCCGTACGCTCAGGAAACGCGTCGCGGCCCTGTGACGTCACAGCTGTGCGCTTGCCCTCCATCTGCGTTCCAAGCCTCATCTGGATTTCCATCACTACCGCGGCCGGCATTAGCGGTATACCAGGAGCTACATGCAGACCTGCCAGCACCACTGTGACCCACTGGATGAACTGCCCCATGATGGATTATTCCTCTGGCTTCCTAGATGCTTTTTTTACACTACCAAAATGTGAGTTGTTTGCATATTGCTTTTAAAAATAAAAAACGGCCTTTTATACTACACCCAGAGGCGCCTCCCTTCCTTGTGTTTTTTTCTAAGTATTTCAAGAGGTCTAGTACCCCCAACCCCCCCCCCCCCCCCTTCTGTTTTGAAGTGTATAAAGTCTGCTTGCTCACCCTGGGTCTTTTATCTCCCCATATAAATGTAAGCAGTTTATTCTGAAATACTTTGAGATCATGACCTGAGATACCTATTGATAATGTCCTAAAATTCTGGGGAGGATATTCATTTTTATTGAATATATTCTACGAAACCAAGGGGGGGGGGCTTGCTTTCCACCTTTTTCAAATCTTCCGTCAGTTCTTTCTTTATATAATGGAAGCTAGTTTTTCTGATACAGACTTTGGAGTGAGGGCTTTATGTATATATGTAAATAGGGAGGGGCATCTGACTTCTATTTAAAGTGAGAATTGTTCTTTACGTTTTGGAGAGTTTGTGCATCTAGTGTTACATCTAGCACTTGGGATTTAAGCCTGGTACACATGGGGAGTTGTTTCTTTGTTAATCCCAGTGGGCTGAACGAAAAACAACTGACAGATCACTGTACTAACACAAGCGATGTTAGTACAGTGATCTCCCTGTTTTCCAGCATTCCCATGCGATAAAAGCCGGTCCTTAGGCCAGCTTCTGTCGGACAAGCTGCTGTACACATGGGCCGAATATCAGCCAGTGTGTACCAGCCTTTAGAGTGATTAAGTTTGAGACCTGAGATGACAGAGAATTGTTGTAAAAAGCTAAACAAATTTGGTATAGAGACGACAGCATACAAATCACAATTTTAGATTATTTATTGAGTAATCTGAACTCTGCACTGTACTGAAGACCAGCTGAACTTTACTTAAAGTGTTACTAATCCCAGTAATATGAAAATAGTTCATCTGCCCCTCCACAGTGCCCACAGATTATAAATCTTCTTTTTACATTAAAATACTGCCACTATATACCTTTTTGGCTGATCTGTATACCACGGACATGTGATAAACTGCAGGGTCTGCCTGAGTGCTGAGTGTTCAGGTGGGAGGAGATTTCCACTATAGCCTGTGTTCTCATGCTGTTATGGGAGACTTATCATCCATGAATCAAGATGTGACATCCCACTCACTGTGTTCTTTTTTAGTTACTGGGCATGGAGGAGGAGGGAGGGACTGGGGTGTCATTTAGGATCTGTATACAAGCCCACATGTGTGATGTCAATAACATGTGACCTAGATAGCTCTGATCCACAAGGAAAGGTTCTCTCCAGCAATAGAGACCAAACTGAGCATGTGCAGCAGTAATACCCTCACTGTGTCTTATCTGGCCTTGCCAAGAGAGACCCTGCAGGAGGGATCCATACAGGATCAAAGAGCCCTTTTGCACAATGCAGAGGATTAACTCCTTATGTTTCACAGTAAGTATAACAAGCATGCTATTCTGCACATACAAACTGATTTTACTGTTGTAGGTTTAGTAACACTTTAAGTGTTGTTTTGTTTTTTCATTTTTAAACCCTTTTATTTTTGCCGTTACCTACATCTGTTTTGTAATAAATTACAGTATCTGTTAAAATAACTTGCACTTTTGTTAAACAATATTTTAAAATCATTAGGCTGAATCTCAGAACTTATCTATATCTGAGCACCACAATCTGAAACCACAATTGAATTAATTTTTTAATGTCCAAAGCAAACCCACCCATCCATTCTTGTCTCCATTATTTTCTGTTGAGAAACCACTTTGAAAAACACCCCCTGGGTAGATTATTCATGTAGCATTTACTTCCTGGAATCCATCTGTGCTTATCTCAGACATGCAAGCAGGAGAGCATGCTTAGCTAAGAAACACTCTCCTTCTCTCCTCCAGATGAAAAAAAACATGAAGACTCATGGAATGTATTACGTTAGAAACCAGAAAGCAACTGAGTAAATGTAAAAAAAAATCTTTAAATCTTTAAAACAAGTAGATATAATATACCTTCCTATTTATTTATGAAAGCTGGTAGCATAAGGATTAAAAATAGTTGATAGAGAAAGTCAAGTTCTGCTTTAGCTAGAAATTAGGGTACTCTAACTATCTAAAGAAGCTACTGCAATATCTGGTATATTCTTGTCTGGGCATAGCAGAAAGTGTTACAGACAAGGTCAGACTTGCAAGAGAGAGGGAGAAAAAGAGAGAGCAACAGTTTCCTCCATATTCTTCATTTTTCTGTCTTATCTTTTATTTGGCAATCATGCCTGGTGTTGCATATTAAAACATATGGCAAATACATAAATGAGAAACTAAAGTGATTTGCAAGAGGCGACCTGATGCATTCTGACAGTGGACTAAAGAAGAGAGTTAGCATATGCGGTGAAAAAACAAGTGCCTGTCATAAAGACTTAATCCACTGAAGCTGTCATCTGAATGACAATGACGCACACGGCAGGAGGAACCCAGTCCAAGATCCATACACCTCTCCCGGCCTGGGTCTGCCTGGAGACAAGGGGCATCAAAGGGGTCTTTTTCTCAAGCCTCGGCCAGCAGAGGTGTATGGATCATGGACTGGATTCCTGCTGCAGTGTGCATCATTGGCATTCAGATGACAGCTTTAGTGGATTAAGTCTATGACTGGCGCTTGAGTTTGTAAGCTACCCAGTTCTCTTTTTTCATTAATAAATATTAGTTTTTACTGCACTTAGATTGTGCCGTCTGATGTCATTTTTCTGTTGCTGTAGAGATCCCTTTAGTCTATTGAGGAGCTACACTAAAGCCTCGTACACACTCTGAGATTTTCGGACGACCAAACGTCCGTTTTTTGTGGCATTCTAGTCTCATGTCGAAATTGAAGCGGTAACTTACAATACGAAAATTCTCGTATGACAGAATACAACGTCAGAAGTGATGTAATGTGTTGAATAGTTTTATATGTATTCTTTCGTTTCTGAGCATGCGTAGTCTTGCACTTTTTCCATCCGATTTTCGTATTGTGTGTACGGGCCTTAATTCATTGGAAGCCAGGTGATTAAACACCTGATGTACCTAATATGGAGCTTATGAACTTTTAACTGGGACTCCAGTGTAGAGGAGCCACTTGTTTACATCTTACGCCATAACGTGATGTTTTTCCGGAGTCTGCTAAAGTGGCAGCAGAAAATGCAGATATCTACATAAACAGGGGGTGTCTGACTGCCATAGGGTTCCACCTAGTAGCTGGAAAGGAGGGAAACCACCACCAACTCTTTCAGATGTCAGACAAGTTTTCCTGTGACTAGCAGCTGAAACTACTGGTACCAAGAAGACATCACCTGATACCTGCAGTTGCTATACTTGAAGCAAGCCTGGACACATTAGGAACACTTGTCCTGAGCAGAAGAAACCAACTTCAGCTGGTCAGCACCCTTTCCTCTGTGCTGTCCTGGAAAAGCAAAGGGCAACATAAACAACCTTACAGCCTGTCATTGTGGGTAACACCTACTGACTTTTGAGAGACTGGAGCAGAAGTCACACTCTTTTGCCTGAACTGATGGACAAAAACAACATCATCCTTGATAAGTTCTTTACTCTGTGGAGTTGGGGGAACCTGCTGCAGTTTACAACATGCATGGTTTTTCATAGATTGGGGGCTGGGAGTGGGATAAGGGAGGTTGGAGATTCAGATGGGATTCCCTAGTGCTGTTAGGTGCAGATCTGGAAACTTCTGCTCTTGCACTACGCACCCTCTAATGACCCACTGGAAATACCAAGGTAGAGTGCAAAAATGTGGGTTTGACATCTTGGTAATATGGACATGGACAGAGTAAGAGAGTTGGGTTGGATGTACACAGTTCTCCTAGGGAAGGAGTAACAAATTTGCATAGACAGATACCCAGTACATGTATGCCTGATGTAGAATTGTAATTGTTCCATCTCTCTTTCTTTTCATCTTCTTTCCTATCCTGTTAAAAAAAGAAAACACTGTGTAATGGGTAAGGAGTTCACCAGCGCTTCACAGATTGCCACTGGAATCCTCTTCCACTCCTCCATGACGACATCACGGAGCTGGTGAATGTTAAAGACCTTGCACTCCTCCACCTTCTGTTTGAGGATGCCCAATAGGGTTTAGGTCTGGAGACATGCTTGGCCAGTCCATCACCTTTACCCTCAGCTTCTTTAGCAAGGCAGTGGTCGTCTTGGAGTTGTGTTTGGGGTCGTTATGTTGGAATACTGTCCTGCGGCACAGTCTCCGAAGGGAGGGGATCATGCTCCGCTTCAGTATGTCATAGTACATGTTGGCATTCATGGTTCTCTCAATGAACTGTAGCTCCCCAGTGCCGGCAGCACTCATGCATCCCCAGACCACGACACTCCCACCACCATGCTTGACTGTAGGCAAGACACAGTTGTCTTTGTACTTCTCACCTGATTGCCACCACAGACTCCATCTGAACCAAATATGTTTATCTTGGTCTCATCAGACCACAGGACAAGGTTCCAGTAGTGAATGTCCTTAGTCTGCTTGTCTTGCAGGCTTTCCTATGCATCATCTTTAGAAGAGGCTTCCTTCTGGGATGACAGCCATGCAGACCAAGTCTGAGCACCGACAGGCTGACCCCCACCCCCCCTCAACCTCTGCAGCAATGCTGGCAGCACTCATATGTCCATTTCCCAACGACAACCCCTGTATATAACGCTGGGCACATGCACTCAACACCTTTGGCGACCCTGGCGAGACCTGTTCTGAGTGGAACCTGTCCTGTTAAACCGCTGTATGGTCTTGGCCACCGTACTGCAGCTCAGTTTCAGGGTCTTGGTAATCTTCCTATAGCCTAGGCCAGTGATGGCAAACCTTGGCACCCCAGATGTTTTGGAGCTACATTTCCCAAGATGCTCATGCACTCTGCAGTGTAGTTTCAAAACATCTGGGGTGCCAAGGTTTGCCATCACTGGCCTAGGCCATCTTTATATACAGCAACAATTCTTTTTTTCAGATCCTGAGAAAGTTCTTTGCCATGTTGAACTTCCAGTGACCAGTATGAGAGAGTGAGAGCGATAACACCAAATTTACCACATCTGAGATCTTGTAACACTAACCAGTCACATGACACCAGGGAGGCAAAATGGCTAATTGGGCCTAATTTGGACATTTTCACATAGGGGTGTACTCACTTTTGTTGCCAGCAGTTTAGACATTAATGGCTGTATGTTTAGTTATTTTGAGGTCACAGCAACTTTACACTGTTATACAAGCTGTACATGCACTACTTGTCATTGCTTCAGTGTTGTCACATGAAAAGATATCTTATTATATATACAAAAATGTGAGGGCTTTACTCACTTTGAGATACTGTAGATATAGTGGAGATAAAAAGTCTACACACCCCTGTTAAAATGGGACATGCACCTGCCAAAGCATTAGAGGGATCTCATTGTTAAAAGGTATCAGTCAGGAGAAGGGTACAAAACTATTTCCAAGGCATTAGATATATCATAGAACACAGTCATCATCAAGTGAAGAAAATATGGCACAACAGTGACATTACCAAGAAATGGACATCCCTCCAAAATTAATGAAAAGACAAGAAGAAAGCTGGTTAGGGAGGCTGCCAAGAGGCCTACAGTAAAAGGAGCTGCGGGAATATCTGGCAAGTACTGGCTGTGTGGTACATGCGACAACAATCTCCTGTATTCTTCATATGTCTGGGCTATGGGGTAGAGTGGCAAGACAGATGCCTTTTCTTACGAAGAAAAACATCCAAGCACGGCTAAATTTTGCAAAAAACACATCCGAAGTCTCCCAAAAGCATGTGAGAAAATGTGTAATGGTCTGATGAAACCAAGGCTGAACTTTTTGGCCATAATTCCAAAAGATATGTTTGGCGCAAAAACACTGCACATCACCAAAAGAACACCATACCACCAGTGAAGCATGGTGGTTGCAGCATCATGCTTTGGGGCAGTTTTTCTTCAGCTAGAAAAGGGGCCTTAATCAAGGTACAGTGGAACCTTGGATTACGAGCATAAACCGTTCCAGGAGAATGCTTGTAATCCAAAGCACTCGCATATCAGAGAGTTTCCCCGTAGAAGTCAATGGAAACAAAGATAGTTAGTTCCGCATTGACTTCTATTGCATGCAATACCGCATGTGGCCAGAGGTGGGGTGGGTGTCGGAAATACTTGGGGACAACTCGGAAACAGAGTATTCCCGAACGGCTCAGAACCGTCCGAGTGTCACCGGCGCCCCCACACCTCTGGTCAAATGCGGTACTGCACACCCTATTAGCTTAAGAGGAACTTCATCTTTCAGCATGACAACCACCCAACAGCATACATCCAAAATCAACAAAGGAATGGCTTTACCAGAAGATTAAAGTTTTGGAACAGCCTAGCCATTACCCAGACCTGAATCCGATTGAAAATCTGTGGGGCGATCTGAATAGCGCTGTGCACAGGAGATGCCCTCACAATCTGACAGATTTGGAGTGTTTTTGCAAAGAAGAGTGGGCAAATATTGCCAAGTCAAGATGTGCCATGCTGAAAAGACTGAGTGCTGTGATAAAACCAAAAAAGGTGCTTCAGCAAAGTATTAGTTTAAGGGTGTGCACACTTATGCAACCATATTTTAGTTTTTTATTTTTACTTCCCTCCACCTAAAAGATTTCAGTTTGTTGTTCAGAGTTGTACAGTTTATAGGTCTCAAAAAAAAAAAAAAAAAAAAGTTCTGAAATAATGCATCTTTATCTAATTTTCTTTACATCACAGAAACCTGACATTTTATATCAGCTGTATATACATTATAGACTACACTACACTTTATGTGCACAAACTACTTTGATTAGCACAGTAGTCATTTTAGGGACCGTTTTCCACATCAGCACCACATGAACACACTCAGTGGCAAAAGATTATGTTTTAATTAATCCCCCCCCCCCAATCTGATCAATTAACACACTGAAAACCTAAAAAATGTACTGTTGCCAATTAAAATACCCATATTTAAAGACCTTTGATTTTACTATTGCCAAAGCTCTATTTGGCAACTTGAAAAGAGACCCAAAGCTGCTGAAGATTCTCTGGAGAAATTTGGTAACAATGTTATATTATTAGTGTTTTATTTTCATTTTGAATCTGCAGCAACCACCTTCTTCCAGGATACATGCCGATAAAGACTACTTCTTAGCCCCGGTTCACACAGGGGCGGCACGACTTGCAGGTCGCCTCACCGAGGCGACCTGCACACGACTTCCACGGCGACTTGCAAAACGACTTCTGTATAGAAGTCTATGCAAGTCGCCTCAAGTCGCCCCTAAAGTAGTACAGGAACCTTTTTCTAAGTCGGAGCGACTTGCGTCGCTCCTATTAGAACGGTTCCATTGTACAGAACGGGAGGCGACTTGTCAGGCGGCTAGGTCGTCTGACAAGTCGCCCCTGTGTGAACCGGCACTTAAGACCTCTAATCGGTAGAATCAGGTTACATATTCCTAG
Organism: Lithobates septentrionalis; assembly: GCA_037952835.1. Taxonomy (NCBI): domain Eukaryota; kingdom Metazoa; phylum Chordata; class Amphibia; order Anura; family Ranidae; genus Lithobates; species Lithobates septentrionalis. The sequence goes on from JBBDGP010003349.1 coordinate 348,365, forward strand.
GGTTTACCATTATGTTGATACTTCATAATGGTAAACTATTAGTAACTGCAATTTGAGATTTGTTTTAAATGACATTTATCAGTTCATGCCAACAGACACTTAAAATGTCAGAACAATAAGCAGAGAAGATAATCAACTCTTTTAATAAACCCCCCCCCCTATATTTAATAGTGTATTTGTAATCATTTGTCATTACGTGCATCTAAATCCATTTACAAAATATACAAACACGTTAATATCTGTATCAATATTCTCATGAGGCCCCATTAAATACATTTTAAAATGTAATAGGATTTGATTTTTAGTTTATTAGCAACTAATCGACAATGCAATAGGTTTGTGTGAATTTACATCATCCAGAATAATAAAAATGACAGCAGCCACTGTATTTCTATACAAACCAGAAGAAAGCATTTACACGGTTTTGTTCTTTTTTGTTTTATTTACAAAATTGATATTTTAAAAGTTTGCCAAAACCAAAAGTTAGGTCTACACTTAAATGCAAGATGGTAGTTCTCTGAAGAAGTCCAAAGCTTATTTGGTCCAAAGTAGCCTTGAGCGCAGACATTTAGGAACGTGTGTATTTACCCCAGATGTGAAGCATGAACACAGAAGCAATAAAAAGTAGACTCATCACCAGTACTGGAACAGGTCCTCTATATAAAAAATAAATAAAATCAAATTAATATGTAGTAAAACATAACAGACAATACTTATAGGGTGGGAGATGATGTAACCTACAGAAACATGATGCATAGTGAGCACAGTGGTTATCTCTTCCGTCCAGCAGCGCTAGGGTCATTGGTTCGAATCCCAACCACGGCACTACCTGCACAGAGTTTGTTGTCCTCCCTGTCCCTTCTTGGATTTCCCCCAGGTACTCAGGTTTTCTACCACACTCCAAAGACATGTTGGTAGGTTGATTGGCTCCTGTTTAAAGTGGCTCTAGTATGTGTATGAATGAGAGTTAGGGACCTTAGATTGCAATCTCTTTGAGGGCAGGGACTGATGTGAACATACAATGTACTGTATATGTAAACATAGCTCCCAACTGTCCCCGATTTTGAGGGACTGTCCCTCATTTAACACAAAGTCCCTCTCTCTCCCTTTTTCCTCCTCATTTTGGTCTGATCTATATAGTTGTATATAAAATGCCTGGTATTTTTATTTATGGCGAGCGATCCTCGTTCACATAAAAAAGTGGTCTTGGTGACAAATTCACCACAAGATCACTTTAATGAGTAGCGGGTGCCCCCCTTTCCCCCAGGCATCTCAGCCGCTTACCGGAGCCATGGGAAGCCATGGAAAAGATCCGATCCCCGGGATGGAGAGCCAGGACGGGGATCTGTCAATGTAAACAGACAGATCCCTGTTCTGACAGGGGAGTTAGAGAGAGTTTTGCTGTTCCTAGTGATTAGGAACAGCAATCTCTCACCTCCTCCAGTCAGCCCACCCCCCATACAGTTAGAAACACTCCCAGGGAACACACATCCCCTTGATTGCCCCCTAGTGTTAACCCCTTCCCTGCCAGTGACATTTATACAGTAATCAGTGGCTATTTTTAGCTCTGATCGCTGTATAAATGTCAATGGTCCCAAAAAAGTGTCAAGTATATGATCTGTCCGCCGCAATCCCGCTATTTTGTAGACGCTATAACTTTTGCGCAAACCACTCAATATATGCTTATTTTGGGTTTTTTTTTGGGTTTTTTTTAACCAAAAAATATGTAGAATACATATTGACCTAAACTGATGAAGAATTTTTATTTTTTTGGGGATAAAAAAAAAGTATAAAATATAAGTTTTCAAGAATGTCACTTTTTTTTGTTCATAGCGCAAAAAATAACCGCAGAGGTTATCAAATACTACCAAAAGGAAGCTCCATTTGTTGAAAAAAAAAAAAAACGTCAATTTTGTTTGGGTACAGCATCGCATGACAGTGTAATTGTCTGTTAAAGCGATGCAGTGCCGTTTTGCAAAAAAATGGCCTGGTCATTAGGGGGGAAAATCTTCCGGTCTGTAAGTGGTTAAAGAGGAGGTCCCCCCCCCACAAAAATTAAAAGCCAGCAGCTACACATACTGCAGCTGCTGACTTTTACTAATAGGACACTTACCTGTTCTGGAGTCCAGCGATGTCGGCACCGCAGCTGATGTTTCCATCAGCTGTTGGGTGCTGCTGCTGCCGCCATTGCGGGTAAAGGAACCCGGCAGTGTAGCATTACGGCTTCACGCCGGGTCCCTACTGCACATGTGTGAGGCACCACTGCGCTCTCATACTGGCCCAGCCGCAGGGGATAAAGGGAGCCGAGCTGTGATAATGCGCCAAGGCCCGGACTCCTGGAAGTGAGAGACAGGATACCTGTCAAAGAGACAAATGAGTGAAAGTCCCACTTTTGGGTGGACCTCTGTCTTAAGTGGTTAAAGTGCATCAAATGCTGGCCATACACTATACAAAAAAATCGGCCGAGCACATTTTCGAAAAACGAACGTTCAACCGTGACCGCAAACGATCGTGCCATCATGCAACGACCGATAAATTGTTCAGTGGACATGAATAAATCATTTTTTGTTCTTTTTTTTTTTACATATACCTAGTGCAGACAGTTCGGACAGGAAAAACATTAACCTTGCAATTTATCGTACGTTCGGCAGAAATTTTCCAAACTTCCCGTTCGTCTTTTTTCCACAAAAACGTCACAAACCATTATCGATTTGTGCCCATTAACTTGCCGAAAAACGAAGTGTCTATACGAACGATTTTTCGTATAGTGTATGGCCAGCATAAGCCTGAAAGAAAAAATGTATTATATTGCAGCCTACCATTTCTTAAATGTAATGGCGGCATTTGTTTCCTCTTTAGGCTGTCCCGCCCCTCCTAATTTTAACCTGGCGATCCAGCCAGTAAGTCTGTTATTTTTCAGCTTTCTTTAACGGACCAAGCTGTCCAGCAAGTGGCAGTTAGAGAGTTTGAGACAAAAGTGAACAGTGATAAGGATGCTTACAATGGATAGCTTTTATTCGTTTAGGAGCATGCACTAGACAGCTCTGGTCTCAGGTAACAACTGATAACCAATCAATGATGTTCCCAATCACATAATAAACATGACAGCTATAATAGGAGAGCAAGCATGGGGTTTTGTCAGTAAACAATTCTCTAAGACTGAGCCATCACAGTATTTGTCTGCACTGAAGCTCGGTACACAGTTTTTTTTCGTGCAACCCACAGCTCTGGTCAAGGTTGGTTCAACGATCTCCCCCACTGAGCTGTTGTGTTCTGACCGGAGTGCTCTGGCCAGGGGGGCGTCCCCCTATCAGTGCTCTCTGCCATTGGCTGATCGCTTTCTGTAACAATACATTCACTGAATAGTGTATGTGTTCCTTTGATGTCAGAGGCTGCACTTGAGGCCCCCCTATATTTAGCTGTGATTGCTAGGGGTATACTTGAAGGTAAAGGGGGGCTGTGATGTGAAAGGCAACTGAGGACACTGTTGGACAGCTTAAAAAAACAAAAAAAACAAAAACAAAAAACAAACAAAAATGGGGGAACTGTGATGTAAAGGGAGACTATAGACACTGATATAAAGGGGGGTTGTGGTGTTAAAAGGGGGCTGAGGACAGACTTTGTAAATTTCCCATCCCCTGACCCACCCACCACAACCCAAGATTCACCCACCCAGGAAAATTGCCTGCCATGAAATCTGTCCCTTGTGCCAAAAACAGTTGCTGCCTTAGACCACTCCGTTATATTGAATAATCTCTAGTATGTTTGATTGAACTAAATCAAGGCTGTACACACAATTTGCAGGTGTAAGAATATTTTGATAGTATCTGAACTAAATAAATATAGAGGGAAAAAAAATGGGGGGGGGGGGGGGGGGGAGAAGACGACATGAAACTTACACTTTAAGACCTGGAGAGTCCTCTGTATAGAATCGCCACATGCCTCCTGTGCCAGCAGATGTGGTCCGTCCAGCACTTCTTGCACCACTGCTTGTAGTTTTTCTTTTATTTAGGAGGTAGAGAAAAAATAAAGAGAATGTACTTAGAAACAAATAGTGACATTCACAGAGCTGGAGTTCAGTTTTTTTTGTTTCCAGGATTTGAGTTTCCACCTCTCTGGCGAGGCACAGAGACATCACCTACCCCTCCTGGAAACATCAGAAGCCAGGCCAAGTTGAAATCTCTCGTTTTTTTATAATTTTTGGGGCAACTAATTGAGTTGATTTTTTTTAAACTATTTGGATTTTGGGGGTGGAGAATGGTGTGTGTAAAAGAGAACTTTATGGAAGGTCCACTTTAAGACCTGTCTGTTGCCAGATACCAAAACCACGTGAGGTAATAAGTCTCTGGTTGATTAGATGGACCTAGCTCCAATAATTTCAATCATTCGATAAAAGTTCAGAAGTTCTATTCCAAATGCATTACATGCAGACTCCTCAAAAAGTCGTTCTGACTTTAAAGTATAATACTGTATAGTGTCACCCAAGAAGTTTGTTCATCCTACCTTTGTCTCACAGTAGATCCTGCTGCTCTTGGGGAAACTGCTTTACTTGGTGATCGACTAGAGGCACCAACATTGGTGGAACTTGCTGCAGGGCCAGGCTGAAATATAAGATGAGTACATTTGGTATCACCTATAAAAACCACCATCGCAGAATCATAGCTCTACATGAGATTAATGGACAAGGCCCACAATAATGCTGGGCTAGAGCTGAAGGATGAAAGGGTTTCTAGATTAGGCTACAGGTAAATAATGGTGTGCACTACAACCATCTTTGTGCCACCAACACAGAAATATTCAGGTGGTGAGCGCGTGTTCAGAGACTACTTTTATCTCCATAGGGTAAGCCCCCGTTCACACAGGGACGACTTGTCAGGCGACTTAGTCGCCTGACAAGTCGCCTCCCGTTCTGTGCTATGGAACCGTTCTAAGGGGAGCGACGCAAGTCACTCCGACATAGAAAAAGGTTCCTGTACGACTTCGGGGGCGACTTGCATAGACTTCTATAGAGAAGTCGTTTTGCAAGTCGCCCGGGCAGTCGTGTGCAGGTCGCCTCGGTGTTGCCCCTGTGTGAATGGGGTCTAATTCCAGGTGGGCAATTCAGAACCATTAATTTTCCATGATGGAGGTTCGTTTTGCAGCTCAACATGGAGAGAAGAAAAAAAAAAAAAATCCTATTTAGCCAAGGAAATTGCCATCTTAAAAGGGGTTGTAAACCCTCACGGTTTGTCACCTTAATACATTCTATGCATTAAAGTGAAAAACCTTTTGTGCTGCAGCACCCCCCCCCCCCCCCCCATTTTCTTACCTGAGCCCGATTGTTCCAGCGACGAGGAGGAGCACAGCAGCTCCAGCCGCTGTCTCGGGTCCTCATTGGATAGATTGATAGCCTTTGGCTCCCGCTGCAGTCAATCAAATCCAGTTACACAGGAGCCGGGGCCAAGTCCTGGTGTCTGTGTCAATGGACGCAGCAGCAGGACTCGGGAGCGTGCCTGCACGCATAGAATTTTTGTTTTTTTTAAGACAAGCTTTACAATCACTCATTACACACGATGAGAATATCGGAGAATTGATCGTCCGTTTTTTTTTTTTTTGCATGCTAGTCTCATACTGAAAGCCAGTAGGTTACCAAAGTTCCAAAAATTCTCGTATGACAGACAACTTCGGAAGCGATGTATTGTATTATTTAGTTTCCGCGCATGCGTGGTTCTGGTCACGCTTTTTTTCATACAGCTACCATACTAGCTACACAAAAATTTTTGTTCTGTTAGAGCCCTTGCACACTGGGGCGGTTTGCAGGCGCTATTGCGCTAATAATAGCGCCTGCAAACCGACCCGAAAATGCCGCTCCTTGCATTCCAGTGTGAAAGCCCCGAGGGCTTGCACACTGGAGCGATGCGCTGGCAGGACGGTAAAAAAAAGTCCTGCCAGCAGCATCTTCGGAGCGGTGTGTATACCGCTCCTTTACCGCTCCTGCCCATTGAAATCAATGGGACGGCGCGGCTATACCGCCGGCAATGCGCCTCTGCAGAGGCGCTTTGCGGTGGTATTTAACCCCTTCTCGGCCGCTAGCGGGGGTAAAACCGCCCCGCTAGCGGCCGCATACCGGCGGTAAAACAGCGCTAATAATAGCGGCGTTTTACCGCCGACGCCGCCCCCCGCCCCAGTGTGCAAGGGCTCTTACTGTATGAGAAAAATTCTGTTTGTCTCTTCAGATATTTTTGCATGAACTGTCATGATCAGCTCTTGAAAGCTGTGTACTAATGATCAGATTATCAGACAATCGCTCCAAATGTGTTTTTTCCCCCCCCATCCGATATTCTGCAACTGCCATGTTGCTGCACATGTGATCAGTTATGACACCAGTCAATTGATGGTTTGACAGTTTGGTCGAGGGTAGCATCAAATGGGACAGTTACATTCCTGGCATGCCAGAAATGCTAACTGTTTTTTCTAAACTGTTAGGCCTTGTTCACACCATATGTAGAGATGTCAGTTTGTTCTCTATGTGCCTCAGTTCCCACCAGAACACTAGTATCATGTGCAGATTTTTTTTTCTGCACAGGAATCTGCAATGTGTATAAAACTCACATGAAAACTGATGTAAAACTTGTGTCCCTGTAAAGGAAATTTGCGTGTCCCCCCCATCAGTTTTTCTGCTCGTATGGTGTGAACGAGGCCCTATATTGATGGGTTTAGTTCTGCTGTCTGCAAGTTCAATGTAACTGTGAATGATCGGTCACAGCTGCTTCTGCTCGCAACCGACCTGTCAAGCCATCAGATAAATGGTTGGTGTCATAGCTGAGCACTATGGCAACTGCAGGTCAAACAGAAGCCAAGATGGCAGCCTCCTTGACTGTAAAGGATAAGAGGGTTTAGTTCCGCTTTAAGAATTACCATCTTGACATCACAATTATGCTAGTGATACACCTGGTAGTTTTGTTGGCACTTCTGAATGCAGCAGCATTCTCTCCATAGTTTAAATTTCCCAGGTTCAGAACTAGTTATTAAAACTGCTTTATCAAAAAAAAAAAAAAATAATAATAATTTACTAAATTCAGTTTGAATGGCACCCCAGTGGTTTTAATAGATTTTTCCTGTGATTTAAATTAATTAGCTTTTAGCTTAAAGCCCAACTCCAGCCTTGAACGGGGGGGGGGGGGGGGGGGGATGATGGGGTTGGGGGAAGGGACCACTCCCCCCCCCAATCAGTGCCCATTTTATAACCGAAACAAAGAAAAACTCTTTTCTTTAAAAAAAACGTTGGTATTTGTTTAGCAAAAAATAAAAACCCCAGTGATGATCAAATAAACACCAAAAGAAAGCTCTATTTGTGGGAAGAAAATGATAAAAATTTAGTCTGGGTACAGCGTTGTATGACCGCGCAATTGTCAAAGTGAGACAGCGCTGAAAGCTGAAAAATGTCCTGGGCAGGAAGGGGCAAAAGTGCCTGGTATTGAAGTGGTTAAAATACATTTAAAAAAAAAAAAAAAAAAAAAAAAAAAAAAAAAAAAAAGGTTCTATACACTGTAGGTAAGTGGTTGCAGGGCACAGGTGGCTCTTGTATTCCACTAGAGTACATCTGCTCCGTACACATGTAAACATTAGCACAAACATACATGTGTACATCATAAGTCCCTGTTCACATCTGTCATTGTGGGATCTCAGGCAGAATCACTGCAATTCTGTCCGCGATCCCAAATCGCATTGCAGTAGTGGCAAATAAATGCGCTGTGTGTTCTGTTGCCATGGATTTTCAATGGCACCTAAAACACGGTGTGGTTTTGCGGTGTTAAATCACGCTGCAGTGCACATTGTGCAAAGCCCGTTGTCCAGAAGAAGCTCCCGCTACTATTTGGGCGAAAGGTTTCACACGGCAAAACTGCACTGTGTTTATGTGCCACTGAAAGCGAATGGCACCCAAATGCGCATCGTGCGTTTTGCCACCATTGTGGTGTGCTTAGAAATCGCAGGCAGAATCACGTAGATTCTGCCTGAAGTCCCAAAATGCGAATGGGGAATTAAGTTTGGTCTATAAGCAGAATTTGTTTGCTTGGGATGTGAACACCGAGGAACATTACTGATCATCTCACAGATGTGTACACGGTGTTCATACAAACAATATACCTGTGTTTAGATCCAAAGAGAAATATAATAATGCTACGTTTAAGGCATGAGCCCTAAAACCAATGACATTGAAGTGTATGGAAAGCTCCAGAATTGCCAACACTGCAGTTTGGGTTACCAATGCTGCATCCATTCAGGAAAAACGACACCAGAGACCCCGATCCCACACAGATATGAGAACTATAGAAGAGCACTGCATAGACCTAACCTCCTACCGACACATAAATACCGACATCTCCGTCTTACCATGTTGCTGAGAGGTGAATGAGCCTACCACACACACGAATACTCCGCTCGGCTTCGGTACAAATGGGAAGGCAGCGTCACTTCAATGCTGAAAAGAGCTCTGACGTAACAGGAAGCTTCTTTATTGACCAATCACGCTCCTTGATTCTCTCTCATACGGGCAGAGCAGCCCTTCTGTTCTACACCCTCTTTAGTCCACGTCGTCTTCCGTTCCATTGGTCTGATGTTTGGGGAGACAGCCATTTTGTCGGAGATTAAAGTCGTTAGGACCTATGGTAAATGTCTCATCAATTATGGCGCCATAGTTTGCGACTATTTTTTGCTTGTTTTATGTAGGGTGTGAGGGACACGTCGGCTGTCTGGCAGAAGACGTGTTTATGTGTCAGACGGTGGGGGGAGTGCTTTTCCTGAGTGTGGGATAAGCCGGTGTCTTGTCGAATTCAGTCCCCTATCATATAGTGTCCTCCCTGTACTGCGCAGGCGCAGTACGGAGGACAAAGGAGACGCCGAAAGTCTCCGAAGTTCAACAGCTGATCGTCAGCTGTACACGGCGCCTGCGCATTTATTCTTACCCTATGTCCAGGATCATTCCCCACTATCCAAGTGGACATAGAGTTAGAATAAATATTTGCCGAGCGCAGCGAGGCCGTGCCCGAAGCGTGGCGAGCGAAGCGAGCCCGCGAGGGGCCCTCTTACACTGCCATCGCTAACAGGTGCCCGAGCGCCGTGTACAGCTGATGGTCAGCTGATCAGCTTCGGACATTTTCGGCATCTCCTGCTCCTCCGTACTGCGCAGGCGCTGCGCCTGCGCAGTACGGGGCGGACACTATTTGATACAAGGACACTATATGGCAGAACACCGGAAGTGATTGGTAGCGCTGGGGTTATGGACAGTGCTCAGCGTGCAGTACTCTTCCTGGAATCATTGTAGTATATTAATGATAAGTGCGGTACGACGTTAACCAGACAAGTAAAGGGCTTAATAATGTCCTGTGCTTGTGAAGGTGTTCTTGGAGGGAATCGTCTTCTGTGACAACTACACTAACCAGTTCATTCCCTGTGAGTAAAAGCTACTTGCCTTGTTTATGTTCCTGCCATTTCCAGAGAAAAGGCATTGAGTGTTGTTAAACGTTTTGTAATCCTGTGTTTCGAGAATACAGCAGTATTAAAGCAGGGGTCTCAAACAAGCAGCCCTTCAGCTGTTGCAAAACTACAAGTCCCATGAGGCATTGCAAGGCTGATAGTTACAAGCATGACTCGCAGAGGCATGATGGGGCTTGTAGTTTTGCAACTACTGGAGGACTGCCAGTTTGAGACCCATGGTTTAACCAATTCAGCCCCGGAAGATTTTCCTGCCTAATGACCAGGCCATTTTTTTGTAATACGGCACTGCGTTGATTTAACTGACAACTGCGCTGTTGTGCGACGCTGTACCCAAACAAAATTGACTTCCTTTTCTTCCCCCACAAATAGAGCTTTCTTTTGGTGGTATTTGACCACCTCTGCAGTTTTTATTTTTTGCGCTATAAATAAAAAAAAAGAATGAGAATTTTGAAAAAAAAAAAAAAACAACAGTATTTTTTACTTTTTGCTATAATGCAGATCCAATTTTTTTTTTTCATCAGTTTATGGCGATATGTATTCTACATATTTTTGGTAAAAAAAGAAAAAAAATCACAATAAGTGGATATTGATTGGTTTGCACAAAAGTTATAGTGGCTACAAAATAGGGGGTATGATTATGGCATTTTTTTTTTTAAATTTATTTATTTTACTTTAATGGTGGCGATCTGCAATTATTTTTTTATTTTTATTTTTTTTTAAGCGCGGTTGCGGCAGACACTTTTTTGGGAGTATTGACCTTTTATACAGCGATCAGAGCTGAAATAACCACTGATTACTGTATAAATGTCGCTGGCAAGGAAGGGGGTGATCAAGGGGTTAAATGAGTTACCCAGGGAGGGTTTCTAACTGTGGGCGGATGGGATTGCCTGGAGGAGGAGACCGATCGCTGTTCCTAATCAGTAGGAACAACAGATCTGTCTCCTCCTCTCTCCTGACAGAACAGAGATCTGTCTATATACATTGACAGATCTTCGTTCTGTCTCTGTCAGGAGCGATCGCGGGTGGCTGGCAAGCATTGCGTCCGCCGGCCATGAGCATCGCCGTTTTGCCGCGCGCGCCCACTAGAACTCTTAAAGCAGCCGACGTACAGTTAATAGCAATTCGCCCAGGGGAGCCAACTTGCCGCAGTATAACTGCGGCGGCTGGTCCTTAAGTGGTTAAAGTGATTGAAAACTTTTAACTTTTTATTTTTAATAACAAACATGCTTATACTTACCTGCTGTGTAATGGAATTGCACAGAGCGGCCGCAAACCTCCTCTTTTCGGGTCCCCTGCCGTTGCTCCTGGCCCTCCCCCATGTCCAGTGCCCCGATGGTAAGCTGCTTCCCATGAGGGCATTTGCACCCGGGCCCACTGCTGCGTCCATCAATATAGACAGTGGGACTCGCCCCTGCTCCCCCCCCCCCCCCGTGACTGGCTTTGATTGACAGCACTGGGAGCCGGAAGAGAAGGGCTGCAAACGTGCAAAGTGCTAGATCGAATGAGGGCTCAGGTAAGTAAAAGGGAGGTGGGGATGCTGACACTTAAACATTGGAATGGATTACATTAAAGTGTAGTTCCTCCCAAAAGTGGAACTTCCGCTTTAAGGCCTCCTCCCCAACTCCTGTTTGTGAAACAGAGCTTTTGGGGAGTAGGGGGGGGGGGGCAGCTACCCGATTTTGACAGGTACCTGCTCCCACTTCCGTTCTGGTCGCCTAGGCCAGGGATCTGCAAACTTCGGCCCTTCAGCTGTTGCAAAAATACAGAGGCATTGTAGAACTCTGACGTTTTATAGACATGACTAGTAGGGTTGTCCTGATACCGATACTAGTATCGGTATCGGCACCGATACCGAGCATTTGCCCAAGTACTTGTACTCGGGCAAATGCTCCCGATGCTTCCGCCGATACCTAAACAGTCAGCGGTGATCAGCGCGTGGGGGGGTTACAAGCTTCTCCCCCGCGGCTTTAGTGACATACAGCGGTGATCGGTGCTTGTAACTCCCCCACACGCGATCACCGCTGACTGTCACCGCATCCTCCTCCATGCCCCCTCCGTTCCTCTGTCCCCCTCCATTCCGGCGTTCTGCTGTCCCCCTCTGTTGCTTTGTCCCCCTCCATTCCGGCGTTCCGCTGTCCCCCTCCATTGTTCTGTCCTCCTCCGCTGTCCCCCTCCGTTGTTCTGTCCTCCTCCGCTGTCCCCCTCCGTTGTTCTGTCCTCCTCCGCTGTCCCCCTCCGTTGTTCTGTCCTCCTCCGCTGTCCCCCTCCGTTGTTCTGTCCTCCTCCGCTGTCCCCCTCCGTTGTTCTGTCCTCCTCCGCTGTCCCCCTCCGTTGTTCTGTCCTCCTCCGCTGTCCCCCTCCGTTGTTCTGTCCTCCTCCGCTGTCCCCCTCCGTTGTTCTGTCCTCCTCCGCTGTCCCCCTCCGTTGTTCTGTCCTCCTCCGCTGTCCCCCTCCGTTGTTCTGTCCTCCTCCGCTGTCCCCCTCCGTTGTTCTGTCCTCCTCCGCTGTCCCCCTCCGCTGTTCTGTCCTCCTCCGCTGTCCCCCTCCGTTGTTCTGTCCTCCTCTGTTGCTCTGTCCTCCTCCGCTGTCCCCCTTCGTTCCGGCATTCCGCTGTCCCCCGCTCCGCTGTGTGAATGGACAGAGTCAGCTGACTCTGTCTATTCACATAACTGAAACATTGTAATCTCCTGTGATTACAATGTGTCAGTTTATGAATGGAGAGGAGCCGCTGTCTTCTCTCCATTCATTCTCAGTGCAGCTGAGGCTGCAGAGAAAGGGACTGGGGAATCTCTATCCTCTGTCTCTTTCTCTGTCTCAAAGGGGAGATATCAGAGGTCTGTTAAGACCCCTGATATCTCACCAAAACCCCCCAACAGGGCTGATAAAAAAAACCCCACATATTGCAATAAAGAATAAAAAAAAAAAAAAAAAAATTATAGTAAAAAAATAATGAATGTAAATAAAAAAAAAAACACACAGAAACCGTTCACCCCCTACCCCCCCCCCTAAATAAAAAATTTAAAAAACACTGTCACGTGACATTAAAAAAAAGTATCAGTAATCGGTATCGGCGAGTACTTGGAAAAAAAGTATCGGTACTTGTACTCGGTCCTAAAAAAGTGGTATCGGGACAACCCTAATGACTAGGCATGATGGGAATTGTACTTCCTGAACAACTGGAGGGCCATAGTCTGGAGACCCCTGGCCTAGGCGATCAGAAGTTGAAGCTCTCCCTGCTGAAGTCTTCTAGGACATATGACAGGTACTAGAAGACTTCGGGACCAGTCACAGAGTGCAGTGCCGCTCGTGCATGCGCAGTGGGCACCCGGCTCTGAAACCGCAAGCTGTCCTAGCTGGGTGCCCATAGTAGAAATGTCGGCGGCGCCGAGGGAGGACACGGTGAGTGCACCTCTGGGCCATGGGACAGGTGAGTGGCTGTTTATTAAAAGTCAGCAGCTACACTTTTTGTAGCTGCTGACTTTTAACCAGTTGCCGACCGCTGCACGCCGATGTACGTCGGCACAATGGCACGGGCAGGTATAAGGGCTTACCTGTACGTCCCTGCCTGCCCGCAGGCGGGGGGTTCAATCGGACCCCCCCCCGGTGTCTGCGCCGGTCGCATTCTAGTCAGGGGCGATCAGAGGTGGCCACCCCAGGAGGAAGTGATGTCATCTCTCCTCGAGCCGGTCTTTTCGTTCCGGCGCAGAAGAGAGAAGACATCAATGTGAGTTTGCACCAACACTACGCTTCCAGTAGAACACGCAGGCACACTTTTCACCCCCCGTCACCCCCCCGATCACCCCCCTGTCACAGTGACACCAATAGCAGTTTTTTTTTTCTTCTGATTATTGCATTGGTGTCAATTTGTGACAGTTATAAGTGGTAGGGAAGTTAGTGGTAGGCCCCTTTTGGTCTAGGGTACCCCCCTAACCCCCCCTAATAAAGTTTTAACCCCATGATCACCCCCCGTCGCCAGTGTCACTAAGCGATCGTTTTTCTGATCGCTGTATTAGTGTCACAGGTGACGCTAGTTAGAGAGGTAAGTATATACAGTGGCTTGCGAAAGTATTCGGCCCCCTTGAACTTTTCAACCTTTTGCCACATTTCAGGCTTCAAACATAAAGATATAAAATTTTAATTTTTTGTGCAGAATCACCAACAAGTGGGACACAATTGTGAAGTGGAACGAAATCTTTTGGATTTTTAAAACTTTTTTAACTAATAAAAAAATGAAAAGTGGGGCGTGCAAAATTATTCGGCCCCCTTGCGTTAATACTTTGTAGAGCCACCTTTTGCTGCGATTACAGCTGCAAGACGCTTGGGGGGTATGTCTCTATCAGTTTTGCACATCGAGAGACTGAAATTCTTGCCCATTCTTCCTTGCAAAACAGCTCGAGCTCAGTGAGGTTGGATGGAGAGCGTTTGTGAACAGCAGTTTTCAGCTCTTTCCACAGATTCTCGATTGGATTCAGGTCTGGACTTTGACTTGGCCATTCTAACACCTGGATACGTTTATTTGTGAACCATTCCTTTGTAGATTTTGCTGTATGTTTGGGATCATTGTCTTGTTGGAAGATAAATCTCCGTCCCAGTTTCAGGTCTTTTGCAGACTCCAACAGGTTTTCATCCATAATGGTCCTGTATTTGGCTGCATCCATCTTCCCCTCAATTTTAACCATCTTCCCTGTCCCTGCTGAAGAAAAGCAGGCCCAAACCATGATGCTGCCACCACCATGTTTGACAGTGGGGATGGTGTGTTGAGTGTGATGAGCTGTTTTGCTTTTACGCCAAACATATCGTTTTGCATTGTGGCCAAAAAGTTCGATTTTGGTTTCATCGGACCAGAGCACCTTCTTCCACATGTTTGGTGTGTCTCCCAGGTGGCTTGTGGCAAACTTTAGACGAGACTTTTTATGGATATCTTTGAGAAATGGCTTTCTTCTTGCCACTCTTCCATAAAGGCCAGATTTGTGCAGTGTACGACTGATTGTTGTCCTATGGACAGACTCTCCCACCTCAGCTGTAGTTCTCTGCAGTTCATACAGAGTGATCATGGGTCTCTTGGCTGCATCTCTGATCAGTCTTCTCCTTGTCTGAGCTGAAAGTTTAGAGGGACAGCCAGGTCTTGGTAGATTTGCAGTGGTCTGATACTCCTTCCATTTCAAAATTATCGTTTGCACAGTGCTCCTTGGGATGTTTAAAGCTTGGGAAATCTTTTTGTATCCAAATCCGGCTTTAAACTTCTCCACAACAGTATTATGGACCTCCCTGGTGTGTTCCTTGGTCTTCATGATGCTCTCTGCGCTTTCAACAGAACCCTGAGACTATCACAGAGCAGGTGGATTCTATTTATCACCATCAGTCATTTAGGACAACATTGGATAATTCAGAGATCCTCGCTGAACTTCTGGAGTGAGTTTTCTGCACTGAAAGTAAAGGGGCCGAATAATTTTGCACGCACCACTTTTCAGTTTTTTATTTGCTAAAAAAGTTTAAAATATCCAATAGATTTCGTTCCACTTCACAATTGTGTCCCTCTTGTTGGTGATTCTTCACAAAAAATTAAAATTTTATATCTTTATGTTTGAAGCCTGAAATGTGGCAAAAGGTTGAAAAGTTCAAGGGGGCCGAATACTTTCGCAAGCCACTGTAGGTTCGCTGTCAGAATTTTATAGCTTCAGGGACCCCTATATACTACCTAATAAAGGTTTTAACCCCCTGATTGCCCCCTAGTTAACCCTTTCACCAGTGATCACCGTATAAGTGTTACGGGTGACGCTGGTTAGTTAGTTTGTTTATTATAGTTTCAGGGCACCCGCTGTTTATTACCTAATAAAGGTTTAACCCCCTAATCGCCCGGCGGTGATATAAGTTAAGTTTTAGGGTCAGATAAGGTCTGCGTCGCCCCAGGCAGGGTCAGGTTAGTTCCAGTACCGCTAACACCCACGCACGCAGCATACACCTCCCTTAGTGGTATAGTATCTGAACGGATCGATATCTGATCCGATCAGATCTAAATTAGCATCCCCAGCAGTTTAGGGTCCCCAAAAACGCAGTGTTAGCGGGATCAGCCCAGATACCTGCTAGCGCCTGCGTTTTGCCCCTCGGCCCAGCCCACCCAAGTGCAGTATCGATCGATCACTGTCACTTACAAAACGCATAACTGCAGCGTTCGCAGAGTCAGGCCTAATCCCTGTGATCGCTAACAGCTTTTTGGTAGCGTTTTTATACAGTCGCTAATAGTCAGAAGCTTTTTTACCTGTGAGTCTCACTACTGTACCACTAAATTTAGAGCCCAAAATGGCAAATCGAAGGTACACCAGTGAAGAGGCCTACACGTTTCTGAGCATGACAGATAGTGAATAGGAAGTCACTCATGTGTCAGATTCAGGCTCAGAATACGATCCTGTAGACAGCAGCGGCTCCATGACAGATGGCTCTGACGACGAAGTTGTGGTCCCTGCCAAGGTCAGGCGTACCAGACCCCAAACTTCTTCTTCTGCTGTTGAGGTGCAGGAACCGCAGGGCTCTCATATGGAGCAGAGAAGTACTAGTGCCGCTATTCCTTCTGGTGAACTGGCAAGCACCAGCGGCCTAGTACACCCTGGTCGTACATCCAGCACTGCAGTAACACTTGGTGACATGGCGAGTCCCATAAGTGCAGTTCAAGCTGGCGAGGTGGCAAGCACAAGTAGTGTCCCGCTGCCACCAAAAAGACTAACACAGGCCCGTCGTGCTCTTCCTGCTGCATTCGCCAATCCTAATTGGGAACCCACCACTTCTGCAGCACCCGTACTTCCCCCATTCACTGGCCAACCCCGCATTCCTGTGGAAACAGTTTATTTTACGCCACTTGATTTTTATTCGCTGTTTTTCATCGAAGATCTCTACAGATCTATTGTGGACCAAAGCAATTTGTACGCTGGTCAACACATCGCCACTATTACCCAGTTCTCCCTTGCCAGAGATTGGAAACCAATTACGGTTTCCGAATTTAAGATCTTTCTGGGCCTTTCCCTCCTCATGGGCATAACCAAAAAGAGTGAGTTGCGGTCATATTGGTCCACTGACCCAATTCACCATATGCCTTTGTTCTCTGCCTCCATGGCCAGGGCACGATATGAGCAGATTTTGCGGTTCATGCACTTCAACAACAATGAACTTTGTCGTCCTCGTGGAGACCCTGGATACGATCGGCTCTACAAAATTCGGCCCCTCGTAAACCACTTCAACCGATGTTTTGCAGACTTGTTTACTCCCCATCAAGTTGTCTGCGTTGATGAGTCCCTGATTAAGTTTTCTGGCCGCTTGTCATTCAAACAGTACCTTCCCAGCAAGCGTGCCAGATACGGGGTCAAGATGTATAAGCTCTGTGACAGGGCCACAGGCTATACATGTAGTTTTATGGTTTACGAGGGCAAAGGTAGTCACGTAGAGCCGACAAACTGCCCTGACTACATAGGAAGAGCTGACAAGATTGTGTGGGACTTGGTGTCACCCTTATTTGGAAAGGGGTACCACTTTATATGTGGACAATTATTACACGAGCGTGCCACTTTTTAGTCACCTTTTTGATCATCAGATTGGGGCATGTGGCACCGTGCGACCTAATCGCTGGGGCTTTCCCCAGCGGTTTGTAGATTCCCGTCTTAGGCTGGGGGAGAGAGCCTGCTTGCAGTGTAATAATTTGCTCGCTATGAAGTGGAGGGATAATAAGAATGTTTTCGTTCTTACCTCCCTTCATGCAGACACGACGGTCCAATTTACTACGGTGACTGGTGTTGTGGAGAAACCCCTCTGTGTCCACGAATATAACCTTAATATGGGAGGGGTGGACCTCAACGACCAGTTGTTGGCGCCGTACCTAGTTCCCTGTAAGGCCAGACGCTGGTTTAAAAAAGTGTCTGTATACTTATTTCAATTGGCTTTGCTGAACGCTCATGTGCTATACAGAGCTTCAGGACAGACTGTATCCTTCCTTAAATTCCAGGAAGAGATCGTCAGAGCCCTTCTGTTTCCAGACGGTGCTCCACCTCACCTTCCCAATCCAAATGCAGTAAGCCGGCTGCATAACAGGCATTTTCCTTGTGTCCTCCCGCGTACCCCTACCCAACGAGCCCACCAAAGAAAATGTCGTGTCTGCAGAAAGCGCGGATATAGGCGTGACACCCGCTATTATTGTCCCTCCTGTCCTGACGATCCTGGTCTTTGCATTGGTGAATGTTTTGAACGCTACCATACACTAGTTGAGTATTAGCGTAGGGTACAGCACTGCACAGACTAGGCACACTTTCACAAGGTCTCCCAAGATGTCATCGCATTTTGAGAGACCTGAACCTGGTACCAGTTACAAAAGTTAAAGTTACAAAAAAAAGTGTAAAAAAAACCCACAAAAGAATATAAAATAAAAAAAACAAAAATAGTTGTCCTTTTATTGTTCTCTCTCTCTCTCTATTCTCTCTCTATTGTTCTGCTCTTTTTTTTACTGCATTCTATTCTGCAATGTTTTATTGTTATTATGTTTTATCATGTTTGCTTTTCAGATATGCAATTTTTTTTATAATTTACGGTTTACTGTGTTTTATTGTTAACCATTTTTTTTGTTTTCAGGTACGCAATTCAGCTGCAGCGCGGATTTATTTATCTTGACAGCAACAGCGTTTGCTCCCACGATACATAAAGCCGTGACTCCAGCGCTGTCGGAGGTGATTTCATCACCACAGTTACATACTTCAGCATATATGCCGAAGCGTGGGGGCAACAGGGGCGGAGGAGCGATTTGCTGCTACCTTTTGCAGGAGGATGCCCCCATGCTTCGGCATAAATATATTTTAGGCACAGGTTGCGTTAAAAAATGTTTTATTTTTTACTATGTTTTTTTGTATTTACTTTGCAGGTATGGTAAGTCTTATGCCCCGTACACACGGTCGGACTTTGTTCGGACATTCCGACAACAAAATCCTAGGATTTTTTTCCGACGGATGTTGGCTCAAACTTGTCTTGCATACACACGGTCACACAAAGTTGTGGGAAAATCCGATCGTTCTAAACGCGGTGACGTAAAACACGTACGTCGGGACTATAAACGGGGCAGTGGCCAATAGCTTTTATCTCTTTATTTATTCTGAGCATGCGTGGCACTTTGTCCGTCGGATTTGTGTACACACGTTTGAAATTTCCGACAATGGATTTTGTTGTCGGAAAATTTTATAGCCTGCTCTCAAACTTTGTGTGTCGGAAAATCCAATGGAAAATGTGTGATGGAGCCCACACACGGTCGGAATTTCCGACAACAAGGTCCTATCACACATTTTCCGTCGGAAAATCCGACCATGTGTACGGGGCATAACTGTTATACTGTAATGTTATTTTGTTTTATTGTTAACCATCATTTGCTTAGCAGGTACGCCATTCAGTTGCAGCGCGGATTTATTCATCTTGACAGCAACAGCGTTTGCTCCCACGATACATAAAGCCGTGACTCCATCGCTGTCGGAGGTGATTTCACCACCACAGTTAAAAAAAAGAGCATATATGCCGAAGCATGGGGGCAGCAGAGGCGGAGTAGCGATTTGCTCCTAACTTTTGGGGCGGATGCCCCCATGCTTCAGCATATATAAATGGTGCATGTATGCCCATCATTAGAAGTGGGTGGATGAAGGGAGCTATTCTAATGGTGGGCATACCCACCGATCAATCTTTTTTTCGTTCAGCCCACAGGCTGCATAAAAAAAAAAAGAAGATTACAATATATGCCCAACAAGGACCAGCAACGTACTGGTATGTTGCTGAACTTTGAGTGGTTATACCAGAATGATGCCTGCAGGTTTAGGTATCATCTTGGTATCATTCTGTTCAGCCAGCGGTCGGCTTTCATGTAAAAGCAATCCTAGCAGCTAATTAGCCTCTAGACTGCTTTTACAAGCAGTGGGAGGGAATGTCCCCCCCCCCCCCTTTCCACCGTCTTCCATGGTTTTCTCTGGCTCTCCTGTCCCAACAGGGAACCCGAGAATGCAGCCGGTGATTCGGTCAGCTGACCATAGAACTGATCAGAGACCAGAATGGCTCCAATCATCTCTATGTCCTAAGAAACCGGAAGCTACGAGTATTTCATGACTTAGATTTCGCCGGATGTAAACAGCGCCATTGGGAAATTGGGAAAGCATTTTATCACACCAATCTTGGTGTGGTCAGATGCTCTGAGGGCAGAGGAGAGAGCTAGGGTCTAATAGACCCCAATCTTTTCAAAAAATTGTACCTGTCACTACATATTGCTATTATAGGGGATATTTACATTCCCTGAGATAACAATAAAAATGATAAAAAAAAAAAAAAAAAAAATGAAAGGAACAGTTTTAAAAATAAAATAAAGCAAAAAAAAAAGGAAAAAAAAAAAAAAAGCACCCCTGTTCCCCCCTGCTCTCGTGCAAAGGCGCAAGCAAGCGTCGGTCTGGCGTCAAATGTAAACAGCAATTGCACCATGCATGTGAGATATCACCGCGAAGGTCAGATCGAGGGAAGTAATTTTAGCAGTAGACCTCCTCTGTAAATCTAAAGTGGTAACCTGTAAAGTCTTTTAAAGGCTTTTAAAAATGTATGTAGTATGTCGCCACTGCACGTTTGTGCGCAATTTTAAAGCATGTCATGTTTGGTATCCATGTACTCAGCCTAAGATCATCTTTTTTTATTTCATCAAACATTTGGACAGTATAGTGTGTTTTAGTGCATTAAAATTAAAAAAAGTGTGTTTTTTCCCAAAAAAAACGCGTTTAAAAAATCGCTGCGCAAATACTGTGTGAAAAAAAAAATGAAACACCCACCATTTTAATCTGTAGGGCCTTTGCTTTAAAAAATATATAATGTTTGGGGGTTCAAAGTAATTTTCTTGCAAAAAAAAAAAATATTTTTTCATGTAAACAAAAAGTGTCAGAAAGGGTTTTGTCTTCAAGTGGTTAGAAGAGTGGGTGATGTGTGACATAAGCTTCTAAATGTTGTGCATAAAATGCCAGGACAGTTCAAACCCCCCCCCAAATGACCCTATTTTGGAAAGTAGACACTCCAAGCTATTTCCTGAGAGGCATGTTAAGTCCATGGAATATTCTATATTAGAGGTCGACCGATATATCGGCCGGCCGATATATCGGCCGATATTTGGCGTTTTTTACTTAATCGGCATCAGCCGGTTGTGCTGATAAAAAAGGCCGATTGTAACTTCAGCCTTGACTTGCAAATGACTTCTGTAATAGAAGTTAATGCAAGTTTCCAGAGGTTATCTGTGGAGAGGATTCTCTCCTCCTCTGGGCAGCCTGCCAAGTCTGATAAGAAGATACATTTGTATCTTTCAGGTTCTTTTTATCAATAGACTGAACTCCATGTGTAGAAGTTCTCAGTTTAACCATTTAAAGACTAAATCTTTTCTGACACTTGTTGCTTACAAGTAAAAATCCTGTATTTTCTTCTATAAAATCACTTAGAACCCCCAAACATTATATATATTTTTTTAGCAGAGACCCTAGGGAATAAAATGGTGGTTGTTGCAATATTTTATGTCACACGGTATTTGTGCAGCGGTCTTTCAAACGCAATTAAAAAAAAAAAAATACAGTAATGAATTAAAAAAAAACCTAAGCAGTAAAGTTAGCCCATTTTTTTTCGTCCAAAAGTTTTGATTACCTGTTTTTGTGTATTTAATATTTAAGATAGTTTTTTTTTTTTTTTTTTTTTTTTTTCTAAATTATACATACAAGTGAACTGATTGGAGGTTTGTTTTGTTTAATGTTTAAATGAAAAAAAATTCTGTATTACTTAAGGCTGCTTTCACACTGCAGCGGGCATGCGTTGATGGTAAAACGCTGCTAGTTTTAGCGGCGCTTTACCGTCATTTTAGAGGCGCTATTCGGCTGCTAGCGGGGCGCTTATAACCCAGCTAGCGGCCGAGGAAGGGGTTAAATGGGCCCCTGAAGTGCCGCTGCCAAAACGCTTTGCAGGCGCTTCGGCAGCGGTGCGCATTCATTTTAATGGGCAGGAGTGGTGGAGGAGCGGTATACACCGCTCCAAAGATGCCGTTTGCGGGACTTTTTTTTACATCCTGCCAGCGCATCGCCTCAGTGTGAAAGCACTCGGGATATCACACTGAGACTGCAGGGGAGCCGTTTTGCAGGCACTTTACAGGCACTATTTTTAGCCCAAAAGCGCCTGAAAAACGCCCCAGTGTGAAAGGGGTCTAACTGTTAGATTTTATGAGATGAAGGGAAAAAAGAAAAAAAAAAAAAATCAGCCAAATATATCGGCCCAAAAAAATCGGCATCACATATCGGCCATCGGCCACTGCGATTTCTAAATATCGGCATTGGCATCGGCCAGAGAAAAACACATATCGGTCGACCTCTATTCTATATTGTGACACAAGTTGTGGGAAAAAGACAATTTTTTTTTTATTTTTTTTTGCACAAAGTTGTCACTAAATGATATATTGCTCAAACATGGCTTGGGAATATGTGAAATTACACCCCAAAATACATTCTGCTGCTTCTTCTGAGTACGGGGATACCACATGTGTGGGACTTTTTGGGAGCCTAGCCGCGTACGGGACCCCGAAAACCAAGCACCGCCTTCAGGCTTTCTAAGGGCGTAAATTTTTGATTTCACTCTTCACTGCCTATCACAGTTTCAGAGGCCATGGAATGCACAGTGGCACAACCCCCCCCCCCCCCCCCCCCCAAATGACCCCATTTTGGAAAGTAGACACCTCACTTTTTGTCACAACGTTTTGAAAATTGAAAAAATAAACATTTTTCTTGTCTTTCTTCATTTTCAAAAACAAATGAAACTGTGATAGGCAGTGCAGTACCAACCCTCCTGGCTGCAGCAACTTGACTCCAACGACACTACAGTCTCTCCCTCTGGCTTCACATCCAATCCTGGCATGTCTCTCCCAGAGCTTCTCACGGTGCTTCTCACTCACCGACCCTGGCATGGATCCCTCCTAAATGACTTGTCCGGCAGTGCACCCCACTGTCCCCCTGCTCCTGTTCCAGGACAACTCTCAATGACCATGTAGAGAGAGGCTCCCTCCCAACTCCTGAGCTCCAGACCCGAGTTCACCCCCCCCCCCTCAAGGGCCATGACAGTCTTGCACTCCATCATCCAGTTCTTCCATGCTCACCAGCAGGCTGACCATGAAAAAAAAAAAAAAAATTAGAGATTCTATCTATCTATCTATCTATCTATCTATCTATCTATCTATCTATCTATCTATCTATCTATCTATCTATCTATCTATCTATCTATCATTTGGGATTGGTCGGGGCTTCTAGATATACCTTATGTCACTCTCACCCTCTGCCCTGTCTCTTTTCCAGAACCCTCTGGAAACAAAGGAGGCGCCATAGAGATAAAGCACATGTCAGTCACCTGCTGCTACACTAAACCACTCCCCAGCCCCCAGCCGTGGGTTGGACACCCCTGATGTAGTGCAAGAGCATGCCTGATTGGATATTGAGTGAATGGATAGATAGGTGGGTCCTCCTAGTCCATTTCAGTCCCCATTCACAGCTCCAGGATGCTCCAGAACCGTTTTGAGTGGAGTGTGGTGCGTTCCTTTACCTCACTTTTTGGTGTGTTTGCAGCACGTTTGTCCTACAACAAAACGCACGGCAAACATGCGCCTGATACCCATGCTTGTGGTATCCTTACCATGTAATGGTAACGCAAGCGGCATGTGCGATTGCATCGCTTTTCCAAAATACACGGCAAAGCGCATGTTTTCTGTTGAAAAACATGTAGATGTGAATGGAGCCTCATTGTTCTTGTGTAAACACACCAATTTCACTTTCAGGCCCCATTTACATCTAACAAAGTGGGACTGTTTGTTTTTTGGCTTGTTTTTTTCCCATGACATGCACATCGCAGCCCATTGATTTCAATGGGCTGCCCTACATGCAGCAAAGTAGCTTATGGGACATTTTGGTGTGTTGTGGTTTGCACATTTTTACTATGCGTTTTGCTGTGTTTGACTCTTGTTTTTTCATGTGGCAAAATGTGTGTTTCCTAACAATGGCACTGAAAGCGCGACTAGCTCGTTTTAGGTGTATAAAAGGTGGCCATACACTATACAATATGATTGTACGATCTCTGTACAATTTTCTTTAGCTTTGCCAAAATTATGGAATAGGAAGACCCACCTATCTATCCGTTCACTCGGTATCCAATCAGGCAGGCCCTTGTACTACATCTGGGATGTCCAGCCCACAGGCCGCTTGCGACCCCAGAGAATTTAGCATGAGGCCCAAGCCCTCCTATAGAGACGCCGGGGATGCTGTGCAAACCTAGAAGTCGCGGCATCCTACATTGACAAGCCAGGCAAATGCACGCCTGGAGAGATGCCAGGGATGCTGTGCAAACATAGTTGATGGGTGCAGAGAGTGTGTGTGCTAATGAAGTCAGCTGGTGAATTCCTTTCTGTGTCTTTTTATGTCCTAAATCTACATACCAGGAAGTGATGAACTTTTCTATGGAACACACCAGCGGCTAAGCTAAAGGCCATGTCTTAAAAAAACATAGCAAGCTTATTTTTTTGCAGCAACAGAGGTACATTAATGGTATATTGGTACATAGGGTAGCTGGAATTTAGGGGAAAAAAAAAAAGAACTTCACCTTTAACCACTTGCCGACCAGCCGCCACAGTTATACTGCGGCAGGTTGGCTCAGGTGCGCGAAACACTGTAGGTGTACATCGGGCTCGTACGCGGCTTTCTGTGAGCGATTGTCCAGCGGGGGAGCCAATCAGCGGGTTGTCCCTGATGTTAACCCCTTCCCTGCCAGTGCCATTAGTACAATGTCAGTGCATATTTTTAGCACTGATCACTAATAATGTCACTGGTTCCCAAAAAAGTGTCAAAAATGTCAGGTGTTCGATCTGTCCACAGCAATGTTGCAGTCTCCCTAAAAATCGCATATCACTGCCATTACTAGTATAAAAAAATAAATAAAAATGGCATAAATATAGCCCCTATTTTGTAGACGCTATAACTTTTGTGCCGCAAACCAATCCAATAAATGCTTATTGGGGTTTTTTTTTACCAAAAATATGTAGAAGAATACAAATTGGCCTAAATTGATTAAGAAATTCATTTTTTGTTTAATTTTTTTTTATTGGGCATGTTTTATAACAGAAAATAAATAATATTGGTTTATTTTCAAAATTGTTGGTCTTTTTTTGTTCACAGTGCAAAAAAAAAAAAAAAAAATGCAGAGGCGATCAAATGCCACCAAAAGGAAAGCTCTATTTGTGTGTTGGGGGGGGGGGGGCATTGATTTTATTTGGCTATACAGCTATGCTGTATCGCGAAAAAAAATGGCCCGGTCATTAAGGGGGTAAATCCTTCCGGGGCTGAAGTAGTTAAAATCACTGCATACTTATGATTTTACTACTCCTAAAGCTCTTTAAAAGAAAATACCAATGTAAATAATGCAATATTTTTTTTCTCACAGCTGTTTTCCTGCCTGTGTGCTGTTGCCAATAGTCATGGGACCGACAGTGCTTTTTATTCATCCAGACCTAGGAATTGGTGGCGCTGAGAGATTGGTTGTAGATGCAGCTCTGGCCTTGAAATCTCGTGGTTGTAAAGTACAGGTGTGGACAGCTCATTATGACACTAACCACTGTTTTTCGGAGACCCTGGACTCTGGAATTTCCATTAGATGTTGTGGAGACTGGCTTCCTCGAAGTATTTTTGGGAAATGTTTTGCACTTTGTGCTTACATTCGCATGATATTTCTAGCTTTTTATATAGTATTCCTCAGCGGGGAGCAGTTTGATGTGGTGTTCTGTGACCAGGTATGTTAAACTAAAATGTAGTTTAATTTATTTTTTTTTTAATTTCATTTACATACAGTAAATCACCGTGATCTCAAATTTGCAGATTCAGAGCTACCATTCTGCTAACTGTCTGCCCAGAATTGTCTGATTTTTGATGTGTCTTTCATTTTGTTTTTTGTTTTTTTTTACTCTGTTCCCATAATTCCCTGATGTTATTTAGGTTTAGCCAATGTCTATTACTGTGCCCATGTTAGTGTTTGCTAACTCTAAATTGATTAAAGGAACTGAAGGTGCAGTGGCCAGCACAATGGACATAGCATAAAGCAATACGCACCATAATCAGTGCGCTAGACAGGGCACCGCGTGCAGCAAAATCCAAATCCAGTGCACAACATATCCAAAACATTGGACACTGCTGCATGCACCACTCCCAGCATCTTAGACTTGACCCACATAAACCATTTCAAGTACAGTTGACACAGCAAGACACACAAATTCCAGTACACTTGTTAAGCCTTCGCTGCATCTCTTATTCCCAATACACTGTACAAGGGATTACACTCCTTTCCCAGTATACTGGATATAGCAGCATTATAGGCCATTCCCAGTTTAATTGGCACAATGTGACACGCAAATCCCAGTATACTCAGTATACAGTAGCACACATCATTCCCAGTGCCTATATTATGTTTGTAATGTTAATCTATTGACCGACAGGAGTTAAACTGTGACATGTACTTGAATAGTAAAATGAAAGAGAGAAATATCCACCCCTTAATACAGCACTACAATAACTGCATAAACCTCACACACTATACCAATACACAAATATGAAAGAAATATGTTTGAGGGTAAACAAGCATATTAAAGAGAAAAAACTGTCCTTTAATGCCGCGTACACACGAGCGGACTTTACGGCGGACTTTGCCCGGCGGATTTTTCGACGTACTTTACGACGGACTTTCTGAATGAACGGACTTGCCTACACACAATCCGCCAAAGTCCGTCGAATTCGTACGTGATGACGTACGACCGGACTAAAACAAGGAAGTTCATAGCCAGTAGCCAATAGCTGCCCTAGCGTGGCTTTTTAGTCCGTCGAACTAGCATACAGACGGCGGACTTTTCGACCGGACTCGATTTCAACGGATAAATTTTAAACAAGTTTCAAATCTAAGTCCGTCCAACTTTTGAGAAAACAAAGTCCGCTGGAGCCCACACACATCGAATTGTCCGACGAAATCCAGTCCGCCGGGCAAAGTCCGCCGTAAAGTCCGCTCGTGTGTACGCGGCATAAGAAATATAATGCCGAGGTATCACAGTCAGCATGCCAGTGATGCCTACTTTTATTAAGTAGTTGAGGTAAACTTGTCTAAATGCTTGTAGTTATTTTGTGTAACACATGGTGCATTTCTAATTTTTGCTCTTTTGTAGGTATCTGCATGCATTCCTGTTTTCAAACTGGCTAGAAACAAAAAACCTGTTTTATTTTATTGCCATTTTCCTGATCAGCTCCTTACTCAGAGGATGTCATTAATTAAGAAAGTCTACAGAGCTCCCATTGACTGGTTAGAAGAGAAGACCACTGGCATGGCCGACTGCATTGTAGTCAACAGTCATTTCACTGCTAAAATATTCCAAGAAACATTTTCTTCATTATCTCATATACAGCCAGATGTCTTATATCCATCATTAAATATTAGCAACTTTGAATGCAGCCATTTTGATGATCTCAGTGAACTTGTTCCAGTGGGCAGAGAAATCGTATTTCTCTCAATCAATAGATATGAGCGAAAGAAAAATCTTACCCTTGCACTTGAATCCTTATGTGTTCTACATGCTAAACTGAATTCTGTGGACTGGGAAAAGATTCATCTCATCCTAGCTGGGGGTTATGATGAGAGAGTTCTGGAGAATATTGAATATTATCAAGAGCTGAAAAACTTTGCAGAAAAATATGAAATTGGTAATAATGTTACTTTTCTAAGATCATTTTCTGACAAGCAAAAACTTAACCTGCTTCATAATTGTACATGCATATTATACACTCCCAGTAATGAACATTTTGGAATTGTTCCAATTGAGTCTATGTACATGGACTGCCCAGTAATAGCTGTCAATTCAGGTGGTCCTCTTGAATCTGTTGTAAATAATGTGACCGGTTTTTTGTGCCCCCCTATTGCGGAAGCATTTGCTGATGCCATGGAAAAATTTGTTAGAAACTCTTCTCTTAAAGCAACCATGGGAAAGTCTGGACATGCAAGAGTTTTGGAAAAATTTTCCTCTGAAGCATTTACCGATCAGATCTATCATTATATTTGTAAACTAACTGAATATAAATGATTTGTATACAAGTTCTTTTGTTACTGATACTGTTACTGATAACAGGGTTAAATCAGAAAGCCTGTATTACTGTTCAAAATACGTTATTACAATTTCCTATAGTTTTTAGAATGCATCTAGGGACAGCCAGTAAGAATGCTTTAAAGGACAACTACAGTGAAAACTTATCTTCTGTTATTACAACCCCAGCATGCGTAGCTGTTTGCACAAATGGGGAATAGAAAAGTCTCTGATCTTGTAGTCATAGAAGACGACTGCTTATCAGGCATAAATGGGTATTCAAAGGAATATGACACCCTGGGAGCAACCAATACATATTATTATACAGGATTTATATAGTGCCGACAGTTTGCGCAGTACTTGGTGAATATAGGCATAGATCCCAGTAAACAGTCATTAGAGGGCTTATTTGGCTCTGTTAGGTAATGTGGTAGGCTGGTGGCTTTTTGGACTAGCCTATATGATTTACCAGGCACAAGATTTTTCAAATGTTTACAAACGTATTGAACATTATTATAGGTGGATGGGCAAACATTATCCTCACTGCTGAAACTCATGATGTAGAAAAAGTGGCCTTTCATATACTGCAGTAATTCCATTTCTTCTTTAAAAGTTCTATGCACTAGCTTTCTTAAACTGTTATTTGTGTTTAGTATGCTTATTGCATACAAAAAATACATTTTACTGAACCATCAGTACCCGTACATTTTGTTAGCTTTCAAATCTGCTTATTTTTTATGTTGTACATTTACATGTCTTTGTCACTTTGTTTTTGCTTTCCATTAAGCTTACACTATGTCATCAATTGTCTGTAAACTACTAATCTCCCCATCCCCCATGCAATGAAAAAAGGCAGATGTTTGTAGTCTATCCCGGATGGTAACCATGGCTCCCCCCATAAATACAGTGGAGAAATTAACGTAGCCACCCAGGGGCAGTGTGTTGTTTTTTTTTTTTTTGTTTTTTTTTTTCTTTTTTTAATTTAATTTACATTTTTATATATAATATACCCTGTTTCCCCGAAAATAAGACCTAACATGATTGTCGGTGATGGCTACATTATAAGCCCTACCCCCCAAATAAGCCCTACTTAAAGTCCTTGTAGGTCTTATTTTCAGGGTAGGGATTATTTTTGGGGAAACAGGGTAATAAATAAATAAATAAATAAATATAAATATATATATATATATATATATAAATAAAATTTTTGTTTTGAAGTTTAGATATTTGAACCGCTTGCCAACCACCTCACTTACAAGTATGGCGGCAAAGTGGCCTCTCTGCACTGGGTCACGTATCTGATCCAGCACTTCCGGGGAGGGGGCATGCACAGCCGCCACCCCGGTTGTGCAGTGATTAATTACAGCACAATCCGGCCCTATTGCCTCTGTCATCCAAGGAGAGAATCTGTGTTGTAAACAACACAGAGCGCCAAATACTGACAGGCGATCAAGCTGTTTTTGTTGTTCCTTGCAAAGCAGGGGAAAAAACAGCAAGTTCGCCTAGTAAAAGCCTAACATACCGCACACATTTTAGCCCTTGATACCTTTTCCCAAAATTCTGAATGCTGGACAGGCACTCGGCTCAACTCTTCTTAATTTGAGCAGCAGACGGGAAGTTGCCAGTGCTGCTGTTGAAACACTGTGCTGCTTACTGTGTGTAGCGAATTCTACAGCAGTATGTTGCAGCACACACAATGGCTGCCTCATTATGTAATGAAAATAGCTCATTTGGGCCAGCTTGGGTTTATGACTTGCTATAGGGCAATTGATGACAGAAGAAAAACCAATGTTGGGAAAAGCCATGATACATTCTGCTCACATTTGTGGGAAGTACAGTTTTAAGCCTCAAACGATGAACCACGATTGCACTTGTTAAAGTGGAGTTCCACCCACTTTTACAACTCTTCAGCATCCCTCACTAAACTGTGCACTGTAAACAAATTGGATATTTTTTTATTTTTTTTCTCAGCACCTACTGTAAATCTGCTGTATTCATTTTTCACTTCCTCCTCCCTGGCCGTGGCCCATCGCATCATTTCCTGTTTGCAATGCCTTCTGGGAAGGGGTGGCAACTTCCTCTGAAACTGCCGTAGCTATGGAGACCTGACCTGAAACCTATTACACTGCTTGTGCTGCACTGAGCATGTGCGAGATCTGCAAGGATGAGATCCAGGAAGAAATACAGTCTAGCTTCAGATGCCCACACTTAAGATGGCCACGGCCTGCTGTAAGTTTATAAAATAACAAACTACTGCTATAAACTAACAAAACAGACCTTAGTTTACAGACTAACTTTACTAGAATACAATAAGCTTGTGTATTATAGGGGTATTTTTATTTAAAAAGTATAATTTTGGCTGGAATACCACTTAAAGAAAGCGTATGAACTGTATTTTAATTGTAAGATTAGTGATCAAGACAAGGCCTGGGCTCCTCACATTTGTTGTGCAAGGTATACTGTCAAACGTAGAGCGTAGCTCAGAGGGACGTCAATGCTGTTTTCTGTCCCGATGATATGGCAAGAACAAAACGATCACGTCAAGGACTTATTATTTCTGCTAAAAATAAGAATAGCACAGTCTGCCTTCAGCCACGACAGCAGTGCCACATGATGACAATCTGCCAGTATATTTAAATTTAAGAGGGCGAAAAAAAAGTCCTGGATGGCTTAACGCCAATGTAAAAATGCATATAAAAGCAAGAGAAGGCCTTCAAAAAATACAAGGTTGAGGGATCATCATCAACATTCAAACTTTTATAATGAATGCAACAAGAAATGTAAGGGTGCAATTAGGGTGGCTAAGATAGAACACGAAAGACAAATAGCGGAGGAGAGCAAAAAAAAATCCCAAGAAATTTTAAGTATGTAAACAGTAAAAAAGGGAGAACAGACCATATTGGCCCCATAAAGAATGAGTAAAGACATCTGGTTACAAAGGCTGGGGAGATGGCGAAGGTATTGAATTTATTCTTCTCCTCATTCTTCACAAAATCGGGGGTTGGGGGGCGCTTCAGTAACCAAAACTGCAGTGTTTATCCTTGTGACTCATCACAGGAAGCACCCTCATGGCTAACAAAGGACAGAATTAGAATTAGACTTGAGAAACTTAAAATTAATAAATCACTGGGACCGAATTGCTTGCACCCGAGGGTACTTGGGGAACTTAGTCAAGTAATTGCCAGACCATTGTTCCTAATTTTTACTGACTGGAATGGTACCAGTGGATTGGAGAAAAGCCAATGTAGCACCAATATTTAAAAAGGGCCCAAAATACATTCCTGGGAATTACAGACCAGTTAGCCGAAAATCAATAGTATACAAGCTCTTGGAGGGGATGATAAGGGACTATATACAAGATTTTAGTAATGAAAATGGTATCATTGGCAATAATCAGCATGGATTCATGAAGAATCAGTCTTACCAAACTGATCTATTAACCTTCTACGAGGAGGTGAGTTGCCATCTAGATAAAGGAAGGCCCGTAGACGTGGTGTATCTGGATTTTGCAAAAGCATTTGACACAGTTCCCCATAAATATTTACTGTACAAAATAAGGTCCGTTGGCATGGATCATAGGGTGAGTACATGGATTGAAAACTGGCTACAAGGACGAGTTCAGAGGGTGATGATAAATGGGTAATTCTCGAAATGGTCAGGGGTGGAGGATTGGGTAAACAGGTCAATCTCTGTATTTGCGGACAATACTAAGCTAAGCAGGGCAATAACTTCTCAGCAGGATGTGGAAACCTTTCAAGAAGATCTGAACAAATAATGGGGAGTGGGCAACTACATGGCAAATGCGGTTTAATGTAGAAAAATGTAAAACAATGCATTTGGGTGGGAAAACTATGAATGCAATCTATACACTAGGGGGAGAACCTCTGGGGGAATCTAGGATGGAAAAGGACCTGGGGGTCCTAGTAGATGATGGGCTTAGCAATGGCATGCAATGCCAAGCTGCTGCTAACAAAGCACTCTTCAAGACTCTGGTCCGGCTGCACCTGGAGTATGCTGTCCAGTTCTGGGCCCCAGTCCTCAGGAAGGATGTACTGGAAATGGAGCGAGTACAAAGAAGGGCAACAATGCTAATAAAGGGTCTGGAGGACATTATGAAGAAAGGTTGCGAGCACTGAACTTATTCTCTCTGGAGAAGAGACGCTTGAGAGGGGATATGATTTCAATTTATAAATACCGTACTGGTGACCCCACAATCGGGATAAAACTTTTTTGCGTAAGGGACTTTAACAAGACACGTTGCCACCCATTAAAATGAGAAGAAAAGAGGTTTAACCTTAAACTACGTAGAGGGTTCTTTACTGTAAGAGTAGCAAGGATGTGGAATTCCCTTCCACAGGCGGTGGTCTCAGCGGGGGGGCATCAATAGTTTAAAAACACTATTAGATAAGCACATCAAGGACCGCAACATAATGGAAAATTTTTATCAAATACTTACCGTAATTTTCCTTTCCTGGCCCATCCTCATGTCAGCACACAATGGGTTAACACCTCCTCTGGACACCCACATGACCACCTGTACCTAGCTGAAGAAAAGACGGCCCCTCCCCCAACTAAGATGTTCAAAAACTTAGCCTGCGACAGTCCACTAGGAAGGGAGTCCTGTGCTGATGGGAGGATGGGCGAGGAAAGGAAAATTACGGTAAGTATTTGATAACTATTTTCCTGGCCCACCTCACGTCAGCACACAACTTGATATACCAAAGTTAATATAGGGCGGGAGAGAACAAAAGAAAAAAGATACTGACAATTAAAGAAGGTTGCTGAAGCCAAAAAGAATTGATCTCTCTTGTCCTAAACTTACTGGTCGCATATTTAGTTTGTAAGGTTGAATGAAGGCCGCACCAGACCTTCAAGCTAGCCCTTACCTATATCTTCCAAGCAATCCTGGCTTAACTGCCCCAAAGGCTACCACCCCTCTAGTCCAATAGGCTTGCAAATATTTCAGAGC
Source organism: Lithobates septentrionalis (assembly GCA_037952835.1). Lineage (NCBI taxonomy): Eukaryota > Metazoa > Chordata > Amphibia > Anura > Ranidae > Lithobates > Lithobates septentrionalis. The sequence continues at coordinate 380,974 of JBBDGP010003349.1, forward strand.
AAAAAGCCTACTTCCTGCATGCTATTCTACTCACCCTGGTAACCCAAGAGTGGATGACCCTTGAGTGCCTGTACACTCAGTGATTCTCGTGTAAAAACTTGGAGGGACTACTTCCCAGTTTTTCTGGAAACCACTTTTAAATTGAACTTTGGAGATAGACGTGGTATCCCTATCTCTGGTAAAAAAGAACAGAAAAAGACACCAAAGGGCTCTTGCAGGAAAGTGTTGCCATCTAACATTCTTCTGACTCAAGTAGTTGCTGTCAGGAGAACTAGTTTTACCGTGAGGTACTTCAGTGGAAATGAAACCTATTGGAGCAATGGGTGCTCTCAGTTCCAAGCCCAAGTCCCACAGAGGGAACAAGGATTTTCGTCAAGGTCATATATAGATTGTCAGCTGGAAGTAGTATCTGGTCACTGGCTTTTGCACCCATCTGCAGCCTGTGAAAAGATAAAGTAGAGATCTGTACCTTTTAAATGGAGTTGTATGCCAGGCCAATCTCTAGTGCTGACTGTAAAATGTCAAGGATATTGGCTAGAGCAGGGAACACAGGAGAGAAAGCTTTTGCTGAGCAGACAAAACAAACTTCTTTCATATCCTCTCCTATGTAGCGTTCATGGATGATCTTCTGGTCACCAAGGTCTGAACAACCTCAGATGAGAATCACTGCACCTATTGTGTAGCCTATTCCATAGCCAGGCTATTAAAAGTATTCTCATTGGATTGGGGTGCTGTTACTGACCTTGTCATAAAAGATTTCATTAGACCAGAGACAAAGATAAAACAGAAAATTCCATGGCACTGTGAACCTATCTTGTATGTAGTCTTTGCATTGGTATTCTGTTGTAAATATTAGAAGCTGCATGTTTAGTGAAGTCTCCCTGAGAACTACTGCTGGAACGCCCCATAGGGCCAATATTGGTATGAGGCACTCGTTGGAAAAAAATATTCTGCCTAACTGAACCAATAATTGTATTTGCTTCTCTGGCAAGAAGACCAACCATAACTGACTGTAAGTGGTTTTCTGCCCCATGAAAAGTTTCTTTGCAAGTTATAACAAGAAAAGACTTTTGGTGTCCTCTTGTCAGGCAGTGTAGGCTTTTACTGTCTTGTTGTCAACCTTACTCAGGCCTCCTTGAAGATCCTGAAAGGCTTGCAATGCTAGAAAAAGGCTTCCTTCCATTCATGATACTTGGGGAGTCTGCATTCACCGCGCTCCAATGGCCTTGCACTTGTTTCTTCAGATTGTGGACTCCCCAGCCCCAGAATCATCCGATCTCTTGGGCTGAGAGGCATGCCTCTGAAAGAAGCACAGTGGCGATGTCCAAAATTCCAGTTCTTGTTGAATTTGTATAGGTACAATGATTTACTGATTTACAGACAGCCCGCCTGATAGGCTAAAGAAGGCAAATTGAAACGCCCTCATGTACCACCTGGCCCAAGGTACCACCACTGCCAACAAGATCTTCAGAAAGATTCCTGGGGCTGTGCCAATTCTGTAAAAGGCAGACACCTGGACTGGAAGTGACATCTGGCCACCGCAAATCTCACACACCTCTGGTGCTTGGCATTGATCAGTACATGGAAGTATGAGTCGGCCGGTCGATTGATACCAACTGGTCCTCCTGCTGAACTGTCCCTGTGACTGTCTGCATGGACTCCATCTTGAACCTCTTGGTGTGTATGGACACATTCCATTCCTTCAAACTGAAAAAGGCCAGAAAACTCCTGCCTTAAGTACTAGAAAAACTGGGAGAAGGACCCCCAGATAATAGGATGTTTACGTCATACTTACTTGTAAAATCCTTTTCTTTGAGTACATCATGGGGCACAGAGTCAGGCTAATATTCATTACCTGCTAGGTTATACTTCATCATCAGGTGAATGGACACTGGTAGACCAAAAGGTCTTCAGACAGGAAGTGATCCCCTATGTAATCCCTCCCATACAGGAAGCACTTCAGTTTTGTAGCAAGCACTGAATCCTCAAAAAAGAGGGGAGGGATCACTGTCCCATGATGTACTCAAAGAAAAGGATTTTACAGGTATGACGGAAAAATCCTATTTTCTTTTTCATACATCATGGGGCACAGAGTCAGGCTAATATTCATTACCTGCTGGGACGTTCTGGAGCAATAGCCTTGAGGGGAGGGAGACACCCTGCCAAACAAAAAGCCATCAGAACTTATACGGCAGCCCACAGTACACTGCTGCCAAAAGCTGAATCCTTGGCTGCTCGAACATCCACTTGATAAAATTTTGTGAACGTATGCACTGAAGACCAGGTAGCAGCCTTACAAACCTGAGCCACAGATACCTGATGGCGAAAAGCCCAGGAGGTTCCTACACCCCTGGTAGAATGAGCTCTCACCCTAAAGGGAGGAGCTTTATGTTTCAGACCGTAGGCCTGAATAATCAACTGATGGACCCAATTGGCAATGGAAGCTTTGGAAGCTGCCTGCCCCTTCTTGGGTCCTTTTTGGTAAAACAAAAAAAAAAGAGTCTGATCCTCGGATCTCGCAGATCTAGAAGAAGGCAAAATAATGTCCTGATTTAAATGAAAGACCGACACCACCTTTGGCAAAAAGGATGGAACAGGTCGTAACACGATTCTGTCGTGGTGAAGGATTAAGTATGGTTCCCTGAATGAAAGGGCCGCCAACTCCGACACCCTTCTAGCTGAGGTGATAGCCATCAGTAAGTCTAGCTTGCGTGACAGCAAGTCTAATGGAATTTCCTTAATAGCTAGGACCTTACAGGTCGACCTATAGTGACGGGGATAGGCTCTTTAAATGAACGCCTAGGAGAGTGGGTAGACTCTCATTTACAGCCAATAGCCACCAGTCTCCCTGGTTACATAAAAGACACGAACGATTTATTGAACAAACTGCAAGACATTAAATGGGAAGACAATTATAGATGGATCAGCTGTGATGTATCTAGTTTGTACTCCAGTATCCCACATCATCTGGGGATCCAGGCAGTCACTTATTTTCTTAGAAAAACAGGCAAACTCTCTTTGATTTTACAAGAGTTTATTGTACAAGCCCTGGAGTACCTTTTAACACACAATTTTTTTATGTTTGACGGGGACTATTTTCTCCAGAAATGCGGGGCCTCTATGGGAGCCAAATTTTCCCCCTCACTGGCCAATATTTATATGGGCTGGTGGGAGAGGTCCCGCATCTTTGGACCAAATAGTCCCCGCCGCAAAGATACGGTCTTTTTCTGTCGCTTTATAGACTACCTGTTATTTATTACATCAGATAGAGAAGCTAATTTGGATATCTGGCTGGCATATTTCAATGACAATTCATTAAACTTAAAATTTACGGGAAATCTGCAATCCAGATCCATAGAATTCCTTGATGTGCAACTGGCGGGGTCCGGTGATGCGATTCAATCCAGTCTGTACAGAAAACCTCTCAGTGGCAACACTCTACTTAGAGCTGACTCTGCACACCCTAAACACACCATCAGAGGCATTCCATATAGCCAGTTTTTAAGGTTAAAGCGCCTATGTAGCTCTCCTGATGCTTTTGAGGCTGAAGCCAAAAGCATGGCAAACAGGTTTAAATCTCGAGGCTATAAAGAAACATCAATGCAAAAAGCACTCAACACAGTAAGATCCATCCCAAGACCTTCACTTGTAAAGAAAAAACCAGCTAGAAACATTCAACAGAGAAGGGACATGTCCCCTAGAATCCCGATATTTTCTACTCCATACAGCTCAGAATTTAATACAATCAAGAAAATTATCATGAAACACCTTCCTGTTTTGTATAATGACCCTATATATAGTAACATCCTTTCTAAAGGGATCAAGGTTGTATCCCGCAGAGCACCCACATTGGGACGTTCACTGTCTCCCAGTTTGTTCTCAACCAACCGAACAAAATCCAATTGGCTCAATTTCATAGGCAATTTCAAGTGTGGAATAAAAACTTGTAATTACTGCAGGTACATTAAAACGGGTCAACTCATAAAATCATGCAGCAATCAAAAAGAATTCTCGATCCCCGTGTTTATTAATTGCAACACCAAATTTGTGGTATATGTTATCACATGCACCAGTTGCCAGGTACAATATGTTGGACGCACAACACGGCGTCTCAGAGACAGGTTACATGATCACCTGTATAATAATGAGAAGGAGATCTTAACCAATGTATCAAAGCACTGGGTTTACACACACCACAAAGACACTTCCAGTTTAACTATTCAGGGCATTGAGAAAATCATCACACCGGTGAGAGGAGGTGACAGATTCCAGTTACTGTGCAAACGAGAAGTCCTTTGGATATTCTCGTTAGACACCAGGATTCCACGGGGGTTAAACTTTGAGTGGGACGTTTCACATTTCTATGAATAAAACAACATTGAAGCTATATCCCCGAGCAATACATCTGTAACCCTTTCCTCTCAACTTTTTCCTTGATTACACATCCACATTCTTTTTTGGTGGATAATGGAGCAAAAAAACATATAGGGACACATATCAATATATCAGTTCCCTTTTTTACACATATTCCCAGTAACCGATACATCTTATTGGGCTACACACACTCCAATCCATACGAGCAAATGACTAGTGATATGCATATATGTTTTCATTTAAAAGAAACAATTTACTATATCTTTTGCATTCACTGTCACTTGAATCTCGTTTCTAATTAGACATTATTGTTTGATGGTAGCTGTAGGTAGACCATAACACTAGAGCTGGCCATACACCGTGCAATTTTCTTGTTCAATTTTCTTTGGATTTGCCTTCAGCTGTGTGGTAGAAGGGCCTGCCTGATTGCATACAAGTTGAGGGTGTTTGGGTTTGGCCTCCTATTGTATGGTTTTGGTGAATCCGGACCAGAGTTGCACGGGAGAATTGTATAATGTATGGCTAGCCTAACTTTGCACAAATGTTTTTTACCACATGTGTACATGGTTCATTACCTTCTTTGCAAAGTTCCCATGTGTTTTGAGTTGATTTAAGAGCTGTGGTCTTCAAAGAGGTAGACCAGTTGTTTATTTCACATAGTAATTGGTTTAGTGAGATTGTTAATTATCTATTGATATAAACACATATGTTGGAAGAACCTGTCATATGGTCACTGCCAATATTATACTATGTATAGAAAGAATAGAGACAGATGCATAAACACTGCATTTTGTCCCATTTTTATCTACCTCATATAGTTCTGCCCATACACTTGAAGACAACTCATCGAGAGATGTGATTGCTTCAAAGAAAGACGTTCAGCAACGTTAATGTTGTTACCTGATTGGGATTAATGCATCCCATACGGAGTGATGCAAGGTTTTAAATGAGCACTTTTGTGAAGCTGGAGTGGCGGGGTTATCAGAGAGTGATAAGTTTCACAATCCTTTATATGTTGCAAAGAATAATATTCACACATGTAGGAATTGAAGCAAAAGCATTTATTCACACATAGACTCCTGTAAATCAGGAGACTTTTGGTCGCATTATTGCGACAGGACGCCAGTTTTCTGCCCAGCTTCCAATTCACATATGTCATCACGTTTTTTGAAAGTTGAAATCATCATGTATATACACATACACACACATATAAAGAATTGCTTTTCATCATTATTTTTATTTTTATGTCGTTAAAATTTTTTGCATATATTTATGCACCATACACACATATTTAGTCTTTTCTTGTAGACACTGATAGTGGTGTTGGATGCACATCTTTTTATCACATGCATATAGACCCAATTCCAATTCTCATTCTATACACCGTTTACATTATACCGTAGCCACCAGCTCACATAGTTTGCCCATACTTGCGCCTATCCGTATGATAATTTATACGTTTGAACGTCAAATTCCAGCACCCATCTCATTATTGTGGTTTTGAAAAATAACAAACATGTTTTTCAAAAACCTTGAATAGAATTTTTTATTATTTATATATGTTGACATTTGCCAATATGAATACATTTCATTTATATATTCATGTCTTCATTAGTGAATCCACTATAGGACGCACATCCAATCACATCTATGCCAAAAAGATCCCACACAGACTAACGATCAGCTGTTTAAAATCAGATAATCAATATGTAGTCATGTGGTAGATAAATTATGTGTATATAAGTGGTGATCACTTTCGTACAAACCAGCTATGAGTAAGCGCTCTATGGGAGCGTGAAACGCGTTAGCGGTTATGCTGCATCATCCCAATAAAGCCATGTACGGATTTTAATCATGTTATTACTTTTTCAATAAAGAGGATTTTATTTTTCACTTTTCCAATCCGGAGTGCGGCTGTCCAGATTTTTCCATCACACACATACCATTGGAATAGCAATTGCCGGCACCTGGGGCTCTCACAATCATCCACACAGCGGAGGACGGGAAGCTTGAACCCGATCACCTAGAGCGGTGGTAACTATCCAGCTTCGAATGGTTGTTTTTGTAACAGACAGCACCAAGTTCAAGTCCCAAGGACACATTGGTGGCCTAATTGTCTGATTTGAACCCTAATGGGGCAGTCCTGAAGCTCTACTGTGCAGGATCACAGGGCCAGATGTACTGCCCGTAATTCAAGGAAGTTGATTGGTCAGGGACAGAACAGACCCTGCCTTTTTCCCTGAGCTGTGAGCCTGTCTAGGGTTGCTCCACAGCCTGAGAGACGGGCATCCATAGTCAGTACTCTTCAAGTTACCGGGAGAAAGGATTTTCCCTTTTGCAGGTTCTGATCCTGCAACCACCAGTTTAGGCTTAAGCATACCTGAGGAGATAAGCATATTGGATAATCCAGGGCTTTTCTTCCTCTGCTCCAAGCCAACAAGTTGTCTTGTTATAAAGGCCTGGAATGGAATTGGGCATAGGGCACTGCCTCGAAGGAGGATACCATCCTCCCTAGAAGGCTCATACAGAGCCGAATGGAGGGTTGTCTGGTGCCCCTTATCTGACGCACCTGATTCTTCAGGGCACAGATCCTTACGGGTGGCAAGAATACTCTTGCTTGGACCATGTTTAGAATCAAACGTAAATATTGTAGACTTTGAGCTGGACTCGAGGCTGACTTTTCAGTATTTATGATCTAGCCTAAGCTTTTCAAATACCTCACTGTATATTATGCTCTGTTCTAGAGCCTGTACTGAGTGATTTCTGAGCAGGAGGTCGTCCAGATACCCGAGCACCAGGATCCCTTGGGCCCTTAAATGACCCAGTACTGGTGCTAGGACCTCTGTGAACACACGGGGATCTGTAGCAAGCCCGAAGGGTAGAGCCACAAACGGAAAATGACGTTCCTCTACTGCAAAACGTAGGAACCTCTGATGAGGCTGAAAGATAGGAACGTGTAGGTACGCAACATTTATATCGATGGAGGCTAAAAAGTCTCCCCTCTGGAATGTGGTTACTACTGAGCAGACAGACTCCATCCGTAAGGACTGTATCAAAAGATATTTGTTCAGGGATCTTGGCTCCAAAATGGGCCTTGTGTCCCCGTTTGGTTTCTGAACCGTAAATAGGTTTGAGTAAAACCCTGTGCCCCTTTCGGATACCAGAACCTCTACATCAGCTCCTTGATGCAGTAGATGATGTAGTGCCTGAAGCAATAGGTTTTTTTTTGGAGGATCCGAGGGAACGCTGGATCTTAGAAACCTCTGAGGGGGCACTCCTCGTAACTCCAGCTTGTAACCACGAGATATAATTGAGGTGACCCACTCGTCCTGAATTGTTTACCAAATGTCCCCAAAGTTCAGCGACCTTCCCCCCACCTGATGGAGTGGGGGCGTCCCCTCAAAAGGAGGGCTTGGTGCTGGGTTTAGAAGAAACCCAGGGCCCTTTCTGGCACTGGCCTTGCGGCTTTCCCCTGGCCCTAGCGCCCTGATGGTGGCGGAACCGCCCTGACGTTGAGACATTTGAGGAAGCAGTCCCTGGGTTTTTAAACATTTGGTGCTTTTCTTCACAGAAAGTAGAGAACTCTTCCCTCTGGAAATCCCTTGGATATATTTGTCCAAATGATCACCGAATAAACGTTCCCCATGAAACGGGAAACCAGCCAATAACTTTTTACAAGGAAGCTCGGCTGACTAGTTCTTAAGCCATAAAAGTCTGCACATATGTACAGACAAGAGAGCCAGATGAGAAACCTGCTGTATTGAATCATTTAAAGCAGGGATATGCAATTAGCGGACCTCCAGCTGTTGCAAAACTGGGAGACATTTGAGGAAGCAGTCCCTGGGTTTTAAACAAGGGACGTTTGGTGCTTTTCTTCACAGAAAGTAGAGAACTCTTCCCTCTGGAAATCCTTTGGATATATTTGTCCAAATGATCACCGAATAAACGTTCCCCATGAAACGGGAAACCAGCCAAACCGAGGCGAAATGGCGCACCGTGGTGCGCCATCATACAGGAAAAAAACAGCCAGACACAAGCAAAAAAAGGTATACCTTGCAAACACCCACAGCTAGCCCAGAACTCCCCCGTTTGCTCACCGCACACAGGTGTCCAGCCCTTAGCTAGCTTGACTGATTGTTACAATCACCGGGACACCCCACAATAATAAAAGAAAGGGGTTTCACTTACCCGTCCAGGCGCAGGGCCACTTAGAAACTAAGGGCCCAATCTTCACCCTTCATGTTTAGGGTCCACTCCCTTGGACCTGTACAGCACCCTGCAGGAAATGCCTTAGCACTATAGTGTCCAGGTTTTCCACTCCGCAGGGTCCAGTGCCAGGAGGCCACGTTACAGGCAAAACCTTTCAGGATCTTGAGTCTTCTTTGCGAGGCTCGGGTACCATTTATCTAAACATAAAAGCCTGTCTCAAATGGATCCAATTGGTCAATCCCTTGATTCATTGTTGGAACCATTTGTGGGACTAGAGACCTGGAGCTCAAACAAACCATGCCATTTACCTTGCAGACACTGGTACAAAACTAAAGTGCTTCCTGTATGGGAGGGGTTATATAGGGGATTACTTCCTGCCTGAAGACCCTTGGTCTACCAGTGTCCATTCACCTGATGATGAAGTATAACCCAGCAGGTAATGAATATTAGCCTGACTCTGTGTCCCATGATGTATGAAAAAGAAAATTCTATGTTTCCGGCATCACTGGCATGATGGCCTTGTATCAGTATAAAAATCTTGCAAACTGTTTCTCTGAGATCTGTGAATTAAATTAATTCAGTGGTCAACTTTGAAATTCTCCCTTGTACTCCCACCTGTCTTCTGGACCCACTTGCATTTGATGATTGTCGTCCAAACCCTTCAGAAGGAGGCTACAATCATCAAATTTCACTCAGGCCCCCTGGCCCCAACTGGAAGAGACTGGTTGGATATACCTTCAAAAAAGACTTTCCAGCCATCTTAGCAGCTTGCTCTGCACTTGATTTCATGTCAAAGGTAACTTTGAGACACCTCCACTGTGATCTATTAAATCTGCAGCCTATAAGATTTGGCCTCCTGCACCTTCTGAAGTTCAGTAGGATTGAGTGAAGGATGGCGGCTTCCTCTTACTAGTATGTGACGACAGTCCAGACTTTTCCTCCTGTCATTCGCTTAATTGTATTGTTCAGTGTTTGGCCAAACAATAACCTCCCATTATAGAAAATTTCAAAGGTTTGTGTCGAAGTTCCGCCTACCCTCCAGTGGCGTAACCACAATGATCTCATAGCAGTGACTGAGTGCGCCAGCGCTTGTACTAGGTCAATCAAAAGCATCAACCAAAAGTCAGTTGCCAGGTTCCACTCTTTCCATATACTGTGCCAAATCTTGTAGTCTCCAGTGTTGAATATAATGCCATTTCACTGTCACTGTATAGATTCTGTGCAAGCCTGATGGCCAGATCACCACAATTTTTGCGTTCCAGATGTGTTTCTGCATGAGTGTTTTTGATGTATTCTCAATGCGTTTTGCCACTTTCCAGATGTGTTCCATAAAGAAACAATGCAACATTCTACTTTTGTTGACTGTGCTAGAATGCGTTGTACTGGTGTGAGCTAAGTAATTGGAATCAAAGTTAGACACTGTCCATGCGGTGTTGATGCAGAATAAAAACGCACTGGACGCAATTTCAATAATTGTTCTGGTGTGAACAAGTCCACTTTCTCATCCATAGGAACTCTGAAGGCAACCGAGTTATAAGAAGGCAAAGACATTTGCTGCCCTAGACACTAGAGGGCAGCTTCCACCCCTGGAAGTGCAGTGCATAAACATACATCAACCATCCTATTTGGATAAAGCTTAGAGAACCTGTTACTGTAAATTGGTCTTCTGACAAGGTCTCTGTCATCCTTCATCAACGAGCGATTTACGCTCTGCCATTATGGGAAAAGTCCTTCCTTCATGAACGTGCAATTTACGCTCTATCCTTATGGGTGTTGCTTGTGGCGTGGATATTTGCAGCATACTTTCTGCTATGGCCTCCTTAATAGGGCTTGGAATTTTGCACAACCACATCCTTGTGAGTCAACCTGTGCAATTTAATTTCTCTGCCACTGCAGACTGTATGCAGGCCCAAATCGCACCCTGAGTTTGGCAAGGCATTTTCTATCATGCTGGCATAAACACATGTGCCCATTTCCTGGATCCTGTCCCTTCATAGGGTAAGTGGAAACAACTCCTTTAGAGTGTATTGACCACATGCTTAATGAATATGAAAACCAGTTAGGTATCGTCGTCCTGATCAGGATAAGATGCTCGTTGGCGGGTCTTATGTTTTTTTGGAGCGTTACGTTCAGAGTTTCTGCTCTAAAATAATGCAAAACACCTTAATTTGCATAATTTCCTTGAGCACACTTTTAACCACTTCAATACCGGGCCTATTCTGGCATTTCTCTCCTACATGTAAAAATCATCATTTATTTGCTAGAAAATTACTCAGAACCCCTAAATATTATATATTTTTTTTTTAGCAGACACCCTAGGGAATAAAATGGCGGTCATTGCAACTTTTTATCTTGCACGGTATTTGCGCACTAATTTTTCAAATGCCCTTTTTTTTGGAAAAGAAACGGTTTCATTAATTAAAAAATAAAAAAACAGTAAAGTTAGCCCAATTTTTTTGTATAATGTGAAAGATGATGATACGTCAAGTAAATAGATACCTAACATGTCACGCTTTAAAATTGCGCACACTCATGGAATGGCGCCAAACTTTGGTACTTAAAAATCTCCATTTGCTATGCTTTGAAAATTTTTACAGGTTACCAGTTTAGAGTTACAGAGGAGGTCTAGTGCTAGAATTCTTGCACACGCTCTAACGCACGCAGCAATACCTCACATGTGTGGTTTGAATGGCGCTTACATATGTGGGCGGGACTTACATGTGCGTTCGCTTCTGAACGCGAGCTACCGGGGACAGGGGCGTTTTTACATTTTATTTTTTTTAATTTTACTTAATTTTTTTTATTTTTACACTTTTTATTACATTTTTTTATCACTTTTATTCCTACTACAAGGAATGTAAACATCCCTTGTAATAGGAATCTATTGTGACAGGTCCTCTTTATGGAGAGATACGGGGTAAATACGACCCCAGGTCTCTCCTCCAGGCTGGAAAGCATGAGATCGAGAAAAAAAAATCACCAGTCTCATGCTGACAGCCGCGATCATGGCTTTGTTTACTTCCAGGCCTCCGACAGTCATAGAGATGACTGGTAACCATCTGGCCACTGGAAATCTCTATCGTCGTCATCCGGCACCGGCCGATTCTTTCTCCAGGCCCCCGATGGCACAGGAGAGCCCAGGGAAGCACCAGATGGCGGAGGGGGGACGTCCCCTCCCATCGTCCTATAACAACGATCAAGCGGAACTGCCGCTATGATCATTCTTATCGCGCACAGAATCGCTGGCTGGAAAGAATGATATCTGAATGATGCCTGTAGCCGCAGGCATCATTCAGATATCCCCTCACAAAGTCAAGGACGTCATATGACGCCTTAAGGTATTGAAGTGGTTAAAAACCATGTCCCACGTTGCCCCCTCCTACATTTGCTAATCTTCTGTGCAATTAACAGGTGTGGCAAGCTCATATTTGCACAAAATATATGGAAAAAAAGCATATTACCTCTCACCAAAAAACATGGTACCCTGTCTCTTTAAGGCCCATCTGCCTTCCTCCACTCAGTTCAGAAGCCGCAGCAGGTGAGCTCAGACAGCATTTCCAAAGGCAGACAGCAGACACAGTCAGAGTCCAAGACAAAAAACAATCAGACTATCAAACCCACAGAAGTGCACAGCATAGCAAGGGAGCCAGGACAGCACATCCAGAGGTAGACAGGAAACTCAGAATCTGAGGTAAGTACTTTACCAGGCAGGACTGCAGAGAGAGAGGAAAAGAAGTCCGCTCAACTGCAGACCTCCAAGATCATTTACGCCATTGCATTGCGACTGGCCCATGCTGTGCTACCCATCTCCCTGCACCCTGTGACTTGATTCACAGCCGCTCTGACTGACAATAAAACCAGGAGAGCAGTGCGGTGCACTGTATATAAAAAGACAGGAAAAAAAACCAAAGAGAGAGGCAATGATGACATTGCAGAGCTCTTATAATACCACACCTGTACAATATCAATGCTGTTTAAGCATCATTTTGCCCCTGGCCTTGACACAAAAGGCACCCAGTTTTTAGAAGGATTTACCTTCAGCATTCAGGGTCTTCCAACTCCATGAGAGGCTGAACATGGAGGGATAGGTTTGGCGGGGGGGGGGGGATGCAGCAAACAAATAACTTGCCAACTGCAATCAATGGGTGGCCTGGAGAAGACCAAAAAAGAAGAACATTTTAGTTGGGGGAGGGGCTGTCTTTTATTCTTCTAGGTACAGGTGGTCATGTGAGTCGCCAGAGGGGGTGTTAACCCATTGTGTGCTGATGTGAGATGGGCCAGGAAACAGGGATATATAATGTAATACTGACATATAATCACACATAGGTTGGATGGACGTGTGTCTTTTTTCAACCTCGCCTACTACAACCCCTGGCAAAAATTATGGAATCACCAGTCCCTGAGGATGTTCCTTCAGTTGTTTATTGTTGTAGAAAAAAAGCAGATCACAGACATGGCCAAAAACTAAAGGCATTCCAAATGGCAACTTTCTGGCTTTAAGAAACACTAAAAGAAATCAAGAAAAATAATTGTGGTGGCCAGTAACAGTTACATTTATAGAACAAGCACAGGGAATAAATTATGGAATAACTCAACTCTGAGGAAAAAATTATGGAATCATGAAAAACAAACAAAATAACACTCCAACACATCACTAGTACTTTGTTGCACCACCTCTGCCTTTTATAACTGCTTGCAGTCTCTGAGGAATTGACTTAATGAGTGATAAACAGTACTCTTCGTCAATCTGGCTCCAGCTTTCTCTGATTGCTGTTGCCAAATCATCTTTGCAGGTTGGAGCCTTGTCATGGACCATTTTCTTTAACTTCCACCACAGATTTTCAATTGGATTGAGATCCGGACTGTTTGCAGGCCATGACATTGACCTTATGTGTCTTTCTTCAAGGAATTTTTTCACAGTTTTTGCTCTATGGCAAGATGCATTATCATCTTGATAAATGATTTCATCATCTCCAAACATCCTTTCGATAAATGGGATAAGAAAAGTGTCCAAAATTTCAATGTAAACATGTGCATTTATTGAAGATTTAATGACAGCCATCTCCCCAGTGCCTTTACCTGACATGCAGCCTCATATCATAATTGACTGTGGAAATTTGCATGTTTTCCTCAGACAGTCGTCTGCATAAATCTCATTGGAACGGCACCAAACAAAAGTTCCAGCATCATCACCTTGCCCAATGCAGATTCGAGATTCATCACTGAATATGACTTTCATCCAATCATCCACAGTCCACGATTGCCTTTCCTTAGCCCATTGTAACCTTGTTTTTTTGTGTTTAGGTGTTAGAGATGGCTTTCTTTTAGCTTTTCTGTATGTAAAGCCCATTTCCTTTAGGCGGTTTCTTACAGTTCGGTCACAGATGTTGACTCCAGTTTCCTCCCATTTGTTCCTCATTTGTTTTGTTGTACATTTTTTGTTTTCAAGGCATATTGCTTTAAGTTTTCTGTCTTGACGCTTTGATGTCTTCCTTGGTCTACCAGTATGCTTGCCTTTAACCACCTTCCCATGTTGTTTGTATTTGGTCCATGTTTTAGACACAGCCCACTGTGAACAACCAACATCTTGTGCAACACTGCGTGATGATTTACCCTCTTTACCTACATACTAACAAGCAGATTTAATCTGATGCAGGTGTTATGCCGCATACACACGAGCGGACTTTACGGCGGACTTTGCCCGGCGGACTGGATTTCGTCGGACAATTCGATGTGTGTGGGCTCCAGCGGACTTTGTTTTCTCAAAAGTTGGACAGACTTAGATTTGAAACTTGTTTAAAATTTATCCGTTGAAATCGAGTCCGGTCGAAAAGCCCGCCGTCTGTATGCTAGTTCGACGGACTAAAAAGCCACGCTAGGGCAGCTATTGGCTACTGGCTATGAACTTCCTTGTTTTAGTCCGGTCGTACGTCATCACGTACGAATTCGACGGACTTGGTGGATTGTGTGTAGGCAAGTCCGTTCATTCAGAAAGTCCGTCGTAAAGTACGTTGAAAAATCCGCCGGGCAAAGTCCGCCGTAAAGTCCGCTCGTGTGTACGCGGCATTAGTGTTTGTAATGAAAATTTACAGGGTGATTCCATAATTTTTTCCTCAGAATTGAGTGATTCCATAATTTATTCCCTGTGCTTGTTCTATAAATCTAACTGTTACTGGCCACCACAATTATTTTTCTTGATTTCTTTTAGTGTTTCTTAACCACTTGCTTACTGGGCACTTAAACCCCCCTCCTGCCCAGACCAATTTTCAGCTTTCAGCGCTGACGCACTTTGAATGACAATTGCGCGGTCATACAACACTGTACTCAAATGAAATTTTTATCATTTATCATTTTTTCCTATAGAGCTTTCTTTTGGTGGTATTTAATCACAGCTGGGGTTTTTATTTTTTGCTAAACAAACAAAAAAAGATGGAAATTTTTGAAAAAAAAAAAAATCATGTTTAATAGTTTGTTATAAAATTTTGCAAACAGGCAATTTTTCTCCTTCATTGATATGCGCTGATGAGGCGGCACTGGTGGGCACTGATAGGCTGCACTGATGGGCACGGATAGGCACAGATAAGGCGGCACTGATAGGCACAGTTAAGGCGGCACTGATAGGCACAGTTAAGGTGGCACTGATGGGGACAGGTAAGGCAGCACTGATGGGGACAGATAAGGCGGTACTGATGGGCACAGATAAGGCGGCACTGATGGCCACTGATGGGTGGCATGGATGGGTGGCACTGATGGGCACTGATAGGTACCACTGATGGGGGGCACTGATGGGGGGCACTGATGGGCGGCACTGATGGGCACTTATGGGCACTGGTAGGTGACACTGATGGGCACTGATAGGTGGCACTGATGTGCAGCACTGTTGTTGCACTGATGTGGGTGCTGATGGGTGGCACTGATGAGTGGCACTGTGGGCACTGATGGGTGGCACTGATGGGTGGCACTGATTGATGGCACTGTGGGCACTGATGGGTGACGCTGGTGGGCACTGGTAGGCGGCACTGCTGCCTATTGCTCTGTGTCAGAAGATCGCCGTGATCGGGACTGATGTCCCGATCACGGCCGCCGGTGATTGGGTTTTTTTTTCCTCCTCACGCTGCCAGCGCGAGGAGGAAAAATAGCCGATTACCGGCTCTGTTTACATCACATGATCAGCTGTCATTGGCTGACAGCTGATCATGTGGTAAGGGGTCTGGACCAACCCCTTACCCTGATCTGTGATCAGGCGAGTCTCATAGACTCGCTGATCACCAAGCGCGCCGCGCGTGCCCTACAGGGGGCGCGCAGGCCGCTTGTGCACGGGACGAGGTCAATAGACGTCGTCCCGGCAATTTAGATCCGCGCTGTTGCCGTCATTTGGCAATGGCCCAGATCTGAAGCGGTTAAAGCCAGAAAGTTGCCATTTGAAATGCCTTTAGTTTTTGGCTATGTCTGTGATCTGCTTTTTTTCTACAACAATAAACAACTGAAGGAACATCCTCAGGGACTGGTGATTCCATAATTTTTGCCAGGGGTTGTATGTAACTATGTAACAAAGATGCTGCAATGCACCAGCCAGGCACAGACAGTAACAACAACAATTAAGATTTTGAACTGTTTCGGGTAAGCCTCATCTGATTCCACAGTCAGAATTAAAAGGTAAATCCACTTTGGTGGAAAAATAATATTGTAGCATATACAATTGTAAGACAAGCCAAGCTGTAACTTAAAGGGGTACTAAACCCAAAAGCAAATGTTTATTATATTGTCTAAAATTAAAACACAAGATCTCTCGTGCTCACCTATTTATTATAGTGCAAAATTATATATAAAATTAATTATAGGCTGCAACACACAACGTTTCCAACCTTCTTAAAATACAAATACTATCAGGGTCATGCACAAAAGTGTAAACCATAAATAAATATAAGTGTACCAATATAAATGCATGTGAACCACAAAATATCAAACAAGTTAAACAAATATATGTAATTCATGTGATAAGAATTCAATTGGTGTACATAAATAAGTCCCCAAATTATTAAAAATGAAAATGTACTGTAATCTTCAATCACATCTAATCCACTGTGTACACCCACCATGTTAGTATAAATAGTGCTACCACCTTGAGGCAAAAGATGGCTGCTGCGCTCAAATAAAAGGACCCTTGTACCATAAGGTCAGGAGCATATAGTTCTTTTGGGTTCTGGATTAACTTTGTCCTCATGGCAAGGGATAGTAAAACCACTGCCATGCAGATTGGCCGCTCACCTTGAAATGTGAAGTCTTAATTTTAAAGGTTCTCCTTTAACAGCTGGGATCAGCTCTACGCAACAGGCTCTCTGTTCAGGTTTCACTCCTTCCTTAAAGGATAAGTTCACCTTTACAAAAAAAAATAATTAAAGCACTTTTTTTTATTAGGAACCTGTAAAGGATTGCACCCACTGTCAGCTGATCGTGGGTGTAATGCCATGGTCCTGCACACTGTAGCTGTCTGCCCGTACCTCCAATTCGGGCAAGCAGTTTCACACTGACAGGAAGCTCAATGAACCACCTAGACTAGAGTGATCAACAGCGCCCTGGAAGTTCAATAGGAACTACAAGCCGACAGCCGCAAAGGTTGTTTTTACTTTTCCCATTAACCGAATACTGGGAATGAAAGACGCTTCTGGGTGGGCGGATATATATTTAAAAAAAATTACCAATAGTGTTCTCTGTTTTAAAACTTTTTTGGTGACTTTAATATAATGAGAACAAGAAAGTAGATTGGGACTTTGTATGAGGCAATGACTATGATAGTTCATATACCTCCATTCCTGGTATGTTTAAAAAGGGGGGTGTTTTTGGTATGTTACTCAAGCGGTGGTGCCGCCTCCCCCTCATTACGCTGCGTGACGTTGGGGGTCGCCTCTGGTCCACGGCTGGTACTTATACCACACCTGCACTGCACCAATACCTTGGTTTGCTTCACTCATGAGACACCTTTGCACCATTTCGGATTATTCCTCCTGTCTACTTCTTTAGGTACTTTGTGGTTTATCACACTTACTTTTCTTCACACTGCTACCTTCGTTCCACTCTATGCCTTTTTGATGCTAAACACTATTCTTCTTCACCCACTTGGTTTACCTAACTATCATTACATGTTTTTGGGAATCCTTTCTCAGTTTATCAGTTGTGTAATTACCTTATTGTTAATTAATTAATTTTACAGATATTCTTGGGAATTATTTACAGTACGAATTATATAGAGTACCAACATACATACCACAGCTGATAACTGGAGATCCCATCTTAATGCTTACTAATTGGTAGCTGGTGCCTCCGTCACGCCTCAGGTGTTACCGCCTCAGCTCCCAGTGATGACGTCTCCTATAGTGCCTCCCATTTTTTATATCATCAACAACTTTACTCATATATTACACCTAGATGAGAGTGTTTGGGATCTTTGATGTCCCCCCTGCCCCTTCTTCCTCGTTTTATAATTTTTTTATTTTACTATTATATCATTTTTGGCATTTCTACTCTATTATAGATACTCCCAAACTCTGCATCTGCTCCTGATGAGTGGTATTTTAACCACGAAACGCGTAGAGATTTCCTATGATGCTACGTCACTGTCTCCATGTGTAATACCTGTATTTTACTATAGCTTATTTTAATGAATCAATTCATCATTGTTATTATGCATATTTGCTACTGTTACAATTTTGGTCTTCATACCCAAGGTCCATTACTATGTATATCATGTTGGAATAATTGTGTATATTCATGAATTGTTTAGATGATATATATTGAGACCTATTATCTTTTTTTTCTACTATTTTACATGTGTATATATGCCTTTTGTAACAATATATAATGTTTATAATGTTTATAATGATTGGTTCGTTCAATTTAGAAGTGCTTCATATAAAGTCCCACAACCCTTCTCCCCTTTTTAAGACTTTAATATAACGACACTTACAGAGTATAATCTGAAATATGTGTGCCAAGATCACAGAGCGAGGTAAACTGGTGGCTCGCCGTTCAACCAATTCCCGACCGGCCTACTATACAATGACAGCTGGGCGGGACCGGTTTTGTTCTGGGAGAACGTCATATGAAATCCTCCCATTCTTGCCACACAGTGCGGCGATCAGTGGTGAGCCGTCTCCCTCTGATACAGAGCATCACCAATCGGGGTAAAGAGCCAATGACAGCGGCTTTTTGCCACGTGATCAGCTGTGTCCAATCACTGCTGATCACAAATGTAAACAAAGAGTGGTAATCCACTTTTACCAGCTTCTTCTTCTCACACACAGAGCTCAGGGAACTGTGAGTTACCAATCTGAGTACTGTACAGTGTACTGCACAACACTCACAGTAAAGAGCACCTGTCACATCATCCATCTGCCCATCAGCAATGTAGCTGTCACCAATCAGTGTACCTGTCACCAATCAGTGCCCTTTAGCAGTGTACCTGTCCCACATCACCCATCAGTACTGCCAGCAGCAGTGTACAAGTCACACAGTGGCCATCACCAGTGTACATGTCCTACAGCTGTCCATTAGCAGAGTACCCCTCACACAGTTGCCCATCAGTAGAGTGCCCATCACAAAACTTCCCATCAGCAGAGTACCTGTTCCAGTGTCATCAGAGCCAGTCTTCTCCAAAAAATATTATACTAGTGAGGAGGCATTTCAATTCCTCAGTATGACAAATGAGAGCAGTGGGGAGCTCTTACCATTCGATTACGATTTGGTGTACAAACCCATCAAAAGTAGTAGTGGATCAGTAACCAAATCGGAGGAGGAAAGGGTCCCTCCTAAAAGGATAAAGTGCTCTGAAATCCAGACTGCCGCTAGTAGCGGCAATGGTGAATTGGCAAACACCAATGGCGCTAGACCCTAGGATGAAGAGCCCAGTACCAGCACTGGCATATCACATCAGACCCCAAAGATTAGGGTCCATAAAACTCTCCCAGACGCACTGGTGAACCCATTATGGCTGCCCTCCAACGTGGGATCAACAAGTATTCCCCTTTTCATTGCACAGCCAGGTGTGCAGGCCAACACAGAAAGTTTTTCAGAAATTATTATTTTTTATTTAATTTTGCCTGATAGTTTACTTCATTTTGTTGTGGACCAGACCAATCTTTTTGGCCAACAATATTTTGCAAACAACCCCAGTTCATCCTATGGCCATCCGTTTGAATGGAGACATCTCAGTGGAAGAGTTCAAGTTATTTTTGGGCCTCACCATGAACATGGGGTTTAAAAAAAACACACCCACCCACCCCAATCATCACATTTATTATGCTGTAATGCCCAGGTCATGCTATGAAATGATCATGCACTTCCTTAATTTCAGTGGAAATACCCAGTGCCCTTCCCGAGATCATCCTAACTATGACAAACTATACAAAATTTGTCCACTTATTTTTTCTTCCCAGAGATTTTCTGAACTTTATGTCCCTGACCAAAATATCTGTGTGGATGAGTCCTTTGTCTACTTCACTGGCCGGCTGGGAGTCAAGCAATAAATTCCAAGCAAAAGGGCCAGATGCAGAGTAAAGCTATACAAGCTTTGCGAAAGAGCCACAGAATATTTGTATGCATTCCACATATACGAAGGCAAAGATTCCCAGATCCAGCCCCGGAGTGGCCAACCTACATCGGCATGTGTGCAAAAATTGTCTGGGACCTGGCATTTCCACTTTTCAAAATTGCAGAATATTGAGCTGCACTAAAATAAAATACCAAATTTTAAGTGCATCCTCAAATTTTTTAACAGAATATAACAATATAAATACAAACGTGTACAGCATACTGTTTGATATAAAATTGGGTATGATCAGTGCCTGAAAAAAGTCCACGCAAAATAAAGATCCTCTTCTTAGGTGCTTATAGGATTATATCATCAAAGTGAATGTCCATCACCAAACATTAAAGACCGCCACCTCAATAGTAGAAATGCAAGCTTACCAGCTGCAAATGACCCTCTATTTAAAGACAGGTTACAAAGGACTCATAAGAGACACCTGCTTTGAAGATCATCAACGACTACAAATGTCCTCCCCAAGAAGCAAAAATCCTTATGTTGGTCCTCCGCATGACATCATCCCACAGGCATTCGCATATACAGTGGGAACGGAAAGTATTCAGACCCCCTTAAATTTTTCAGTCTTTGTTATATTGCAGCCATTTGCTAAAATCATTTAAGTTCAATTTTTTTTCCTCATTAATGTACACACAGCACCCCATATTGACAGAAAAACACAGAATTGTTGACATTTTTGCAGATTTATTAAAAAAGAAAAACTGAAATATCACATGGTCTTAAGTATTCCGACCCTTTGCTCAGTATTTAGTAGAAGCACCCTTTTGATCTAATACAGCCATGAGTCTTTTTGGGAAGGATGCAACAAGTTTTTCACACCTGGATTTGGGGATCCTCTGCCATTCCCCCTTGCAGATCCTCTCCAGTTCTGTCAGGTTGGATGGTAAACATTGGTGGACAGCCATTTTTAGGTCTCTCCAGAGATGCTCAATTGGGTTTAGGTCAGGGCTCTGGCTGGGCCATTCAGGAACAGTCACGGAGTTGTTGTGAAGCCACTCCTTCGTTATTTTAGCTGTGTGCTTAGGGTCATTTTCTTGTTGGAAGGTAAACCTTCGGCCCAGTCTGAGGTCCTGAGCACTCTGGAGAAGATTTTCGTCCAGGATATCCCTGTACTTGGCCACATTCATCTTTCCCTCGATTGCAACCAGTCATCCTGTCCCTGCAGCTGAAAAACACCTCCACAGCATGATGCTGCCACCACCATGTTTCACTGTTGGGACTGTATTGGACAGGTGATGAGCAGTGCCTGGTTTTCTCCACACATACCGCTTAGAATTAAGGCCAAAAAGTTCTATCTTGGTCTCATCAGACCAGAGAATCTTATTTCTCACCATCTTGGAGTCCTTCAGGTGTTTTTTTTACCAAACTTTATGCAGGCTTTCATGTGTCTTGCACTGAGGAGAGGCTTCCGTTGGGCCGCTCTGCCATAAAGCCCTGACTGGTGGAGGGCTGCAGTGATGGTTGACTTTTTACAACTTTCTCCCATCTCCCGACTGCATCTTTGGAGCTCAGTAACTGTGATCTTTGGGTTCTTCTTTACCTCTCACACCAAGGATCTTCTCCCCCGATAGCTCAGTTTGGCTGGACGGCCAGCTCTAGGAAGGGTTATGGTCATCCCAAATGTCTTCCATTTAAGGATTATGGAGGCAACTGTGCTCTTAGGAACCTTAAGTGCAGCAGAAATTTTTTGTAACCTTGGCCAGATCTGTGCCTTGCCACAATTGTGTCTCTGAGCTCTTCAGGTAGTTCATTTGACCTCACGATTCTCATTTTCTCTGACATGCACTGTGAGTTGTAAGGTCTTATATAGACAGGTGTGTGGCTTTCCTAATCAAGTCCAATTAGTATAATCAAACACAGCTAGACTCAAATGAAGGTGTAGAACCATCTCAAGGATGATCAGAAGAAATGGACAGCACCTGAGTTAAATATATAAGTGTCACAGCAAAGGGTCTGAATACTTAGGACCATGTGATATTTCAGTTTTTCTTTTTTAATGAATCTGCAAAAATGTCAACAATTCTGTGTTTTTCTGTCAATATGGGGTGCTGTGTGTAAATTAATAAGGAAAAAAATGAATTTAAATGATTTTAGCAAATGCCTGCAATATAACAAAGAGTGAAAAATGTAAGGGGGTCTGAATACTTTCCGTCCCCACTGTAAATATGGGAACAGATACTCCAATAGTGAAAAATATTACTTCATTTATTTAAAATCAAAAAAATATATATTGTGCCATACAACATAATCCTCATCGGCAGAAACAAACAGAGCACCCGCTCTTCCAGGAACGCAATGACGTCAGCACACAGCTCCATTTTCTCTGGGTTTGTAATTCCCGGATCAGGGTCTGGAGACCAGAGGCATTGAAGAGATTTGGCTGGGAGGAAGCCCTGTGCCCATTCTTTTCTGACCAAGGCCCTAAAGCCTGATGTTCCTGCCTGCTGCCTGGACCAATACTTTGGTTGTGATGACCATATCTCTACCTACTGCCTGTAATGATCCAGGACTTGTTATAGACCATAAAACAACAAATTTCCGCGCTTAGGAGAAAAGAACTGCAGCCCCCCTAACAAAGAATATCACCTCAGTGAGGTTCAAAGGACAAAGAAAATCTATTTCAGGGGAATTGGCGCTGTTCAAAAATGGTAAAAGATATACAAATAATAAATAATAAATAAAAAATAGAAGGTGAACCCTCTGTGTTATTAAATCTAAACAACTCTCAATAAAGTGCAAAGTGCTAAAAAGTAAATCTGAAATGTATAAAAATAAAAAACATGAACATTTAATACCAGTGATAATCCCCACATCAAATAATAATATCAAGTGACGTGCTAAATAGCTAAAGGGGGTAATTTAATAACTAAAAAGTACCCCCATGTGAATCCAAAGAAAACACTTCAAGCAAGTGAATATCAAAAATTAATGTGTAAAAATTGAATAATTTTTTTTTTTTTAATTAACACTAGATAGTATAAAAAATAGTGATGGAAAAGTCCAACTAGATGTGCATGTGTATATGACTATACACTGAAAAAATATATAGTCTGTGAGCAATATCCATACATAAGATCAAAAAAAAATATATTAATAGTAATGATTCTTCAGTGTTCCCCGCCTTCCTCCACAACTCCCACTTGTGCCCGCACTCACCGGAGCGCCTAACCCCTGCAGGGGTAATAGGCGTGTTAGCTGAGATCCAACAGCGGTGTCCCCTTATGGTGGATAGCCCTTCGGGTGGGTGCTGTAATCTTCCCCCTCTCCACGGAAGTCTTTCTAGGAATCCCCAGCGGCAGACATCCACATAGATACAGGAAAGATGAGCCTCATAGCGTGAATCCGTAAGTAAAAATAATTTATTGAATAATTCATTAAAAATAAGGAGTTCCAGTGCTCCGCTAACCAGCTATAACCGACTTCTGTATCATCGGCGTGGTAACGGCGTGTGTTCCACAGCCGGCCTGGCAAAAACCGGAAGATAGGAAAGAACGTAAGTGACGCATTGCGTACCACGTATGCCCTGCCTTTAGCGTTTCGTCACACGGACACCATCTGAGGCGCGGCCATATTGGTACACCATACGTCTATAAATAGTACATGGAGGCGCCACAATACCCAATCAGAAGTGGAAAAAGCAGTCGCACCAGGAGGGTGGACGTAAAAAAGAGAGCTGAGTACACAACAAAGTGAAAAGGTTTTAACCCAAGCGCCATCTAGGGGAATAATAGGAAAATGCCAGAAGTGGCACCTCCATGTATGCAACATATGAAATAAACAATATAAATAGAGGAAAATAAAAATGAAAGGTTGCAATATATAATATTGTAAGCCACATAAAAGTGAGTGGTTAAAAAATGAATACATCAATGCGTGTATAAAATATATTTAAATATAAATGCGTATATAAATTAGAAGCACGTAACCTATCTCTCTAAACCTGATGAGTATATGTTATATGATGCATATATATTTTCTAACAAGTATGTGTATAAAAAATATATATATGAAAAATGTAAAAAAAATCCCAAAAAAGGGGGATGTATAAAGAGGCAGTAGTCAAGGGATAAGGCAAAATAGTAAAAACGTATGAAGTGTAAAAAGGAGAAAAAAGGAGGAAAAATGACATATTAAAAATTGGATAAAAAACAGTTTAAATCAATCTCCACATTTAACCCTATGGGTACTAAAGAGTCTAAACGGTATATCCATCTGGTTTCATTTTGGGATATCAAATTCTTCTTGTTTCCCCCCCTCCAGTGGTCTTTAATAGTATCAATGCCATAAAAAAATCAAGCCAGATGGGTCCCTTTTGTGAAATTCATCAAAGTGTCTGGAAAGATTGTGTTTAGGGAACCCCTTTCTAATATTATTAATATGTTCCCTAATACGTACACAAAGGGGTCTGGTGGTTCTGCCCACATATTGCAATCGGCAAGGACATTCGATGACATAAATTACGTGAGTGGTGTTACAGGTGACCAATTCTCTGATCTCATATTCGTTGCCATTCCTTGATTTAAAAGTGGTTTTCTTCTTTGGTTGTTTTTTACTAACCCGACAGGCTAGACATTTCTGGCATCTGTAGAAGCCTTTCATATTGGAAAACAACTTAATAGTTTTAGGGGGATCAATCACATTATGGACCAGGTGGTTCCTGAGGGTAGGCGCTTTTCTGTAAGTGAAACGGGGCTTTTTTTGTGAGGATCCTCCCTAGGGTCCTTATCAGATTTTAAAATAGGCCAATACTTCCTAACAATGTGTTCAATAGAACGATACTGATTAGTAAAGCCCATGATGAAAGCTACACCCAGTGGAGAGTCATTACTTGTATTCCTCTTGTTCATCAATAAAGAATTCCGATCAAGGTTCTGTATCTCCATTTTTAACATTTAACAAAGGGTCAATGTGATACCCTTTGTCTACAAACTTCTTTATCAAGGTATCAGCTTGGTCTTGATAATCTTCAATGTTCCTACAATTCCTCCGTATTCTCATCAACTGTCCCTTGGGAATGTTCTTTTTCCACTTAGGGTGGTGGCAGCTGGAGACGGGTATATACCCGTTGCGGTCTATTGCCTTAAAAAAGGTTTTCGTAGACAATTCCTCGCCTTCTTTGTAAATCTGTAGATCCAGATAGTCAATCAGATTGTAATCACATTTCCCAGTGACTGAAATACCATACACATTGTGGTTTAATTCATCCAGAAATTCCTGAAAGGATTCCGGGGTACCTTCCCACAACATGATTACATCATCTATGTACCTACGGTAAAACTTTATTTCAGGGCGCCTAATGACATATATGTGACGTTCTTCCAGCTTATCCATAAATAAGTTTGCCACACTTGGGGCATATTTGGCACCCATAGCTACGCCTTTTTTCTGGACGTAAAATTCTTTCTTATACCAAAAGTAGTTGCTCTCCATTGCCAGTCCAAGTCCCTCTAAAATAAATCATATTTGTTCATGTTTAAGATCTGAGCCTTCATATAAGGCCTTCTTGGCTCCTTTCAAACCGTCCTTCTGGGTAATACTAGTGTACAGAGAATTAACATCAATCTTTGCCAAAAGACAATGGCTGGTACCTGTAACCGTTCTCAACTCATTTATAAGTTGGGTACTGTCCCTAAGATAGGACTTCCCTTTCACCATGAGAGGTTTCAAGTATTGGTCAATGTATTCCCCCAATCTCGAGAATAGAGAATTCACTCTGCTTATGATTGGCCTGCCCGGTGGTTTATCCAACCACTTATGTATTTTGGGCAGGTAATATATGACCAGAGTTTTCGTAGATTCTGGGACCAAATATCTAGCTTCTTTCTTATTTAAAATACCAGCCTCTCTCCCTTTATTCACAAGTTTTTTCAAACTCTTCTCATATTGTGGTTTAGGATTGCATTTCAGTTTGTTATAAGTACTCTCAACTCTGAGCAGATTTTTCATTTCTTCTTCGTATTCCTCCTTTTTATTGGGCACTAAGCACTTTTTATGTTGATGAAGACACTATGTATGGTGTAACAAGCACTATTAAGCACTAATTTATGGTGTAACAAGCACTTGTTTTTTCACACCTTGTTTATTTATTCAACATTCATATTATTTGTATTTAATATTATCACACTAGTAAGCACAGAGTTGGTTATTATTAATTTTGTTTTTGGGGTCACCCAAGTGCAGCGCATAACTTGTAAATTTATCCTATGCACGTTATATGAAGCATGATTAGCGCATGCAGCTGGAGGTAGCACAAGTAAGGCATAAGATCATTGTGGCTCACAGAATTTTTCCAATTAGAAATGTCTAGCCTGTCGGGTTAGTAAAAAACAACCAAAGAAGAAAACCTCTTTTAAATTAAGGAATGGCAACGAATATGAGATCAGAGAATTGGTCACCTGTAACACCACTCACGTAACTTATGTCATCGAATGTCCTTGCCGATTGCAATATGTGGGCAGAACCACCAGACCCCTTTGTGTACGTATTAGGGAACATATTAATAATATTAAAAAGGGGTTCCCTAAACACAATCTTTCCACACACTTTGATGAATTTCACAAAAGGGACCCATCTGGCTTGATTTTTTATGGCATTGATACTATTAAAGACCACTGGGGAGGGGGGGAAACAAGAATTTGATATCCCAAAATGAAACCAGATGGATATACCGTTTAGACTCTTTAGTACCCAGAGGGTTAAATGTGGAGATTGATTTAAACAGTTTTTTATCAAATTTTTAATATGTCATTTTTCCTCCTTTTTTCTCCTTTTTACACTTCATACGTTTTTACTATTTTGCCTTATCCCCTGACTACTGCCTCTTTATACATCCCCCTTTTTTGGGATTGTTTTTACATTTTTCATATATATTTTTTTTATACACATACTTGTTAGAAAACATATATGCATCATATAACATATACTCATCAGGTTTAGAGAGATAGGTTACGTGCTTCTAATTTATATACGCATTCGTATTTAAATATTTTTTATATACGCATTGATGTATTAATTTTTTAACCACTCACTTTTATGTGGCTTACAATATTATATATTGCAACCTTTCGTTTTTATTTTCCTCTATTTATATTGTTTATTTCATATGTTGCATACATGGAGGCGCTGCTTCTGGCATTTTCCTATTATTCCCCTAGATGGCGCTTGGGTTAAAACCTTTTCACTTTGTTGTGTACTCAGCTTTCTTTTTTACGTCCGTCCTCCTGGTGCGACTGCTTTGTCCACTTCTGATTGGGTATTGTGGCGCCTCCATGTACTATTTATAGACGTATGGTGTACCAATATGGCCGCGCCTTAGATGACGTCCATGTGACGAAACACGTAAGGCGGGGCATACGTGGTACGCAATACGTCACTTCCGTTCTTTCCGATCTTCCGGTTTTTGCCAGGCCAGCTGTGGAACGCACGCCGTTACCACGCTGATGATACGGAAGACGGTTATAGCTGGTTAGCGGAGCATTGGAGCTCCTTATTTTTAATGAATTATTCAATAAATTATTTTTACTTACGGATTCACGCTATAAGGCTCATCTTTCCTGTATCTATGTGGATGTCTGCCGCTGGGGATTCCTAGAAAGACTTCCATAGAGAGGGGGAAGATTACGGCACCCACCCGAAGGGCTATCCACCATAAGGGGACACCGTTGTTGGATCTAAGCTAACACGCCTGTTACCCCTGCAGGGGTTAGGCGCTCTGGTGAGTGCGGGCACAAGTGGGAGCTGTGAAGGAAGGCGGGGAACACTGAAGAATCATTACTATTAATATATTTTTTTGATCTTATGTATGGATATTACTCACAGACTATATATTTTTTCAGTGTATAGTCATATACACGTGCACATCTAGTTGGACTTTTCCATCACTATTTTTTATACTATCTAGTGTTAATTTAAAAAAAAAAATTTATTCCATTTTTACACATTAATTTTTGATATTCACTTGCTTGAAGCATTTTCTTTGGATTCACATGGGGGTACTTTTTAGTTATTAAATTAGCCCCTTTAGCTATTTAGCACGTCACTTGATATTATTATCTGATGTGGGGATTATCACTGGTATCAAATGTTCATGTTTTTTATTTTTATACATTTCAGATTTACTTTTTAGCACTTTGCACTTTATTGAGAGTTGTTTAGATTTAATAACACAGAGGGTTCACCTTCTATTTTTTATTTATTATTTAATATTTTTTATTTATATATCTTTTACCATTTTTGAACAGCGCCAATTCCCCTGAAATAGATTTTCTTTGTTATAGACCATGTTGCTGCCTGAACCAATACTTTGGCTGTGCTGACCACATCTCTGCCTGCTCCCTGTATTGACCAGGACTTTTAATGGACCATCTTTCTGCCTGCTGCATGGACCAATACTTTGGCTGTGCTGACCATATCTCTGCCTGCTGCCTGTACTGACCCTGAATTATTTATGGACCATATTCTTGTCTGATGTCAGCATGCTGCTTGTACTGACCTTGGCTGTTGCTGACCACGTCTCAGCCAACTTCCTGGACCAATGCTTCAAACCACAGGTAATCTTTTGTTTACCCTTTGTTTAGTGTCCTATACTTCCTGGCCAGTGAACATAGCATTGTGTGGTGGCAGCCGTGCTCCAGTAGGTTAGGCATACTTGGCTTTTAGGAACAAGAACTGCTGTAGGTGAAGCTATACTATTATATATATATCACTGACCACTCTCACAGAGTCACGATTAAAGTACATTTTTTCTATAGAGTGGTGGTTGATTTTTGTGCTACATAGTTTGTAATGTTGGGAGCATAATCTGTTCAGACATTTAAAAGGGTCTTACACACTTGGTATCGCCATACTAAGGAGGAGTAGCAGAATGTATTTTGAGGTGTAATTCTTGGTATATACATGCTGTGTGTTAGAAATATCTTATAAATTGACAACTTTGTTTAACCACTTCCTTACCGGGCCAATTTTGACATTTCTCTCTTCCTGTAAAAATCATATTTTTTTTGCTAGAAAATTACATAGAACCCCCAAACATTATATATGTTTTTTTAGCAAAAACCCTAGAGAATACAATGGCGGTTGTTACAACTTTTTATCTCACACGGTATTTGCGCAGGAATTTTTCGAACGCGTTTTTTGGGGGAAAAAAACAGTTTTGTGTTTTAAAAAAAAACAAAACAGTAAAGTTAGCCCAATGTTTTTGCATATTGTGAAAGATGAAGTTACGCCGAGTAAATAGATACCTAACATGTCACGCTTCAAAATTGCACACGCTCGTAGAATGGCGCCAATGTTCGGTACTTAAAAATCCCCATAGGCGACGCTTGAAATTTTTTTACTGGTTACATGTTTTGAGTTACAGAGGAGGTCTAGTGACAAAATTATTGCTCTCGCTCCAACGTTCGCGGCGATACCTCACATGTATGGTTTGCACACCGTTTTCATATGTGGGCGGGACTTACGTATGCGTTCGCTTCTGCGTGCGAGCACACGGGGACAGCGGCGCTTTAAAAATTTTTTTTTTTTTTTTTTATTGATAATTATATATATATTTTTTTTTTTTTACACTTTTTTGAAAAAAAAATTTTTTTGATCACTTTTATTCCTATTACAAGGAATGTAAACATCCCTTGTAATAAGAATATAACATGACAGGTCCTCTTAATAGTGAGATATGGGGTCAATAAGACCCCATATCTCACCACTAGGCTGGGAAGCCTGAAATAAAAAAAAAAAATAAAACGATCGCCGCTTCCTAGCCGAAGCGGCGCCGTTTTTTTGAATGGAGAGGCCGGGCGTGACGTCATAACATCGCGCCCGGCCTCCGATGATCATAGAGACTCCGGCGACCATCTGGTCCGCCGGAAATCTCTATGATCTACATCCGGCGCCGGCGGATCTGCTCTCCGCCTCACCGATCGTAACGGTGAGTCGGAACAAGCACCGGAGGGCGGCGGGAGGGGGGGGACGTCCCCTCTCGCCTCCCATAGGAACGATCAAGCGGCGGAACGGCCGCTATGATCGTTCCTATGGTGTAGAGATTCGCCGGCTGAAACCGGCAATATCAGAATGATGTCTGTAACTACAGGCATCATTCAGATATACCCACTCAAAGCCCAGGACGTCATATGACGCCCGTGGGCGGGAAGTGGTTAAAAAAAAATACATTTTCAATTTCTTTGCACTTTTTCCAAAAACATGTGGAAAAAAAATTACATGTTTAAACCTTGTATGCCTCATAGAAAATACATTGGGGTGTTTGCTTTCCAAGATGGGGTAATTTTGTGGGTAATTCCTTTGCCCTGGTGCTCCAGGGCCATCAAAAATGTGATAGGTTGTCAGGTATTTTGATGTGTTATTTATGCCAATAGAATGTCTGAAGGTGCTACTTTAATGTTGGGCCTCTCTATGTGGCCAGGCTGTGAAAAAGTGTCACACATGTAGTATTGCCATACTCAGGAGGAGTAGCAAAATGTATTTTGGGGTGTAATTCTTGATATGTACATTCAGGGGTAGTGTGGGGTGTGCAAAGGTAGGCAGAGAAGGAATTACAGTTTGGGTGCACAGGTGAGCAAGGAGAGGGTGTATAGAGGTAAGGAAGGTGGGTGCAAAGATGAGCAGAGGAGGCAAGTAGAGTTAAAGGGGTGGAGGGTTGGAGTGGAGAGGATGGGGAGGTTTGGCGTACAGAGGTTAGCAGGGGTTTTAGAATGCAATGGTGTACTGACAGGGTGGATAAAGATGTAGGTCAAGTGTTGGGCAGCCCATTCAGTTCAATGGGCTGCTCTATGCGCTAGAAATGCGGGAGAACGTCCCTAATGCTTTTTCAAAACCACAGCACATGTCAGCAGATGTGTGAGGGTGTCATTAACAATTAATAGCAATGCTGTGTATCTGCTAAAGGGCAGCACGTTTCTGTGGTGTCAGGAAAGCAATTTTACATGCGTTTCTGACACACACAAATGTGAATGCAGTCTAAATGTCTCAGTTACATTGGTGGTCAGTATAAATCTTCTAATTACATTGGGGCCTGGTGTACAATCCTTTCATTCACACTAGTGGCCAGTGTGAAGGTCCCCCTTACATTAGTGGTCAGTGTAAATCCCTCCTTACATTGGTGGTTACTGTGAATGTTCCTATTACATTAGTGGTCAGTGTAAATCCCCTTTACATTGGTGGTCAGTGTAAATCTTCTTATTACATTGGGGCTTGGTGTACAATCCTTTTATTCACACTAGTGTGAATGTCCCTTCTACAGTAGTGGTCAGTGTAAATCCCTCCTTACAATGGTGGTTACTGTGAATGCTTCTATTACATTAGTGTTCAGTGTAAACCCCAATTACATTGATGGCCAGTGTTGAAACTGCTCTTTATAATGGTAATCGGTAACAAAATCAGCATTGCCATTGATCACACCCTCCCCTCCCCCCAGCACTGCCATTGTTCCCAGAAGTTCTAGAATCCCTGGGAGTTTTCAATCTATTGATGGGTCCCCTCATCACTCCAGTCCATGGTGTGCAGGCAGTGAGGAGATAATGTTCTGTAACCTCTAATAACTAATCAGTGAGCAGTAATGATGTGCAGTAAGCTCTAGCAACCAATCAGTGAGCAGGATTGATTTACAGTAATCTCTAGCAACCAATCAAAAAGCAGAAATCATGTGCTGTAATCTTTAGCAACTAACCAGTGAGCCGCAATGTGTGCTGTAACCTCTAGCAACCAGTCAGTAAGCAGTAATGATATGCTGTAACCTCTGGCAACCAATGGCAAGCACTGCCTGATCTGATTCAGTAAACTGATTTTCAGTTTATTGTATGTCTCAGAGCAGGTGAAGAGTGAAATTGCATGGAGGGGAGAGGGGCCCAAGAAAATGTTTGCCCAGGGTCCAATCAATATTAACTGCTTCAGATCCGGGCCATTGCCAAATGACGGCAACAGCGCGGATCTGAATTGCCGGGACTACGTCCATTGACGTCGTCCCGTGCACGAGCGGCCTGCGCGCCCCCTGCAGGGCGCGCGCGGCGCGCTCGGTGATCAGCGAGTCTATGAGACTCGCCTGATCACAGATCAGAGTAAGGGGTTGGTCCCAACCCCTTACCACATGATCAGCTGTCAGCCAATGACAGCTGATCATGTGATGTAAACAGAGCCGGTAATCGGCTATTTTTCCTCCTCGCGCTGACAGCGTGAGGAGGAAAAAAAAACCCGATCACCGGCGGCCGTGATCGGGACATCAGTCCCGATCACGGCGATCTTACAACAAAAAGCAATAGGCAGCAGTGCTGCCTACCAGTGCCCACCATATTAACCCATCAGTGCCCACAGTGCCATCAATCAGCGCCACCCATCAGTGCCCACAGTGCCACCCATCAGTGCCCACAGTGCCACCCATCAGTGCCCACAGTGCCACCCATCAGCACCCACATCAGTGCCACCCATCAGCACCCACATTAGTGCCACCCATCAGCACCCACATCAGTGCAACCTATCAGTGCCCATCAGTGTCACCTACCAGTGCCCATAAGTGCCCATCAGTGCCACCCATCACTGCCCATCAGTGCCACCCATCACTGCCCATCAGTGCCACCCATCAGTGCCCCTCATCAGTGCCCCCCCATCAGTGCCACCTATCAGTGCCACCTATCAGTGCCACCTATCTGTGCCACCTATCTGTGCCACCTATCTGTGCCACCTATCCGTGCCGCCCATCTGTGGCCATCAGTGCCGCCTTATCTGTGCCCATCAGTACCGCCTTAACTGTCCCCATCAGTGCCGCCTTAACTGTGCCTATCAGTGCCGCCTTAACTGTGCCTATCAGTGCCGCCTTATCTGTGCCTATCCGTGCCCATCAGTGCAGCCTATCAGTGCCCACCAGTGCCGCCTCATCAGTGCATATCAATGAAGGAGAAAAATTACCTGTTTGCAAAATTTTATAACAAACTATTAAACATGATTTTTTTTTTTTTCAAAATTTTCCATCTTTTTTTGTTTGTTTAGCAAAAAATAAAAACCCCAGCTGTGATTAAATACCACCAAAAGAAAGCTCTATTTGTGGGAAAAAAATGATAAAAATTTCATTTGGGTACAGTGTTGTATGACCGCGCAATTGTCATTCAAAGTGCGACAGCGCTGGAAGCTCAAAATTGGTCTGGGCAGGAGGGGGGTTTAAGTGCCCAGTAAGCAAGTGGTTAAAGACAGCCCTGAGCACACAGTGCAGGAAATCTGCATTCTGTGTGTGTTTCCTGCACTGCATTCAAAACGCACTGCAGTTGCAATCTGCCGTGGGTGTCAATGTTAACTCAATGACACCCCAAACGTAGATAGCAAATGTAATGTGTTTGCCTGCACTAGATTGTATGGTACAGTAGTACCATACCATGTGATCCAGTTCCTGTGCATTTTATAACTCTTTGTGCGGTCTGGCATGATTTCAGCCCATTCAAATGAATGGGCTGAAATTGCACTGCACCAGGAACGCATGTGAATTACACAGGAATGCACAGTGTGTTCCTGTGCGATTCATGGTGTGAACTGGCCCTGAGTCCTGGAGGCCAATGCTGCCACCACCTGGTTCCACTAAGTTGGCTGGCAGGGGGCACTAATGTGGGCACGATTGTCCCACATCTGTACTTCTCTAACAGGGTGCCCAGATGCCTTGTTTGTCCCCCGTGTAGAAGCCAGCATCTCTTTGATTTGGGGGGGGGGCGCTATAAGGGTATTATATGTCTTAGGGGGTTCTTTGGGAGGAGAGAGGACCTGTGTCTGTGGGGGGGGGGGGGGGTCAGATTTATTATCCCTCCTAGCACAAGTCATTTCTCCTCTCAAAACTCCCCCTAGGACATACAGGTACCCTCTTAGCCTCCCCTCCCCCCAAATCACTGCAAGTATTTAATTCTAGCTTGTCTCCCTCACCCTCCTGCTGTGTTTTCTCTCTCTCTCTCAATCCCCCCTCCCCTGCAAGTGTCATCCATATTGTATTTAATCATCACAGACATCAGCGTGGAGCATGCTCGGCGCTGTCTCTCCTCCTCCTCCCGGGCTCCTCCTGTCTGTGTACTGGAATACATCACAGCCGAGGAGGAGGAGACTGTGGCTTCAGTCCACTCTGTAAAAGGCGGCCTGTGTGCAGGGATTGGCAGAGATGCCAGGTGCAGAGCCGAGATCATGGCACGTGGGACACCAAACATCCGGCACAAGCTGCCGGGCATATGACAGTAGTGCCCACACTAGCGCCCTCCTGCCAGGCAAGTGACTGGAGCCAAGTGCCAGAATTCGTTCTGTTACTTGGCTCTGCCCCAGGATTTGCGGGGGCCCCAGGACTGATTCATAAGGTATGGGAATTTACCGCCCCCCCCTCCCCACCCCGGCTGCCTGAGCTGCCTTATGGTGGAGCCAACCCTGCCTCCAGCTGTTATCTCAGAGAGCCAATAGATCAGGGTGCGACTTCTGTTGGACAGGGAGAGGCCTCCGCTCTGACACACAACTGATAGAGAGCTCCACCCTAGGCTTTACATCTATTGCAACTTCTTAAAAGGGGTTGTGCTGTCAATCTTAGAGCATAGCTCAGAGGGACTCAGAAGTCAATGCTGTTTGCTGTCCTGATGATATGACAAGAACAAAATGATTATGTGAAAGACTATTATTTCTGCTAAACATAAAAAATAGCCCAGTCTGCTTTCAGCCTTTAAATCTGTGCCACAAAGCTTTCCCATTCCAGTGGCAAGACAGAGTTTTACCATACCTAGGAATTTTCCTCACTGCGTCTTATTCGTCGTTATACTCAGCTAATTATCCCACCTTTTTCCATCACTTGAATGAGCTCCTCTCGGACTGGTCGCTACATGATCTTTCGTGGTTTGAGAAAATATCTACGGTCAAAATGACCCTGCTACCTAAGTTGCTTTACCTGTTATGCTCTTTACCAGTTCCCCTTAATAGGGCTGATTTAGTACAATTCCAATCAAAAGGTATTAAGTTCACCTGGGGCCCTAAGGGTCCTAGATTACCTCAAGCCGCTCTATAAACCCCAAACATTAGGGGGCCGGGTGTTCGACCTCTGGACATACTATAAAGCAGCGCAACTTATGCAGTTATCGGTAATATACTCAAGGCGGGAACACCCTGATTGGGTGTCTCTGGAAAGACCAGCTATTCCATCCCATACTATCGATTTTCTGCTCTAGCGTTCTTCTACAATAAATCTAAAGTAAAGCTCAACCTCCCATTATGGCGCCTACCCTTTTTCATTTCTTTGCGCTTTAGGATCGCATTCGCAATAACCCAGCGTTGGTTTCTGGCTTCACTCCCCTAGATCACTTATTCCATAACCTAGCCTTCCCTCCAGGCATGGAAATCAAATCTTTTTATGGTGGACAAAGGGCCCTTTAACCTTTCCCACTGCACTACTGCTTTAGAGATGCCTCCCATCGAGCGGTTTAATTTTTTCCAAATTACATAGTTAGTCTGGTTGAAAAAAGATACAAGTCCATCTAGTTCAACCAATAAAAAATCAAAAAATCATACAATCCTATACCCACAGTTGATCCTGTAAATTCTTGGGCTGTCTTACATGAACTGCACGTTTGAGATCTCCCCAGAGTGGCTCAATGATATTGAGGTCAGGAGACTGAGATGACCACTCCAGAACCTTCACTTTATTCTGCTGTAGCCAATGACAGGTCGACTTGGCCTTGTGTTTTGCATCATTGTCATGTTGGAATGTCCAAGTACGTCCCATGCGCAGCTTCCTGTCTGATGAATGCAAATATTCCTCCAGTATTTTTTGATAACATACTGCATTCATCTTGCCATCAATTTTGACCAAATTTCCTGTGCCTTTGTAGATCACACATCCCAAAAACATCAGTGATCCACCTCTGTGTTTCACAGTAAGAATGGTGTACCTTTCATCATAGGCCTTGTTGACTCTTCTCCAAATGTAGCGTTTATGGTTGTGGCCAAAAAGCTTTATTTTGGTCTCATCACTCCAAATGACTTTGTGCCAGAAGGTTTGAGGCTTGTCTCTGTGCTATTTGGCGTAAGCGGGATACTTTGTGGCATTTGCGTAGTAATGGCTTTCTTCTGGTGACTCGACCATACAGCCCATCTTTCTTTAAGTGCCTCCTTATTGTGCATCTTGAAACAGCCACACCACATGTTTTCAGAGAGTCCTGTATTTGACCTGAAGTTATTTGTGGGTTTTTCCTGGCACTTGTGGCTGAAATTTTAGTTGGTCTACCTGACCGTGGTTTGGTTTCAACAGAACCCCTCATTTTCCACTTCTTGATTAGAGTTTGAACACTGCAGATTGGCATTTTCAATTCCTTGGATATCTTTTTTATATCCTTTTCCTGTTTTATACAGTTCAACTACCTTTTCCCGCAGATCCTTTGGCAATTATTTTGCTTTCCCCATGACTCAGAATCCAGAAACCTCAGTGCAGCACTGGATGAAAGATGCAAGGGTCTGTCAGGAGTCCAGAAACTCATTGACCTTTCATACACACTAATTACAAGCAAACATATCACAGGTGAGGATGGTTACCTTTAACCTGTTCCTGACCAGCCGCCGCAGTTGTTCTGTGGCAGAAGGACACGGGCAGGTGAATCACTGTCATACTACAAATCCGATCATCGCGGCCGCGATGATCGAATTCGATCCAGAACCGATGAATCTCCAGGCCCAGGCCAATGAAATCTGGCCTGGACTTGGTGATCGGTCCTGGCGAATGAGATCCTTCCCCTGTCGTGTAACTGTAAACACTGATAGGGGAAGTGATGTCATCTGTCCTTGTGCAGTGGCGTAGCGTTGGGGGTGCGGGGGGTGCCGTGGCCCCGGGCGCAACATTTAGGGGGGCGCAATTTCGTGCCAGTAGTATCACTACTGGCTGCCTCCTCCTAATTTAATTTCCTGTGTCCCCCGTGCTCCGCCGCCATGTCCAGTGTTTGGCGCCCTGTGATTGGGCGTATGGGGGTCATGTGCGGCATGGGGCTGGCCTATCCACGATCACGGTTGCTCCTGAAGTCCCGCCACCGCACATGACCCCCATACGCCCAATCACAGTGCGCCGGGAAACACCGAATATGGCGGCCAGAGCGCAGGGGAGACGAGCACTGGAGAGTGTGAGCCGCCGGGGCCGCTGTCTTCTTCTCCTCCTCCTCCTATCCTCCAGACCGATGCAAGACAAGAAGGTGAGGAAGGGGGGCGGGGGGGAGAGAAGAGGCAGGCGCCGTATATGTAGTGTCAGTATAGGAAGATTAGGCAGGACAGTATAGTGTGTAGTGTAGTGGTCAGTGTAGTATAGTGGTCAGTGTAGTGTAGTGGACAGTGTAGTGGTCAGTGTAGTGTAGTGGACAGTGTAGTGGTCAGTGTAGTATAGTGGACAGTGTAGTATAGTGGTCAGTGTAGTGTAGTGGACAGTGTAGTGGACAGTGTAGTATAGTGGACAGTGTAGTGTAGTGGACAGTGTAGTGTAGTGGTCAGTGTAGTGTAGTGGTAAGTGTAGTGTAGTGGACAGTGTAGTGTAGTGGACAGTGTAGTATAGTGGTCAGTGTAGTGTAGTGGACAGTATAGTGTAGTGGTCAGTGTAGTGTAGTGGACAGTGTAGTGGACAGTGTAGTGTAGTGGACAGTGTAGTGGTCAGTGTAGTGGTCAGTGTAGTGTAGTGGTCAGTGTAGTGGACAGTGTAGTGTAGTGGACAGTGTAGTGTAGTGGTCAGTGTAGTGTAGTGTAGTGGACAGTGTAGTGTAGTGGACAGTGTAGTATAGTGGTCAGTGTAGTGGACAGTGTAGTGTAGTGGACAGTGTAGTGTAGTGGACAGTGTAGTGGTCAGTATAGTGTAGTGGTCAGTGTAGTGTAGTGGTCAGTGTAGTGGACAGTGTAGTGTAGTGGACAGTGTAGTATAGTGGTTAGTGTAGTGTAGTGGACAGTGTAGTGTAGTGGACAGTGTAGTGTAGTGGTCAGTGTAGTGTAGTGGACAGTGTAGTGGTCAGTGTAGTGTAGTGGTCAGTGTAGTGTAGTGGACAGTGTAGTGTAGTGGTCAGTGTAGTATAGTGGTCAGTGTAGTGGTCAGTGTAGTGTAGTGGTAAGTGTAGTGTAGTGGACAGTGTAGTGTAGTGGACAGTGTAGTATAGTGGTCAGTGTAGTGTAGTGGACAGTGTAGTGTAGTGGTCAGTGTAGTGTAGTGGACAGTGTAGTGGTCAGTATAGTGTAGTGGTCAGTGTAGTGGTCAGTGAAGTGTAGTGGACAGTGTAGTGAACAGTGTAGTGTAGTGGACAGTGTAGTGTAGTGGACAGTGTAGTATAGTGGACAGTGTAGTGTAGTGGTCAGTGTAGTGTAGTGGACAGTGTAGTGTAGTGGTCAGTGTAGTGTAGTGGACAGTGTAGTGGTCAGTGTAGTGTAGTGGACAGTGTAGTATAGTGGTCAGTGTAGTGTAGTGGTAAGTGTAGTGTAGTGGACAGTGTAGTATAGTGGACAGTGTAGTATAGTGGTCAGTGTAGTGTAGTGGACAGTGTAGTGTAGTGGTCAGTGTAGTGTAGTGGTCAGTATAGTGTAGTGGACAGTGTAGTGTAGTGGACAGTGTAGTATAGTGGACAGTGTAGTGTAGTGGTCAGTGTAGTGTAGTGGACAGTGTAGTGTAGTGGTCAGTGTAGTGTAGTGGACAGTGTAGTGGTCAGTGTAGTGTAGTGGACAGTGTAGTATAGTGGTCAGTGTAGTGTAGTGGACAGTGTAGTGTAGTGGACAGTGTAGTATAGTGGTCAGTGTAGTGTAGTGGACAGTGTAGTGTAGTGGTCAGTGTAGTGTAGTGGACAGTGTAGTGGTCAGTATAGTGTAGTGGACAGTATAGTGTAGTGGACAGTGTAATGTAGTGGACAGTGTAGTGTAGTGGACAGTGTACTCTAGTGGTCAGTGTAGTGTAGTGGTCAGTGCAGTGGACAGTGTAGTATAGTGGACAGTGTAGTGTAGTGGTCAGTGTAGTGTAGTGGACAGTGTAGTATTGTAGTCAGTATAGTGTAGTGGACAGTGTAGTGGTCAGTGTAGTGTAGTGGACAGTGTAGTATTGTGGTCAGTATAGTGTAGTGGTCAGTGTAGTATAGTGGACAGTGTAGTGTAGTGGTCAGTGTAGTATTGTGGTCTGTATAGTGGTCAGTGTAGTGTAGTGGTCAGTGTAGTGTAGTAGACAGTGTAGTATAGTGGTCAGTGTAGTGTAGTGGACAGCATAGTGGTCAGTGTAGTGTAGTTCTCAGTGTAGTGGTCAGTATAGTGGACAGTATAGTGTAGTGGTCAGTATAGTGGACAGTATAGTGGTTAGTGTAGTGGTCAGTGTAGTGTAGTGGACAGTGTAATGGTCACTGTAGTGTAGTTCTCAGTGTAGTATAGTGGTCAGTATAGTGTAGTGGACAGTGTAGTTCTCAGTGTAGTGGTCAGTGTAGTGTAGTGGACACTATAGTGCTCAGTGTAGTATAGTGGTCAGTGTAGTGGTCGACAGTATAGTGGTCAGTGTAGTTCTTAGTGTAGTGGACAGTATAGTATAGTGGTCAGTGTAGTTCTTAGTGTAGTGGACAGTATAGTATAGTGGTCAGTGTAGTGTGTAATGGTCAGTATAGGAATCCGGTAGGTCAGTACTATTGTATTTGAAGGGACTCGGGGAGTGATAAAAGTCTGCAGGTTAGGGGGGGGGGGGGCGCAAATTACTTGCCTTGCCCCGGGTGCTGACAACCCACGCTACGCCACTGTCCTTGTGTCATTCTTTTCCGTTCCAGACCGAGGAGAGATAACATCTAACAGTGAGTTGCACAACACTACACTGACACCAGGTCACGTAGGCACACAATTCACCCCCCATCACCCCCCAGTTAATCCCTTCACCACCTGTCACTGTGTCACCCAGTACAGCATTCAGATTTTTTTTTGATCGCTGTACTGGTGTCATTAGTGACAAAAATCAGCGTTAGGGTAATTAGTCATAGGTCTAGGGACCCCCCCAACCCCCCCAATAAATGTTTAACCCCTTGATTACCCCCTGTCACCTGTGATCACTGTATAAGTATCACGGGTGACGCAGCTTAGCTAGTTTAATTCTTATAGCGTCAGGGCACCCGCCATATATTACCCAATAAAGGTTTAACCCCCTGATCAGCTGGCTGGTGATCAAAGTTAGGTTTTAGCTTCAGATAGGGTCTGCATCGCCCCGGGCAGCGTCAGATTAGTGCCAGTAGCGCTAACACCCACACACGCACCATACGCCTCCCTTAGTAGTATAGTGTCTGAACGGATCGATATCTGATCAGAACTATATTAGCGTCCCCAGCAGTTTAGGGTTCACAAAAATTCAGTGTTAGGTTGATCAGCCCAGATACCTGCTAGCACCTGCGTTTAGCCCCTCCGCCCAGCCCAGCCAAGCCCATCCAAGTGCAGTATCAATCGATCACTGTCACTTACAAAACACAACACATATAACTGCAGCGTTCGCACAGTCAGGCCTGATCCCTGCGAACGCTAGCAGTTTTTTTGGTAGCGTTTGAATCAGTCGCTGACAGTCAGGTGCTTTTTTTCTTATGAGTCTCACTACTGTACCAGTAAATTTAGAGACCAAAATGTCAAATCGAAGGTACAGTAGTGAAGAGGCCTACACATTTCTGAGCATGACAGATAGTCAAGAGGAAGTCGCTGATCTGTCACATTCAGGCACAGAATACGAACCTGTAGATAGCAGCGGCACCCTGACAGATATCTCTGACGACGGAGTTGTGGTCCCTGCCAAGGTCAGGCGTTCCAGACCCCGTTCTTCTGCTGTCGTTGAGGTGCAAGAACCGCAGGTCCCTCGTATGGAGCAGAGAGCCAGTACTAGCGCCGCTCATCCTTCTGGTGAACTGGCAAGCACCAGCGGCCTAGTATATCCTTGTCGTACATCCAGCACTGCAGTAACACTTGGTGACGTGGTGAGTCCCATAAGTGCAGTTCAAGCTGGCGAGATGGCGAGCACGCGTAGTGTCCCCCTGCCACCAAGAAGAACACAAAGACAGGCTGTCGAGCCCATAGTGCCC
Organism: Lithobates septentrionalis; assembly: GCA_037952835.1. Classification (NCBI taxonomy): domain Eukaryota; kingdom Metazoa; phylum Chordata; class Amphibia; order Anura; family Ranidae; genus Lithobates; species Lithobates septentrionalis. The sequence continues at coordinate 422,194 of JBBDGP010003349.1, forward strand.
TTCCTGCTGCATTCGCCAATCCTAATTGGAAACCCATCACTTCTGCAGCACCCGTACTTCCCCCATTCACTGGCCAACCTGGAATTCAGCTGGAAACAGTTGATTTTACGTCACTTGATTTTTATTCGCTTTTTCACTAATTGGAAACCCACCATTTCTGCAGCACCCGTACTTCCCCCATTCACTGGCCAACCTGGAATTTAGGTGGAAACAGTTGATTTTACGTCACTTGATTTTTATTCGCTTTTTCACCGAAGATCTCTATAGATCTATTGTGGACCAAAGCAATTTATATGCTGGTCAATTAATTGCCGCTAACCCCCAGCTGACCCTTGCCAGAGAATGGAAACCAATTACGGTTTCGAATTTAAGACCTTCCTGGGCCTATCCCTCCCATAGTGAGTTGCGGTCATATTGGTCCACTGACCCAATTCACCATATGCCCGCGTTCTCTGCCTCCATGACCAGGAAACAATACGAACAGATCTTGCTGTTCATGCATTTCAAGGATAATGAACTTTGTCGTCCTCGGGGTGACCCTGAATTTGATTGGCTCTACAAAATTCGCCCCCCTCTTAAACCACTTCAAACAATGTTTTGCAGCCTTGTTTACTCCCCATCAAGTGGTCTGTGTTGATGAGTCCCTGATTACGTTTTCTGGCTGCTTGTCATTCAAACAGTATCAAGCATGCCAGATACGGGGTCAAGATGTATAAGCTCTGTGACAAGGCCACAGGCTATACATATATTGTAACGAGCCCCTTTGCTCGCTCGGTTCCACTCTCCCGACACTCCTCTGCTGCTATAGAATCAGACTGCAGATCGCAACATCTGATTGCTCGGTCATCTGATGCTCTGGGATTAGAACTACAGCTCTGTGCCATTCTAACCCAGTTGTGATAGCTCAGAACAAACACCAGGCAGGCTGTATTTAAGTTCAACCAGGAATCTCTCTTTATTGACTGGAAGTCTTATTTATACAATAAAAGAGAAGGTGCAGGCCTCCTGCTCATATTACTCTAACAATACAGCTGTAACCTAATTAACCTAATTAACCTAATTAACATGAGCTAATTAACTAATCCCTTTAGACAGCCTAGATGACTCAGACATGACCTTTAGGCCAGACTGGCCATCTTGTAGTTCAGAAAATCCAATCAACATTATCACAATCAACATAGACTCTTCTTCACACAATAGCAGAGTTAGTTAACACAAACAACAATGGGGATCTAATGACTCTTAGATCCCATAGTAGACTTATTTACAATACACATTTTAGCAGACAACAGACAGACAGGTGTTGGAATTTACATCAGCATCTCCTAACAGTATCTGTCCTAGCATTATGAATCAGCCACTATTTCTAATATGGCAATTCCAGGGTCCCCAGAGTCTGTGTGTCCTGGGGGACCAGGACCTGAATCCACAGTAATACCGCCTCAAGGGTCCCCAGGCATACAGCTCACAAAGAGCACCGTTCCCCCAAATGCTAGGACCCACGATCGATCGGTAAGAGGCTAGCATACAGTCCCCTCCAAAACTCTCTCTCCCGGCTAGGTCTGTCACATTTCTCCCCTTTCAGCAGGAGACTAACACAGGAGGAGACCCCAGAGGGGTTGACTCCGAAGTTAGTCAGTAGTTCCAGTCCTCTAATGCCTGTACCGACACAGTACCTCAAACAAATTGTTCCAAACAAAGCATTACTGACCCAGCCAACCTCTGCCTCTCTCAGAGAACATATCTGCCGCTGGGGAGAGACCTGGACTGGCCCTTCTCCCTGGAGTCCTTTCTGCCACTGGAGAGAAGACAGGGTGTCTGGGCTCACTCCGTCATGCTGTTGGGGATCTGGGCTGACTGCCCAGCATCCCTGGCGTATACAGGTGGAGACTGAAGTCCCATCCACCTTCACAGGAAATCCATCCTCTTTTAGTTGAGGGCAGAGGCCAGCAGTACTCGTCTCTGTTGCCAGCACTTCTGCTGGAAACCCCACACCATCTGCTCCGGCTAACTGTCGGGGAGGGACGACAAACACCTCCTCTCCCTTCTCCCCCTGTATCCTGATCTGCTGCTGGGAAGTGACCACCTCCTTCTCACCCTGAGCCTCCGGAACCGCCGCAGGTGTAGGGCAGAGATCTTGGACCCTCTGTCCGTTTGCCAGCGCTTCAGCTGGGGAAGTTCCTTGTGACTCCACAGATACTGCTGTTGGTGCTGGGCAGAGCATAGTGAAGTTTGGCCCTAATAACAGCTCCTCTTCTGCTGGAGGCTCACCAGGTTGTTCTTCCTCAGCAGAAAAGTCTATCAAATCCCCTGTCTCTGCAACTGGTGTCTGGGGATAAAGGTTCACCATCTCCTCTCCGTGGAACCCAGAAGATGCTATCAGTGCTGGGCAGAGGTTAGCAGAGCTCTGATCTGTTGTCAGCACTTCAGGTTTGCGGACGGCAATCTTCAGATTTTCCACTGCCGATTCTCTGGCATTCTGCTGGACAGGCACATTACTCCATCCAAGATCATCCAATGCAGAAACAGGTTCATCAAGGTCAGTCAGCACTTGCTGCATCCGCCATAAGACCTCCGCCTCCATAGCTGCGGGGGCAGGTTGGCAAAGCACACCGTTACTCTGCCACATTGTCAACTCTTCAGCCAGGATTTCAGAGTTGTCAACTGGTATTTCATGATAGTCCCAGGCAAAGGGAGCACCACCCTGCTGCTGAGCAGAGTCTAACAGCTGTTTGTAGGCGATCTCCAACTCCCATTCCTGAACGGCCAGAAACTCCAAATCTTCCAGTGCCCAGTGCACTTCTGAGACATTCAGTCTCCGCTCTCTGTGCTCCATTATTTCCTCCAAACGCCACTCCCGATCAACTTCCAAAGTCAGGGTCCCTGGACAGCCTCCAGTATAACAATCCCAGGCCATCGTAGTCAAAGCCTTCCGTGGGGCTGTCATCCGCTGTCCATGGGCACACTTGGGCTACATACCACTCAAGGGCTCTGTAGCTCTCGTCCAACCGCATTTCTGCCCAGATCAGCCTGCTTAACTCGGCTGTCCACTCCTGGTTCGGCTGTTCCCCCAAAAACAGCATTCGCACTTGATACTGCGACCAGTACCTCACATGGATGGAGAGGAGAACTTTTCCCTGGTGTCGCTGCTCACGGGCTAGCGCTTCCTTCCAGAGTTCACAGCGGATAGAATCAAACCATCCTAGCAGGACCTGCTCTGATACTGGTCCTCTGTGCTGTATCTCCTTCTCTCGCAAACTCTCTCCCTCACCTCCTCTCCCTCCAACCACCTTAAAGTTACCCGCAGAAACCTACGTCATCTCAACCCTTCTCTTCTCTACTCTGCCATCAACAACCTCTACGACAAAATCTCACCCCTATCCTGCACCAACCTAGCCACTTCTGTGTACAACGCTTCACTTCTAGCCTCACTGAACTCACTAGCCCCCCTCACTACACACAGAATCAAGCCCAGACCCCTTCAACCTTGGCAAACAGATGATACTAGAAGTCTGAAAAAACGTAGTCGTGCTCTGGAGCGCCTGTGGCGTAAGACTAAGTCCCAGAGAGATTTCAACCAATATAAATCTGCCCTCCAAAAATACAATTCCAGCCTCCTCTCTGCCAAGCAGACCTATTTTACCACTCTCATTAGCAACTTATCATCCTGTCCCCATCAACTCTTCTCCACCCTCAACTCTCTACTTCGTCCTCCACCGCCTCCACCCGCCAACTCACTCACTGCACAGGAGATCGCCAATCACTTCAAACAGAAGATTGATACTATTTGCGCTGAGATTTCTACTGTGCCGACACCCTCCACGCTATACACTTCATGCCCACAGGCACAATAATTATTTCCCTCTTTCAACCCCCGCACTACAGACGAAGTTGCTAAACTACTTGCTAATGTCCACCTTACCACCTGCCCTCTGGATCCTGTTCCCTCACAAATGCTACGTTCACCCTCTGGCCCTATACTACACTCTCTAACCCACATCTTCAATCTCTCCCTCTCTTCTGGCATCTTCCCTAACTCTCTAAAACATGCACTTGTCAGACCCATATTTAAAAAGCCCTCACTGGACCCATCCAATCTTAACAACCTACGCCCCATCTCCTTGCTCCCCTTCTTATCCAAACTCCTCGAACGTCTGGTCTACAACCGACTGAGCGTCCACCTCGCTGATAATGGCCTTCTTGATCCCCTTCAGTCTGGATTTCGTCCTCAACACTCCACAGAAACTGCTCTCCTAAAACTAACAAACGATCTACTAATGGCCAAAACCAATCAACACTATTCTGTACTCCTACTCCTGGGCCTCTCTGCTGCCTTTGATACTGTTGACCACCCCCTCAAAAAAATACACGCCTTTGGTCTCCATGACTGTACACTTCGCTGGTTCTCTTCCTACTTATCCAACCGCACCTTTAGCGTTTCTTATAATGCCGCGTACACACGGTCGGACTTTTCGTCTACAAAAGTCCGACGGACGTCGACGGACTAAAGCTGGCTGACAATCCGATCGTGTGTGGGCTTCCCCGGACTTTCAGCGCACTTTTGCAGCCTCAAATCTGACGGACTTTAGATTTAAAACATGCTTCAAATCTTTACGTCGTAACTACGCCGGACCCAGAAATCCGCTCGTCTGTGTGCTAGTCCGACGGACAAAAACCCACGCTAGGGCAGCTATTGGCTACTGACTATCAACTTCCTTATTTTAGTCCGGTGTACGTCATCACGTACGAATCCGTCGGACTTTTTTGTGATCGTATGTAGGCAAGTCCGTTCGCAAGAAAGTCTGCCGCAAGTCCGCTGCAAGTCCGCCAAAAGTCCGTCGAAAGTCTGTCGGACAGGCTGTCGGACTTTTGTAGCCGAAAAGTCAGACCGTGTGTACGCGGCATAACTCTACTTCCTCCTCTCCTCTTCCTTTCTCTGTTGGGGTCCCTCAGGGTTCTGTTCTTGGACCTCTACTATTTTCAATCTACACTGCCTCCCTGGGTCAACTGATAGCCTCCCATGGCTTCCAATACCACCTCTACGCTGACGACACCCAAATCTATTTCTCTACCCCTCAGCTCTCTCCCTCTGTCTCCTCGCGTATCAGTAATTTACTCTCAGATATATCAGTCTGGATGTCTCACCACTTCCTTAAACTCAATCTAGCCAAAACCGAACTTATAATTTTTCCTCCCCCATATGCCTCTTCCCCTGATCTCTCTGTCAAAATCGATGGCACAACTATAAGCCCATCCCCACATGCCAAGGTTCTAGGTGTAGTCCTAGACTCTGAACTCTCCTTCAAGCAACACATCCAATCACTGTCCAAATCCTGCCGCCTCAACCTCCGCAACATCTCCAAAATATGCCCCTTTCTAACCAATGACACAACAAAGCTCTTAATTCACTCGCTGGTCATCTCTCGCCTCGACTACTGCAACTCCCTTCTCATTAGCTTACCTCTACATAGTCTATCACCTCTTCAATCCATTATGAATGCCGCTGCCAAACTCATCCACCTTACCAATCGCTCTGTGTCCGCCACTCCTCTCTGTCAATCCCTCCACTGGCTTCCGCTCGGCCAAAGAATTAAATTCAAAATTCTAACAACTACGTACAAAGCCATCCACAATTTCGCCCCCAGCTACATCACTAGCTTAGTCTCTAAATACCAACCTACTCCCTCTTCGTTCCTCTCAAGACCTCCTGCTCTCTAGCTCCCTTGTCACCTACTCCCATGCTCGCCTCCAGGCCTTTTCCAAAGCCTCTCCAATCCTATGGAACTCCTTACCCCAATCTGTCCGCTTATCTCCTACTTTATTAGCTTTCAGAAGATCCCTAAAAACCCTTCTCTTCAGAGAAGCCTATCCTACCCACACCTAAAAACTGTATTTTCATTTTTCCATCAGCTCATCCCCCACAGTTATTACCTTTTGTTTCCACTTGACCCTACCTTCTAGATTGTAAGCTCTAACGAGCAGGGCCCTCTGATCCCTCCTGTATTGATTTGTATTGTAAGTGTACTGTCTGCCCCATGTTGTAAAGCGCTGTGCAAACTGTTGGCGCTATATAAATCCTGTATAATAATAATAATAATAACCTCCTTCTGAATTCCTCATCCATGGTGGCTGGTATCTCTCCTCTCCTGCTATCCTGCTACCTTGGATCCAGGTGATGGTTTGGATGTGTTCATGGCAAGGAAGCACGATCCCACCATTCCCTCCACGGCTCTCAAGTAAGTCTTTCAGCGTGGCTCTCCTGCAGGCTGGTTTGGAGTGTCCCAGTAACTGGAGAGCAAATCCCACGGCTGCCAACCAATGTAACGAGCCCCTTTGCTCGCTCGGTTCCACTCTCCCGACACTCCTCTGCTGCTATAGAATCAGACTGCAGATCGCAACATCTGATTGCTCGGTCATCCGATGCTCCGGGATTAGAACTACAGCTCTGTGCCGTTCTAACCCAGTTGTGATAGCTCAGAACAAACACCAGGCAGGCTGTATGTAAGTTCAACCAGGAATCTCTCTTTATTGACAGGAAGTCTTATTTATACAATAAAAGAGAAGGTGCAGGCCTCCTGCTCATATTACTCTAACAATACAGCTGTAACCTAATTAACCTAATTAACATGAGCTAATTAACTAATCCCTTTAGACAGCCTAGATGACTCAGACATGACCTTTAGGCCAGACTGGCCATCTTGTAGTTCAGAAAATCCAATCAACATTATCACAATCAACATAGACTCTTCTTCACACAATAGCAGAGTTAATTAACACAAACAACAATGGGGATCTAATGACTCTTAGATCCCATAGTAGACTTATTTACAATACACATTTTAGCAGACAACAGACAGACAGGTGTTGGAATGTACATCAGCATCTCCTAACAGTATCTGTCCCAGCATTATGAATCAGCCACTATTTCTAATATGGCAAATCCAGGGTCCCCAGAGTCTGTGTGTCCTGGGGGACCAGGACCCGAATCCACAGTAATACCGCCTCAAGGGTCCCCAGGCATACAGCTCACAAAGAGCACCGTTCCCCCAAATGCTAGGGCCCACGATCGATCGGTAAGAGGCTAGCATACAGTCCCCTCCAAAACTCTCTCTCCCGGCTAGGTCTGTCACATATAGTTTTATGGTTTACGAGGGAAGAGATAATTACATAGAGCCGGAGAACTGCCCAGACTACATAGAGAGCGCTGGTAAGATTGTGTGGGACTTAGTGTCACCCTTATTCGGAAAGGGGTACCACTTGTATGTAGACAATTATTACATGAGCGTGCCACTTTTTAGTCACTTGTTTGATCATCAAATTGGAGCATGTGGCACCATGCGATCTAATCGCCGGGGCTTTCCCCAGCAGCTTGTAGATTCCCGTCTTAGGCTGGGGGAGAGAGCCTACTTGCAGTGTAATAACTTGCTCACTGTCAAGTGGAGGGATAATAAGAATATTTTCGTTCTTTCCTCCCTTCACGCAGACACGACAGTCCAAATTCCTACGGTGACTGGTGTTGTGGAGAAACCCCTCTGGGAGGGGTGGACCTCAACGACCAGTTGTTGGCGCCGTACCTAATTGCCCGTAAGGCCAAACGCTAGTTCAAAAAAGTGTCTGTTTATTTATTTCAATTGGCTCTGCTGAATGCTTTTGTGCTATACAAAGCTTCAGGACAAACTGGATCCTTCCTTAAATTCCAGGAAGAGATCATCAGAGCCCTTCTGTTTCCAGACGGTGCTTTGGCCCAACTGCCCAATGCAAATGCAGTAAGCCGGCTGCATGAGAGGCATTTTCCGCATGTCCTCTCTGGTACCCCTACCCAAAGAAACCCCCAAAGAAGATAGCGTGTCTGTATAAAGCGTGGATATAGGCATGAAACTCACTATTATTGTCCCTCCTGTCCTGACCATGGTGGTCTTTGCATTGGTGACTTTTTCTAACGCTACCACACACTAGTTGACTATTAGCGTAGGGTACAGCACGACACAGTCATAGGCACACATACACAGGGTCTCAGGGTCTCGAAAGATGTGATGGCCATCACATTTTGATAGACCCTAATCTGCAACATTCAGTTTATATTTTTTTTTACAGTTTTTATAAAAGTGAAAAAAGTGAAAAAAAAAACACACACAAAAACACAAAAAAATAAAAAAGCCAAAAATAGTTGTGGTTGTATTTTTCTTCTCTCTCTCTCTCTATTGTTCTCTCTCTTATGTTCGCTCTCTACTGTCCGCTCACTATTGTTCTATATCTATCGTTCTCTCTCTGTTTTATTTTTACTTTGTTTTATTGTATTTGCTTTGCAGGTCTGGTATGTTACACTGTAATGTTTGTCTTATTGTTAACCATCATTTACTTAGCAGGTACGCCATTCAGCTTCAGCACAGGTTTATTTATCTTGACAGCAACAGCGTTTGCTCCCACGATACATAAAGCAGTGACTCCAGCGCTGTCGGAGGTGATTTCACCACCACAGTTTAAAAAAAGAGTATATATATGCCGAAGCATAGGGGCAAGGGTGGAGGAGCAATTTGCTTCGGCATATATTTTTTTAGGCACAGATTGCAATGTTTATTTTTACTATGTTTTATTGTATTTGCTTTTCAGATATGGTAAGTCGTACTGTTATACTGTAATGTTACTTCATCGCCATTCAGCTGCAGCACAGGTTTTATTTATCTTGACAGCAACAGCGTTTGCTCCCACGATACGTAAAGCCATGACTCCAGCGCTGTCAGAGGTGATTTCACCACCACAGTTAAAACAAAATGGTGCATGTATACCCTTCGTTAGAAGTGGGTGGATGAAGGGCGGTATTCTAATGGTGGGCATACCCACCGATCAATCTCTTTTTTTCGTTCAGCCCACAGGCTGCATGAAAAAAAGAACATTACAATGTATTCCCAACAAGGATCAGCAACGTACTGGTATGTTGCTGGACTTTGAGTGGTTATACCAGAATGATGCCTGCAGGTTTAGGTATGATCTTGGTATCATTCTTTTCAGCCAGCGGTCAGCTTTTATGTAAAAGCAACCCTAGCTTTTTGGGAAAGCATTTTATCACACTGATCTTGGTGTGGTTAGATGCTTTGAGGACAGAGGAGAGATCTAGGGTCTAATAGACCCCAATTTTTTCAAAAATGATTACCTGTCACTACCTATTGCTATCATAGGGGGTATTTACATTCCATGAGATAACAATAAAAAAAAAAAAAAAAAATGAAAGGAACAGTTTAAAAATATAATAAAAAAGCAAAATAAATAATTAAAAAAAAAAAGCACCCCTGTCCCCCCGTGTTCACGCGCAAAGGCGAACGCAAGCGTCGGTCTGGTGTCATATGTAAACAGCAATTGCACCATGCATGTGAGGTATCACCGTGAAGGTCAGATCGAGGGCAGTAATTTTAGCAGTAGACCTCCTCTGTAAATCTAAAATGTACAAAAATTGTAGCATGTAAAGGCTTTTAAAGGCTTTTAAAAATGTATGTAGTTTGTCGCTGCTGCACGTTTATGCGCTATTTTAAAACATGTCGTGTTTGGTATCCATGTACTCGGCATAAGTTCATCTTTTTTATTTCATCAAACATTTGGGCAATATAGTGTGTTTTAGTGCATTACTGTGTGGAAGAAAAAAATGCAACACCTATCATTTTAATCTGTAGGGCCTTTGCTTTAAAAAACATATAATGTTTGGGGGTTCAAAGTAATTTTCTTGCAAAAAAAAAAAACTTTTTCATGTAAACAAAAATTCAGAAAGTTCTTTGTCTTCAAGTGGTTAGAAGAGTGGGTGATGTGTGACATAAGTTTCTAAATGTTGTGCATAAAATGCCAGGACAGTTCAAAACTCCCCCAAATGACCACTTTTTGGAAAGTAGACACCCCAAGCTATTTGCTGATAGGCTTGTTGAGTCCTTGCAATATTTTTTTTTACTCCTCACTACCTATCACAATTTTGAAGGCCATAAAATGCTAAGATAGCACAAACCCCTCCCAAATGGCCCCATTTTGGAAAGTAGACACCCCAAGCTATTTGATGAGAGGCATGTTGAATCCATGTTATATTTTATATTTTACCACAAGTTGTGGGAAAATTAATTATTTTTTTTTGCACAAAGTTGTCACTAAATGATCTATTGCCCAAACATGCCATGGGCATATGTGAAATTACACCCCAAAATACATTTTCTGCTGCTTCTCCTCAGTATGGGGATACCACATGTGTGAGACTTTTTGGGAGTCTAGCCGTGTACAGGACCCCGAAAACCAATCACCGCCTTCAGGCTTTCTAAGGGCGTAAAATGGTGATTTCATTTCCACACTACCTATCACAGTTTCGGAGGCCATAAAATGTCAAGATAGCACAACCCCCCCTCCCCCAAATGACCCCATTTTGGAAAGCAGACACTTCAAGCTTTTTGCTGAGAGGCAAGTTGTGTCCATGGAATATTTGATATTTTGCCACAAGTTTCAGGAAAATTACATTTTGTTTCCTGTTTTTTTTTTAACACAGTTGTCACTAAATGATATATTGTTCAAACATGGCATGGTTATATGTGGAATTATAGCCCAAAATACATTCTGCTGCTTCTACTGAGTATGGAGATACCACATGTGTGAGACTTTTTGGCAGTCTAACCGCATACAGGACCCAGCCCATTGAATATTCATTTTTTTTGTCCCAAGTGATTGAATAATGACAAAAAAAAAAAAAATTACAAAAAGTTGTCACTAAATTATATATTGCTCACACAGGCCATGGGGATATGTGGAATTGCACCCCAAAATACATTTAGCTGCTTCTCCTGAGTACGGGGATACCACATATGTGGGACTTTTTGGGAGCCTAGCCGTGTACAGGACCCCAAAAACTGGCCCCATTTTGGAAAGTAGACACCCCAAGCTATTTGATGAGAGGCATGTTGAGTCCATGGAATATTTTATATTTTGCCACAAGTTGCGGGAAAATGACATTTTTTTTTTTTGCACAAAGTTGTCACTAAATGATCTATTGCTCAAACATGCCATGGGCATATGTGAAATTACACTCCAAAATACATTTTCTGCTGCGTCTCCTGAGTACGGGGATACCACATGTGTGGGTATCCCCATACTCAGCATGGTACCTAGCCGCATACAGGACCCCAAAAACCAATCACCGCCTTCAGAATTTCTAAAGGTGTAGAATTGTGATTTTACTCCTCACTACCTATCATAGTTACGGAGGCCCTGAAATGTCCAGATAGCACAACCCCCCCCCCCCAAATGACCCCATTTTGGAAAGTAGACACCCCAAGGTATTTGCTAAGAGGCATGGGGGGTTATTTACTAAAGGTAAATCCACTTTGCACTACAAGTGCACTGCAAGTGCACTTGAAAGTGCACTTGTAAGTGCAGTCGCTGTAGATCCGAGGGGGACATGAAAGGAAAATAAAAAACAGCATTTTAGCTTGTATATGATTGGATGATAAAATAAGCAGAGCTTCCCCTCATTTCAGATCTACCCCTCAGATTTACAGCGACTGCACTTTCAAGTGCACTTTCAAGTGCACTTGCAGTGCACTTGTAGTGCAAAGTAGATTTGCCTTTCGTAAATAACCCCCATGGTGAGTATTTTGCAGATCTCATTTTTTATTTTTTTTTCAATTTTCAAAACTTTGTGACAAAATGCGAGATCTGCAAAATACTCAACATGCCTCTCAGCAGATAGCTTGGGGTGTCTACTTTCCAAAATGGGGTCATTTGGGTGGGTTTTGTGCTATCTGGGCATTTTATGGCCTCCGAAACTGTGATGGGCAGTGAGGAGTAAAATAAAAAATGTACGCCCTTAGAAAGCCTGAAGGCGGTGATTGATTTTCTGGGTCCTGTATGCGGTTAGACTGCCAAAAAGTCTCACACATGCGGTATCTCTATACTCAGGAGAAGCAGCAGAATGTATTTTGGGGTGTAATTCCACATATAACCATGCCATGTTTAAACAATATATCATTTAGTGACAATGTTGTGTAAAAAAAAAAAAAATGTAATTTTCCTGAAACTTGTGGAAAAATATAAAATACTCCATGGACTCATCATGCCTATCAGCAAATAGCTTGGGGTGTCTACTTTCCAAAATGGAGTAATTTGGGGAAGATTTGTGCTATCTTGGCATTTTATGGCCTTCAAAACTGTGAAAGCCTGAAGGCGGTGCTTAGTTTTTGGGGTCCTGTACGTGGCTAGGCTCCCAAAAAGTCTCACACATGAGGTGTTCCCATACTCAGGAGAAGCAGCAGAATGTATTTTGGGGTGTAATTCCACATATAACCATGGCATGTGTGAGCAATATATCTATATATTTAGTGACAAATTTGTGTAATTTTTTTTGTCCTTTTTCAATCACTTGTGACAAAAAAATAGAATATTCAATGGGCTCAACATGCCTCTCAGCAATTTCCTTAGGGTGTCTACTTTACAAAATGGGGTAATTTGGGGGGGGGGGGGTGTTACTGCCCTGCCATTTTAGCACCTCAAGAAATGACATAGGCAGTCATAAACTAAAAGCTGTGTAAATTCCAGAAAATGTACCCAAGTTTGTAGACGCTATAACTTTTGCGCAAACCAATAAATATACACTTATTGAGTTTTTTGAAGTTGTAATTTTTTCCCACAATTCTTAGCAAAATCAAGATTTAAAAAATTTTTTTTTTCACAAAATTGTCATATTAGCAGGTTATTTCTCACACACAGCATATGCATACCACAAATTACACCCCAAAACACATTCTGCTATTACTCCCGAGTATGGCGATACTGCAAGTGTGAGACTTTTACACAGCGTGGCCACATACAGAGGCCCAACATGCAGGGGAGCACCTTCAGGCGTTCTGGAGCACCCAGGCCAATTCTGACATTTCTCTCCTACATGTAAAAATCATCATTTATTTGCTAGAAAATTACATAGAACCCTAAAACATTATATATGTTTTTTTAGCAAAGACCCTAGAGAATACAATGGCAGCTGTTGCAATTTTTTATCTTGCACGGTATTTGCGCAGCAATTTTACGAACGTGCTTTTTTTGGGAAGAAAAACTGTTTTGTGCTTAAAAAACAAAACAAAACAGTAAAGTTAGCCCAATGTTTTTGCATAATGTGAAAGATGAAGTTATGCCGAGTAAATAGATACCTAACATATCACCCTTCAAAATTGCACATGCTCGTGGAATGGTGCCAAACTTCGCTACTTAAAAATCCCCATAGGCGACGCTTTAAAAATTTTTACTGGTTACATGTTTTGAGTTACAGAGGAGGTCTAGGGCCAACATTATTGCACTCGCTCTACCGATCGCAGCACTACCTCACATGTGTGGTTTGAACACCATTTTCATATGTGGGCGGGACTTACGTATGCATTCGCTTCTGCATGCGAGCACATGGGGACACGGGAAAAAAAAAAATTAAATTTTTTTTTATTGTTAATTTTACTTAATTTTTTTTAGTTTGACATATTTTTCCAAAAAATAAATTTTTTGATCACTTTTATTCCTATTACAAGGAATGTAAACATCCCTTGTAATAGGAATATGGCATGACAGGTCCCCTTTACAGTGAGATATGGGGTCAAAAAGACCCCACATCTCACCTCTAGGCTAGGAATCCTGGATAAAAAAAAAACGATCCTGGCTTCGATCATAGCAGTGAGTCGGTAGAAGCACCTGAGGATGGCGGGAGCAGGGATGTCCCCTCTTGCCTCCCGTAAGAATGATCAAGCAGTGGAACAGCCGCTATGATCATTCTTATGGTGTAGGGAATCGCCGGCTGAAAAAGCTGATATCTGAATGATGCCTGTAGCTGCAGGCATCATTCAGATATCACCGCACAAAGTCAAGGACGTTGCATGATGGCCGGCGGGCGGGAAGTGGTCAAAACGCATTTTTTTTTTAACACAAAGTTGTCCATTTATACAATATTTCTAACACATAGCATGTACATACCAAAAATGACACCCTGAAATAGATTCTTCTACTACTCCTGAGTATGGCGATACCACATGTGTGAGACTTCCACAGCCTGGCCACACACAGAGGCCGAGTACAGCCGAGTATAGCTGAGCATGGCTTAGCATGGCTGGGTATGGCTGAGTATGGCAGAGTATGGCAGAGTATGGCTGGGTATCACCAAGTATTGCAGAGTATGGCTAGGTATGGCAGAGTATGGCTGGGTATCACCGAGTATTGCGGGGTATTGCAGGGTATTGAAGGGTATTGAAGGGTATTGCAGGGTATTGCAGAGTATTGCGGGGTATTGCAGAGTATTGCGGGGTATTGCGGGGTATTGCAGGGTATTGCGGGGTATTGCGGGTTATTGCAGTGTATTGCGGGGTATTGCAGAGTATTGTGGGGTATTGCAGGGTATTGCAGAGTATTGCAGGGTATTGCAGAGTATTGCAGAGTATTGCAGGGTATTGCAGAGTATTGCAGGGTATTGCTGAGCATTGCAGAGTATTGCAGGGTATTGCTGAGCATTGAGGGATGGCTGAGCATGGATGGATGGATGGCTGGATGTGACTGCAATTGTCACAGAGCAGCGCTGTGGGCTCCACACATCCAGCCCACAGCGCTGCTGCCATCCGATCCCTCCCTTTCTCCGCTCACACTGTACCGATCGGTACATCAGAGGGGAGAGAGGAACCAGCGTCATGACATGATGCCGGTTTTTTATATGTGATTGCTCCATCATTTGACGGAGCGATCACATGGTAAACAGCCGCGATCAGTGGCCGTTTACCATGATCCATGACGCGCCGGGTCCTCTGGACCCGGCGGTCACGGATGTTCTTGGGTGCACACCCCAGGGGGCGCGCGAGAGCAGGATTCTGGGAGGACGTCACTGTACGCCCTCCCAGAGTTATCCAACCGCCCTGCAGCCGTCATTTGGATATGGGCCGGTTGGTAACTGGTTAAACGTCCTAATGTACATGGTCACATAGGATAACATTGAGCAGCTTTTACAGACAAAAAGCAAAACTCCTGTAGAAGCAGCGATTTTTAATATGATACAGCCATCAAGATGCAAAGCTTTTCAAAAGATGTTGTCTATTGTCAGATTTGTTTTCCTTTATTTTCACTTGGCAATCCTGCCTGTAACACACATCTGTCCTAGGAAAACAACACTCACTCACTGTATTGTATCTATGGAAGAGCATTGTTGTCACCTTGACCTTAAGCTGCTCATTTGTCATTTGCACTACAGAACACCCCCTTTTCATCTGTATAACATAGTGAGGAGGTGTTCTGTAGTCCACAGTAGTAAAATTGGCAGGGCTGATAACATTGCTTTCAGTGTAGCACAAGCAATGTACACAGGAAGTTACAAATTCACTGAATTTTTGACAAGTTCAACAGGTATATCTGTTCAATACGTGCAAAAAAAAAACACTTTCAGTGGTATATTTAACAGTCTAAAAGAGAGCAAACAAGAAACGTTTGTTGTTAGGGTTTAACTTCTTATTGGTAGTCACCTGGTCTGTAGCACACTGAAATCAATGTGAATCTGTTGTTTTACCTTACATGGGCAAATCACAAGTTTTCTTT
The DNA here is from genome assembly GCA_037952835.1 of Lithobates septentrionalis. Taxonomy (NCBI): domain Eukaryota; kingdom Metazoa; phylum Chordata; class Amphibia; order Anura; family Ranidae; genus Lithobates; species Lithobates septentrionalis. The sequence continues at coordinate 437,764 of JBBDGP010003349.1, forward strand.
AGGGCCTGTTCCCACATGCGTTATTGTGCATTACCACATCACTTGGAAATGCACCTGCTTTATGTGTTGTGCCATTCAGTGAGCATTACCATCCAACACACTGCAGCCCACCACAACGCACATACTATGTGTTGTGGTGTGCTACATTTTAAAAAAGGGCTATGCACATTTTTTCATGTTATGGGGTGTTTATAATGAATGGACTACCTTAAAGCAACTCACATTAACACACTGCAACAGATCATTTTAATGTGAATGGGCTTAGGATGTGCTAGTGAGTAGGGAAAAATAAAAATATAAGGTATAGTTAGAGAAGGGGAATTGTTGGGAAAACCTTTACTATGTCTCTGTGTGTTGCCTAGAATTTCAGCAAGGATTGAAAAAGTGCACTAAGCATCCATGCATTAAACACGCACAAAATCAAATCTTTGTAAAGAATTACAAAACCCCATGGATGTGCCCTAATTTGTGCTACATAGTGTCACAGCCTGTAAAATTTGCATGGCAGTACTGTGTAATATTTAATTTTTTTGTAGCACAAACCGTTTTCTGAACATCTGGGTCAGAAAGCATAGTCATTTTTTTTTTTTTTTGTACAGAATTCCAAAATCATAATTTGCATTGCATTGATTTACAGTGGGTAAAATTGCCCACAAGACTGTTTTTGTTAAACAAACATTGCCATCTTCATCTAGTGTAGCCAGCAAAATATTTGTGTAGAGAAACAGTTTGTACTCTTGATCAAATTTTATTTCTGATTAATGAAATTAATTTATTAAACAACGCTAAAGAAAATTAAATTTCTGCTTCTGATCAAATTTTAAATATTGAAATATTTTATACTGAAAGAATGAAACATTCAAAAATTCTGGTGCTGAAACCGAAAATTCAGGATGCACTTGACCCTAAATCAAAACCAAAATGAACATTTTTTTAAATTTTTTTTTATCTAATTTATGTGGCTGCCTTTTTTGCATTGAAGTCAATGGGACGTGATTTTGCTTTGCAGTCAATAGGGGGGGGGATTGCATTGAAGTCAATGGGACGTGATTTTGCATTGAAGTCAATGGGACGCAATTTTGCATTGCAGTCAATGGGACTTAATTTTGCAAAAAGTCAATGGGACGCAGAATTATCTGCACTTTTTTTTTTCTATCGGCAAAACGCTGATAACTAAATTTTTGGGTGATAATTTTTGGTGGCCAATATATGGGTGCATCCCTACTATAAACTTATGTGGACCTGAACTACAACAGTGATGAGTTATGTTCTAGAAAACATCTTGAAATGTAAAATGAGACTAATCCGAACTGCACAAAGTGATTCAGCAAACGATAAGAGTGACCTCCTGGCTGCCACCAAGCGGACCGGAACTGCCAATGGAAGGGTGCGGTTCCACACTCTCTCCGGAGGCTCCCCTGGCTGCCTAGGCCGTAACACAGACTTGCACTCCTCCGACCGTCTGGGTCACTGCTTCCAGAAAAGGCTGAGGTTCCAAGAGAGCGACCCCGTAAATGATAGATATGGAGTTCTTTGGTGTGATAGAAGGGTCTGGCGCTGTTCCTTTAACTGAATAATAATTCCCTACCTGCGTATCTGTATATCTCTAGTTCAAAACAAGGCATATAAGTGTAAATTCCTAGGTATAAAGAAGACGTGCAGGTATCAGATAGTGGTATCCTTAAAAAATATTGCACATTGTTTTAAACGAGCTATAAATATATATATATAAAAATGATAAACAAGCTATAAATATATAAAAATAATAATGATGGTGTCAAATCCCATACACGGTGTTGCTGGTTTATATTCCAAATAACATAAAGTGTGGGGGGGGGGGTGAAGGTGGGGAAGGGAGGGGGGGGGGAGGGGGAAAAAAAGGGGTGTGGGAGATCAACCCCTGGTAAAGGAACTGAAAGGTGTTTAAAATCACTCCTAATAAAGTGCAAACGTGCTGGCAAAGTTCAAAGAAAGTCCTTATTGTGTAATAAACTTGTTGTCAAATTCGTTTAAACCCTTAATGGTATAATATCTTGGTATATGTCTTTGTGCAGTATCTTGGTGCATGTGATGTTGTGATTATGATCCTTCAGTAGTTTTAAAATCCTTGCTCTGAAAGTGCAGCCACTCACCGGATCACTTCACCCCTGCAGGGGTATCAGGCAGTTACAGTTTTGCGCCACTGTAGGGCAATCACTGGCAGACTCAGGATCGTGATGTATCATATACATATATTTTCTTAGATATGGAGTTCTCCCCAAGTTCTGCCCAAGCGCAGAGGTGACAAACTGTGGCAGTTTCTCCCTGGCACCCCTCCTGCTACCTCATCACGGATCCTCTACCTCCTGCATATACAAGCAGTCACCATGTTAGCCTACAGTGCCTTCCTATGCTGACTATGTTTCTCAGGATGAATGCTGCCTTTTTCCCTGCAGCTTACAGAAGTACTAACCTACTGTACCCGGCCCTCCTGTACTGGACCTTTTCATAATCCTAATTGTTGTGCCTACTAAACTATGGAAGGCCTGGTGCTATTTATATATCATCTTACATGCATTAGACTCCTATCCTGGAATGGAACCCTTTACTGTTATTTTTCTGTTTAGAGAGCAAAGCCGGATTCCACATTACCCTCATACCAGTTCTAACCTCACTTGAGTGTGTTGTTTGTTTGTTTTTTTCTTCTCTTTTTGGTTTAGGGATCCAAGGCTCGCTATGTTTGGGATGGCCGAGCAGGGAGGGTGGAATGGGATTTCTCTTTTTTTTTTGTTGTTTTTGTTGCCTTTGATAGGTTTTTTTACACTTTGGCTTTTCATGAATATATGTGCTTCCTTTGATTTAAATAATGCCTTACGCTTGATCTCATACGTCTATGCTCTTATATGTGATGTGTGGCATGACCTCCAATGTTACGTTTATGTTTTCTACTCCCCTGATGCTAGTTATGTACTGCTTGACTCGCTATGACACAACAGTTAAAGATAAATTCATGGAATACTAGGGGGTTGAATTCCCTCCAGAAGCGGTCCCTATTTTTTTTAGTCTTGAAAAAACACTGTCCCCACATCATCTGCCTCCAAGAAACGCATCTTATTGGTTCAAAGGTGAGGGCACTTAAGCGACCATGGCGAGCTCATCAGCTAGACCTATCATGCTACCCATACGGCCTACTCTAGAGGGGTCTCTATTTTGCTGGCAAAAAATCTCTCCCTGCGGAGATATTACAAATTAAATCAGATCCTGAAGGAAGGTACATTGTACTTATAATACAAATTGCCTCTGTGACGCTCACCTTGGTGAATGTTTATGCCCCCCCCTCCATTTTCCGCAGATGTGCTAACCAAATTGTCACTTATGCTTTTATCCATGTCCCCTGGCCCTCTTCTTTATGTAGGAGACTTTAATGCTGTAATGAACCCGACCATGAACCGCTTGGGGGTGGGGGTAGATTGTTTACCTCCTTTACTGACTGGCCCCAGGTCCACGGGCTCACTGAGATATGGCGTTGGAAACACCCGGATGTAAGTCAATACTCCTGCCACTCGGGCTGTTTCCACACCATGTCTCGCATAGATCTGGCATTTGTTACACGGGACACTCTCCCATTTGTCTCTGCTGTATCATACCTACTTAGGGGTGTGTCTGACCACGCCCCCCTGTCTGTAGATCTCTATATTCTTCCAGGTTCAGGCCAGACTATGTGGCGCCTGAATTCACATTGGCTAGAGGATGAGGTGGTATTGGGGGAATGCAAGGGTACTGTTGAGTATTGGAATAAGAACTCAGGTACAGCTGACCCACTAACAGAATGGGAGGCCTTTAAGACCACATTGAGGGGTACTTTTATGTCCATTACTGGCATTTTACGTAAAAAATACTCAACAACATACTGTGGAATTGGAGACAGCTATGACCTCTGCAGAATCTGCCTATGCCACTGACCCCAGTCCCACTACATGGGACACTTGGTTACAGTGCCGCAGAGAATATGAGCTCCGCTTATTGGACCTTGAGCATGGTAACAAGGCTGGACACCTTTTAGCTTACCTAACTAGATCGGAACACTCCACTATTTCTATTCCTTGTATCTTGACTACACAGGGCCAGATTAGTGACACCCCAAGGGATATTATGGAAACTTTTCTAGACTTCTACAAAGACCTATATTCCTCCAGAGTAGACTACACTGACTCTCAACTAACCGATTACTTGGCCCAGATATCTCTCCCCTCCGTATCGGTTGAGAGGCGTGAGGAACTGGAGGCACCTCTCCCTGTTGAGGAAGCTACCAGCACATAAGACGCCAGGCCTAGACGGATTCCCAGCTGAATGGTACACCCACTTTCAGCACCTAATATGCCCATTTCTTTTGCATACCTGGCTGACACCTGTGATTCGCTGGGGGCATTGCTGTCTGAGATTAACGTCTTTGGTGACTACTCTGGATTCCGGTTGAACTGGGACAAATCAAATCTCTTTATGTTGGATCCTGATGCATCTCTGCAGGTTCACCCGGACTCCAGATTGCAAGTGGTGTCCTCTTTTAGATACCTGGGGGTTATAGTGCAATTACCTATGACCTCTTACATTAATAATAACCTATGTCCCCTATTGACCCAGCTACAAATACAAACTGAGCAATGAATGGACCTACCTCTGGACCTCATGGGAAGGGACAATACTCTTAAAATGATATATCTACCTAAGTTATTATATGTTCTAGCCAAATCCCCTTGAAAAATCCCCAAATCCATTTTCAGGCAGATAGATACGATCTGTACGGCGTTCCTACGGAATGGTAAGCCCCCTAGGGTGGCACTAGAGACACTGAGGCTGCCGACACATCTCATTATGTGAAGGGAAGCAAATACAGACAGAAATGCTTTTGGCACACATAACAGTTATCCCAAAAGAAGGAAAGGACCCCTCCCAATGCCCTAGTTATCGCACTTTTCATTTCAGCATTTCATTGCTGAATGTAGATCTTAAAGTGTTCACAAAAATCCTAGCCATGAGATTAGTAGATCATATTCCGGGCATAATACATCCAGATCAGGTAGGATTTACCCCTGGGAGGGAGGGAAGAGAGAACACACAGCGGGTGGTGAATACGATCTACCTTGCACGAAGGCAGCAGAGACCATTCAGTTAGTTTCTGCTGATGCAGAAAAAGCCTTTGATAGGGTAGATTGGATGTTTTTGAAAGCTATTTTACAACAAATAGGCTTGGGAGATGGGATGTTGAGCTGGTTTTCCAATTTTTACTCAACACCAAGCACCAGGGTAAAGATAGGCGATGGAAGCTCAGAGCCTTTTCCCATTCAAAACGGAACACGACAGGGATGCCCATTTTCGCCCCTTATTTTTATTCTGACAATGGAACCTTTTTTAAGAAAAATATGGGCAAATTTGAACATTAAGGGGATATTAATAAAAGGAGAAGAACAGAAACTTACGGCATATGCAGACGATTTAATTTTTTTAATAACCTTCCCAGTTATATCCCTTCCGTCCCTGCTGTCAGAGTTACGCAAATATGGGGAAATATCCAATTTTAACGTAAACTACGGGAAATTGGAGGCGATCGGTATAGAAATAAATACGTCCCTATTACATTTGATAACTACACAGTTTGATTTTAGATGGACTGAATCCCATATAAGCTATTTAGGGACAAAAATTCAGAAGAATTTAAATAAGCTATTTGAGCTTAATTATGCACCAATGGTGAGACAAATCAAACTCGACCTCTTGAGATGGGATAAATAAACCTTTACATGGTTCGGGAGAACAAAAATTATAAACATGAATGTGATGCCAAGATTTTGGTATTAAATACAGACCCTGCCAATTAAGATCCCCCAAGTTTTCTAAGAGATCTTAGATCAAGATTTGTGAGATTTATTTGGGCCGGGAAGCCAGCAAGAGTACGTAAAACTATACTTTCACTTCCTAAGGGAAAAGGAGGGATAGAGTTTCCGGACCCAATAAGATATCAGGAAGCTTCACATTTAGTCAGAGTGGTGGAGTGGTGCAGGCTTAAAAGGAAGAAACCCTGGATACAAATGGAACAGGCAACGATAGATATTCCATTGGAAGGTCTGGTATGGATACCAGAAGCTGATGTGCCATTGGAAGTAAGGAAACATCCGATGGAGGGAGAGGAAGTGATGTCATCCCTCCTCGAGCTGGTCTTTTCGATCCGGCGCCGAGGAGAGAAGACATCCAAGTAAGTTGCACCAACACTACACTATCAGTAGAACACGCAGGCACACTTTTCACCCCCCTTCACCCCCCGATCACCCCCCGATCACCCACCTGTACCCCCTGTCACACTGACACCAATAGCAGTTTTTTTTTTTTGCATTGGTGTCAGTTTGTGACAGTTATAAGTGTTAGGGCAGTTAGGTTAGCCCCCTTTAGGTCTAGGGTACCCCCCTTTAGGTCCAGGGTACCCCCCTAACCCCCCCTAATAAAGGTTAACCCCGTGATCACCCCCCGTCACCAGTGTCGCTAAGCGATCGTTTTTCTGATTCTGTATTAGTGACACAGGTGACGCTAGTTAGGGAGGTAAGTATATAGGTTCGCTGTCAGTGTTTTATAGCGACACGGACCCCCATATACTACCTGCTAAAGGTTTTAACCCCCTGATTGCCCCCTAGTTAACCCTTTCACCAGCGATCACCGTATAAGTGTTACGGGTGACGCTGGTTAGTTAGTTTATTTTTTTATAGTTTATTATAGTTTATTATAGTTTTAGGGCACCCGCCGTTTATTACCTTATAAAGGTTTAACCCCCTAATTGCCAGGCGGTGATATAAGTTACGTTTTTAGGGTCAGATAAGGTCTGCGTCGCCCCAGGCAGCGTCAGGTTAGCGCCAGTACCGCTAAAACGCACGCACGCAGCATACACCTCCCTTAGTGCTATAGCATCTGAACGGATCGATACCTGATCCGATCAGATCTATACTCCCCAGCAGTTTAGGGTTCCCAAAAACGCAGTGCTAGCGGGATCAGCCCAGATACCTGCTAGCACCTGCGTTTTGCTCCTCGGCCCAGCCCAGCCCAGCCCACCCAAGTGCAGTATCGATCGATAACTGTCACTTACAAAACACTAAGCACACATAACTGCAGCGTTCGCAGAGTCAGGCCTGATCCCTGCGATCGCTAACAGTTTTTTGGTAGCGTTTTGAATCAGTCGCTAACAGTCAGGAGCTTTTTTGCCTGTGAGTCTCACTAGTGTACCCCTAAATTTAGAGCCCAAAATGGCAAATCGAAGGTACACTAGTGAAGAGGCCTACACATTTCTGAGCATGACAGATAGTGAAGAGGAAGTCACTCATCTGTCAGATTCAGGCTCAGAATACGATCCTGTAGAGGACAGCGGCTCCATGACAGATAGCTCTGATGACGGAGTTGTGGTCCCTGCTAAGGTCAGGCGTACCAGACCCCAAACTTCTTCTGTCCTTGAAGTGCAAGAACCGCAGGGCTCTCGTATGGAGCAGAGAAGTACTAGTGCCGCTATTCCTTCTGGTGAACTGGCAAGCACCAGCGGCCTAGTACACCTTGGTCGTACATCCAGCACTGCAGTATCACGTGGTGACGTGGCGAGTCCCATAAGTGCAGTTCAAGCTGGCGAGGTGGCAAGCACTAGTAGTGTCCCGCTGCCACCAAGAAGACAAAGACAGGCCCGTCGTGCCCATAGTGCCCTTCCTGCTGCATTCGCCAATCCGAATTGGGTACCCACCACTTCTGCAGCACCCGTACTTCCCCCATTCACTGGCCAACCCGGAATTCAGGTGGAAACAGTTGACTTTATGCCACTGGATTTTTATTCGCTGTTTTTCACCGAAGATCTCTATAGATCTATTGTGGACCAAAGCAATTTGTACGCTGGTCAACACATCGCCACTATTCCCCAGTCCTCCCTTGCCAGAGATTGGAAACCAATTACGGTTTCCGAATTTAAGATCTTTCTGGGCCTTTCCCTCCTCATGGGCTTGAATAAAAAGAGTGAGTTGCGGTCATGTTGGTCCACTGACCCAATTTACCATTCGCCCTTGTTCTCTGCTTCCATGGCCAGGGCACGATACGAGCAGATTTTGCGGTTCATGCACTTCAATGACAATGAACTCTGTCGTCCTCGTGGAGACCCTGGATACGATCGGCTCTACAAAACTCGGCCCCTCGTAAACCACTTCAACCAACGTTTTGCAGACTTGTTTACTCCCCATCAAGTTGTCTGCATTGATGAGTCCCTGATTAAATTTTCTGGGCGCTTGTCATTCAAACAGTACCTTCCCAGCAAGCGTGCCAGATACGGGGTCAAGATGTATAAGCTCTGTGACAGGGCCACAGGCTATACATGTAGTTTTATGGTTTACGAGGGCAAAGATAGTCACGTAGAGCCGACAAACTGCCCTGACTACATAGGAAGCGCTGGCAAGATAGTGTGGGACTTGGTGTCACCCTTATTCGGAAAGGGGTACCACTTGTACGTGGACAATTATTACACGAGCGTGACACTTTTTAGACACCTTTTTGATCATCAGATTGGAGCATGTGGCACCGTGCGACTTAATCGCCGGGGCTTTCCCCGGCGGCTTGTAGATTCCCGTCTTGGGCTGGGGGAGAGAGCCTGCTTGCAGTGTAATAACTTGCTCGCTATGAAGTGGAGGGACAATAAGAATGTTTTCGTTCTTACCTCCCTTCATGCAGACACGACGGTCCAAATTCCTACGGCGACTGGTGTTGTGGAGAAACCCCTCTGTCCACGAATATAACCTTAATATGGGAGGGGTGGACCTCAACGACCAGTTGTTGGCGCTGTACCTAATTGCCCGTAAGGCCAGACGCTGGTACAAAAAAGTGTCTATTTATTTATTTCAATTGGCTTTGCTGAACGCTCATGGACAGAGCTTCAGGACAGACTGGATCCTTCCTTAAATTCCAGGAAGAGATAGTCAGAGCCCTTCTGTATCCAGACGGTGCTCCACCTCACCATCCCCAATGAAATGCAGTAAGCCGGCTGCATGAGAGGCATTTTCTTTATGCCCTCCCGAGTACCCCTACCCAACGAACCCCCCAAAAAAGATGTCGTGTCTGCAGCAAGCGCGGATTTAGGCGTGACACTTATTATTGTCCCCTCTGTCCTGGCAATCCTGGTCTTTGCATTGGTGAATGTTTTGAACGCTACCATACACTAGTGGAGTATTAGCGTAGGGTACAGCACTGCACAGACTAGGACACACTTTCACAGGGTCTCCGAAGATGCTGTCGCATTTTGAGAGACCCAAACCTGGTACCAGTTAAAAAAGTTAAAGTTACAAAAAAAAGTGTAAAAAAACCAAAAAAAACAAAAAAAAAGTAAAAAAAAAGAAAAAAACACAAAAAAAAATATAAAATAAAAAATCCAAAAATAGTTGTTGTTTTATTGTTCTCTCTCTATTCTCTCTCTATTGTTCTGCATTCTATACTGCAATGTTTTATTGTCATGTTTTTATCATGTTTGCTTTATAGGTATGCAATTTTTTTATACTTTGTTTTTTATTGTTAACCATTTTTTTGTTTTCAGGTACGCCATTCAGCTGCAGAGTGGATTTATTTATCTTGACAGCAACAGCGTTTGCTCCCACGATACATAAAGCCGTGACTCCAGCGCTGTCGGAGGTGATTTCACCACCACAGTTACATACTTCAGCATATATGCCGAAGCGTGGGGGCAGCAGTGGGTGGAGGAGCGATTTGCTCCTGCCTTTTGCGGGAGGATGCCCCCATTCTTCGGCATATATATATTTTAGGTAGGCACAGGTTGCGTTAAATGTTTTATTTTTTACTATGTTTTTTTTTGTATTTTGCTTTGCAGGTATGGTAAGTATTACTGTTATACTGTAATGTTACTTTGTTTTTTTGTTAACCATCGTTTGCTTAGCAGGTACGCCATTCAGTTGCAGCACGGATTTATTTATCTTGACAGCAACAGCGTTTGCTCCCACGATACATAAAGCCGTGACTCTAGCGCTGTTGGAGGTGATTTCACCACCACAGTTACATACTTCAGCATATATGCCGAAGCGTGGGGGCAGCAGAGGGTGGAGGAGCGATTTGCTCCTAACTTTTGCGGGAGGATGCCCCCATGCTTCGGCATATATATACGGTGCATGTATGCCCATCATTAGAAGTGGGTGGATGAAGGGAGGTATTCTAATGGTGGGCATACCCAACGATCAATATCTTTTTTTCGTTCAGCCCACAGGCTGCATGAAAAAAAAGTTTACAATGTATGCCCAACAAGGATCAGCAACGTACTGGTATGTTGCTGGACTTTGAGTGGTTATACCAGAATGATGCCTGCAGGTTTAGGTATCATCTTGGTATCATTCTTTTCAGCCAGCGGCTTTCATGTAAAAGCAATCCTAGCGGCTAATTAGCCTCTAGACTGCTTTTACAAGCAGTGGGAGGGAATGCCCCCACCCCACCGTCTTCCATGTTTTTCTCTGGCTCTCCTGTCCCAACAGGGAACCTGAGAATGCAGCCGGTGATTCAGCCAGCTGACCATAGAGCTGATCAGAGACCAGAATGGCTCCAAACATCTCTATGGCCTAAGGAACCGGAAGCTACGAGCATTTCATGACTTTGATTTCGCCGGATGTAAACAGCGCCATTGGGAAATTGGGAAAGCATTTTATCACACCGATCTTGGTGTGGTCAGATGCTTTGAGGGCAGAGGTGAGATCTAGGGTCTAATAGACCCCAATTTTTTCAAAAAAGAGTACCTGTCACTACCTATTGCTATCATAGGGGATATTTACATTCCCTGAGATAACAATAAAAATGATTAAAAAAAATAAAAATGAAAGGAACAGTTTAAAAATAAGATAAAAAAGCAAAAAAATTATTAAGGAAAAAAAAAAAAAAAAAAAAAAAAAGCACCCCTGCCCCCCCCTGCTCTCGCACAAAGGCGAACGCAAGCGTCGGTCTGGTGTCAAATGTAAACCGCAATTGCACCATGCATGGGAAGTATCACCACGAAGGTCAGATCGAGGGCAGTAATTTTAGCAGTAGACCTCCTCTGTAAATCTAAAGTGGTAACCTGTAAAGGCTTTTAAAGGCTTTTAAAAATGTATTTAGTTTGTCGCCACTGCACGTTTGTGCGCAATTTTAAAGCATGTCATGTTTGGTATCCATGTACTCGGCCTAAGATCATCTTTTTTATTTCATCAAACATTTGGGCAATATAGTGTGTTTTAGTGCATTAAAATTTTAAAAAGTGTGTTTTTTCCCCAAAAAATGCGTTTGAAAAATCGCTGCGCAAATACTGTGTGAAAAAAAAATGAAACACCCACCATTTTAATCTGTAGGGCATTTGCTTTAAAAAAATATATAATGTTTGGGGGTTCAAAGTAATTTTCTTGCAAAAAAAAATAATTTTTTCATGTAAACAAAAAGTGTCAGAAAGGGCTTTGTCTTCAAGTGGTTAGAAGAGTGGGTGATGTGTGACATAAGCTTCTAAATGTTGTGCATAAAATGCCAGGACAGTTCAAAACCCCCCCAAATGACCCCATTTTGGAAAGTAGACACCCCAAGCTATTTGCTGAGAGTCATGTCGAGTCCATGGAATATTTTATATTGTGACACAAGTTGCGGGAAAAAGACAAATTTTTTTTTTTTTTTGCACAAAGTTGTCACTAAATGATATATTGCTCAAACATGCCATTGGAATATGTGAAATTACACCCCAAAATACATTCTGTTGCTTCTCCTGAGTACGGGGATACCACATGTGTGAGACTTTTTGGGAGCCTAGCCGCGTACGGGACCCCGAAAACCAAGCACCGCCTTCAGGCTTTCTAAGGGCATACATTTTTGATTTCACTCTTCACTGCCTATCACAGTTTCGGAGGCCATGGAATGCCCAGATGGCACAAACCCCCCCCAAATGACCCCATTTTGGAAAATAGACACCCAAAGCTATTTGCTGAGAGATATAGTGAGTATTTTGCAGACCTCACTTTTTGTCACAAACTTTTGAAAATTGAAAAAAGAAAAAAAAAATATGTTTTTCTTGTCTTTCTTCATTTTCAAAAACAAATGAGAGCTGCAAAATACTCACCATGCCTCTCAGCAAATAGATTGGGGTGTCTACTTTCCAAAATGGGGTCATTTTGGGGGGTTTTGTGCTATATTGGCATTTTATGGCCTTCGAAACTGTGACGGGTAGTGAGGAGTGAAATCAAAAATTTACGCCCTTAGAAATCCTGAAGGCGGTGATTGGATTTCAGGGCCCCGTATGAAGCTAGGCTCCCAAAAAGTGCTACTCATGTGGTATCCGCGTACTCAGGAGAAGCAGCAGAATGTATTATGGGGTGTAATTCCACATATGCCCATGGCATGTTTGAGCAATATATCATTTAGTGACAACTTTGTGCAAAAAAAAAAAAAAAATGCCACTTTCCCGCAACTTGTGTCAAAATATAAAATATTCCATGGACTCAACATGCCTCTCAGCAAATAGCTTGGGGTGTCTACTTTCCAAAATGGGGTCATTTGGGGGGGGGGGGTTTGTGCCATCTGGGCATTTTATGGCCTTCAAAAATGTGATAGGTAGTGAGGAGTGAAATCACAACTTTACGCCCTTAGAATTCCTGAAGGCGGTGCTGGGTTTTCGGGGCCCCATACGCGGCTAGGCTCCCAAAAAGTCCCACACATGTGGTATCCCCGTACTCAGGAGAATCAGCAGAATGTATTTTGGGGTGCAATTCCACATATGCCCATGGCCTGTGTGAGCAATATATCATTTAGTGACAACTTTGTGCAAAAAAAAAAAAAAATTGTCACTTTCCCGCAACTTGTGTCAAAAAATAAAATATTCCATGGACTCAACATGCCTCTCAGCAAATAGCTTGTGGTGTCTACTTTGCAAAATGGGGTCATTTGGGGGGGTTTTGTGCCATCTTGGCATTTTATGGCCTTCAAAACTGTGATAGGTAGTGAGGAGTGAAATCAAAAATTTATGCCCTTAGAAATCCTGAAGGCGGTGCTTGGTTTTCGGGGCCCCGCACGTGGCTAGGCTCCCAAAAAGTCCCACACATGTGGTATCCCCATACTCAGGAGAAGCAGCAGAATGTATTTTGGGGTGTAATTCCACATATGCCCATGGCATGTTTGAGCAATATATAATTTAGTGACAACTTTGTGCAAAAAAAAAAAAATTGTCACTTTCCCACAACTTGTGTCAAAATATCAAATATTCCATGGACTCAACATGCCTCTCAGCAAATAGCTTGGGGTGTCTACTTTCCAAAATGGGGTCATTTGGGGGGGGGGGGTTTGTGCCATCTTGGCATTGTATGGCCTTCAAAACTGTGATAGGTAGTGAGGAGTGAAATCAAAAATGTATGCCCTTAGAAATCCTGAAGGCGGTGCTTGGTTTTCGTTGCCCCGTACGCGGCTAGGCTCCCAAAAAGTCCCACACATGTGGTATCCCCATACTCAGGAAAAGCAGCTAAATTTATTTTGGGGTGCAATTCCACATATGCCCATGGCCTGTGTGAGCAATATATCATTTAGTGACAACTTTGTGCAAAAAAAAAAAAATTGTCACATTCCCGCACCTTGTGTCAAAAAATAAAATATTCCATGGACTCAACATGCCTCTCAGCAAATAGCTTGGGGTGTCTACTTTCCAAAATGGGGTCATTTAGGGGGGGGTTTGTACTGCCCTGCCATTTTAGCACCTCAAGAAATGACATAGGCAGTCATAAACTAAAAGCTGTGTAAATTCCAGAAAATGTACCCTAGTTTGTAGACGCTATAACTTTTGCGCAAACCAATAAATATACGCTTATTGACATTTTTTTTTACCAAAGACATGTGGCCGAATACATTTTGGCCTAAATGTATGACTAAAATTGAGTTTATTGGATTTTTTTTATAACAAAAAGTAGAAAATATCATTTTTTTTCAAAATTTTCGGTCTTTTTCCCGTTTATAGCACAAAAAATAAAAACGGCAGAGGTGATCAAATACCATCAAAAGAAAGCTCTATTTGTGGGAAGAAAAGGACGCAAATTTTGTTTGGGTACAGCATTGCATGACCGCGCAATTACTAGTTAAAGCGACGCAGTGCCAAATTGTAAAAAGTGCTCTGGTCAGGAAGGGGGTAAATCCTTCCGGGGCTGAAGTGGTTAATGACAAAAAGAGAGCTTGAACGAGAGATAGCACCTGAATTCGATTTTTTTAAGATGATGCAACTAGAAGCCCTATATTCGATCTAAGTCAAATACATATGCAGTAGTCAGGGCATTGACAGAGTTTGAGGAGACATGCCTGAAGGGGCAGTCAGTGAGACACATGCTGTCATATTGTTATGCCACATTAACTGGACTAGAAGCACCGCAAGAACATACTTTCCTCCAGGCATTAGAGAGGGATTTAGATATGTAATTTTCCCAAGAGCAGAGGGACAGGATCTTGCTATTTAATCAAAAGGCATCAGTAGCAAGTAGATATTAGATGGGGGGATATAAAATTCTCACTAGGTGGTATAGAACACCTACTGTATTACACCGGATATACCTCCAAATGTCAGATGTCTGCTGGAGGTGTCATGAAGCAGAGGGTACTATACTGCACATTTTTTGGGAGTGTGCAAAAATTGTTTTGGGGAATGGTTGCTGAAACCATTAAAACAATAATAGGAGTATAGGAGATAGACCGGCAGCTTTTTTATTACTTGACATTCCTATATCAGTGGAAAAATATAAAAACTTTTTGCTGAGACATCTTCTTACAGCAGCAAGGGCATGTATTCCTGTCCTGTGGAAAAGGGATAGCCCTCCAACTAGAGCACAGTGGTTTGCTAGAATCGCAGAAATCCAACAAATGGAAAATCTTACTTTGGCGATGAAAGATCAAGATGGGAGGTGCCGGAAGACATGGGCCCCTTATTTGGTGTACAGGGAGGGGTCAGGATGACGTGCAAAACTTGTAAAGTGATTCAGACTTGAGAGTAGAAGGGTAGGGTGTTCAGCGGGGAGGGGAGGAGGAGGGAGGTGAAAGGAAGGGAGGGGGGTTATACTTCCTCTCCCTCCCCTTGTTGTTTTTTTTTTTTTCTTTCTTTGGTAGGGTTGGATATTATTTAGATAGGATATGGGGGTAAAGTAGAAAAAGAGAATTAACACTGAGTTAAGGAATTTTTCAAGAGGTAATACAATGTATACAGTTAGATGGAAGTATTAAGGATGTTATAAAAAAAAAAACACTGTAAGATTGTGATGAATTGTAATGTAAAATCTATTGAAAAATAAAGAATTTATAAAAAAAAAAAAAAAATTCTAAAGTCTCATGGTCAGCCTCCCCAAATAACCTTCTGTGGTTCAATCCCAACTTGAAAGAACTGTACTCTCTACCTGATCACAACGTTGGTACTCTAGAGGAGTCAAATACCTGTGCCACCTATATGACACACAGGGATTTAAATCTTTTTAACAAATGCGCATTGATTTTGACTTACCACGCTCATACCTGTTCTTTTATTACCAACACCGTCATGCTCTTCATGCTCAGTTTGGCTATCTAGACAATCCTATCACCATACCTTCATTAGAGAAAATGCTAAGACACCCTGACTCTACTAAGCTTATCTCCTCATATTATGCTGCCCTTACGACTGATTGTAGGGATGCGCCAAACACCCCGCGGTTCGGTTCTCGGCAGAACATGCAAACAGACAAAAAATGTGTGCGAACACCGTTAAAGTCTATGGGACTCGAAAAATCGAAAGTGCTAATTTTAAAGGCTAATATGCAAGTTATTGTGATAAAAAGTGTTTGGGGACCCGGGTCCTGCCCCAGGGGACATTTATCAATGCAAAAGAAAGTTTCAAAAACGGACGTTTTTTCGGGAGCAGTGATTTTAATAATGCTTAAAGTGAAACAATAAAAGTGAAATATTCATTTAAATATCATGCCTGGGGGATGACTATAGTATGCCTGTAAAGTGGCACATTTTTCCCGTGTTTAGAACAGTCCCTGCACAAAATTACATCTCTAATAGAATAAAAGTAATTTAAAACTGCTTGCGGCTGTAATGTAATGTTGCCCCCCCCCCCCAGCCCATTACCAGGCCCTTTGGGTCTGGTATGGATATTAAGGGGAACCCCGCACCCAAATAAAAAAAAAGGCGTGGGGCCCCCAGGCCCTATATACTCTGAACAGCAGTATTCAGGCGGTCCCCGGGTTACAAACAAGATAGGGACTGTAGGTTTGTTCTTAAGTTGAATCTGTTTGTAATTTGGTACAGGTACATTTTGTAAGTGTAGCTCCAGTCAAAATAATCTATTTTTAAGCTTTTTGGATAACATAGGGAAGGGTTATCATCAGGGGTAGATTTCCTCTCACTTCCTGTTGTCTCCCTCCGTTTGTAAGTAGGAGTCATTTGTAAGTCGGATGTTTGAAAATAGGGGACCGCCTGTATATATTATATGGCCTGCCCTATACACTCTGCACAAAATTGGGCCTTAGGTGTTGGTGGTACCAGAACACTGTAAGCCCTCACAGTTACTCTTGGTGGGTGCTGGAACGGGCCCTGCTGTGAAATATTTTATCAAGAATTGTGATTACGGGCCCCTGTTAAACAGGGGCATAAAAATTGGGCCTTAGGCGGTGGTGGTGGCAAAACACTGTAAAGCCTCACAGATACTTTTGTTGAGCGCAGGAACAGGCCCTGCTATGAAATATTAGATCAAAAATTGTAATTATGTGCCCCTGTTAAACAGGGGCATAAAGATTGGGCCTTAGGCGCAGGGACAGATTAAGAGCATCATGGGCCTGGTGCTGAGGATTTTGGTGGGCCTTTTTATGGGAACAAAATGAAAATGCAAACAATTTTTCGCTAAAACAAATTAAATATACTGAATGAATGTATGTTGTATATGCCCGTCCCAAAAAAAAAACAATGCTCTGCGCTTAGTACAATATTCTAACGGTGTATGTGCGGCACATAAATAATTATATGACTAGTAGCAGCTGCTTAAATAGTAGAACATGTATATAGGCAATAATGAATAAATTAAATTAGATAAATATATAAATACACAATTATAAATATATAAATATATAAAGTGTCTCTTCAGTATTGCAGCAGCGCTGTGCACCCCAATTAAACAGGGTCTCTTTCTTAATCTATTTCAGAAAGTTCAAACAGGGATCTGATAGCCAGAGTCCCACGATACACCACGTGCTGTTGTCCCCAATGAAAACTCACTCACCAGAAATCAGATCAATAAAAGCCTTGATTAATAGTAGTAAATCTGCATCAATATCCAAAGCGACCACCAGATGTCAGTATTATTCCCAGTAGTTCCAATAGGATATGTAGAAGAAACATTGCTCAATGTTTATTAAATTTTGGTACGCATGTTTTTAAGGGGATGTTTGGATGGTTCAAATAAATATGTTCAGCAGTATCACGCTATGTGAGCATTTTTGTTTCTTCTACATATCCTATTGGAACTACTGGGAATAATACTGACATCTGGTGGTCGCTTTGGATATTGATGCAGATTTACTACTATTAATCAAGGCTTTTATTGATCTGATTTCTGGTGAGTGAGTTTTCATTGGGGACCCCAGCACGT
Organism: Lithobates septentrionalis; assembly: GCA_037952835.1. Classification (NCBI taxonomy): domain Eukaryota; kingdom Metazoa; phylum Chordata; class Amphibia; order Anura; family Ranidae; genus Lithobates; species Lithobates septentrionalis. The sequence goes on from JBBDGP010003349.1 coordinate 455,402, forward strand.
GGTGTATCGCTTGGTGAAAGGATTACTACCCTCACAGAATACATCTTGATTATTTGTTGGTGGGACTCTGGCTATCAGATCCATGTTTGAACTTTCTGAAATAGATTAAGAAAGAGACCCTGTTTAATTGGGGTGCACAGCGCTGCTGCAATACTGAAGAGACACCTTATATATTTATATATTTATAATTGTGTATTTATATATTTATCTAATTTAATTGATTCATTATTGCCTATATACAAATTAAATATACTCTCACCAGTAATACCAGCCGTGCAGCCTTTGAGCAGCAGCAACACCACCAATACCACCTGCTATGCAGTCTCTCACCAGCAGCAACATAGGGAGACCACATTTCCAAACTGTCATTCAGGGACAACCCCCCTTCCCAAAAAAAGATGAGGGTGGGGGATGTAGTCTCAGGGTTGATGGGGTAATCGGCGGTGGAGGTGATTTGTCAGGCAAATGGCTGGTGTTAGTACTTAAAATCATCCTGACACCATGCTTGATATGGTGTCAAAAAAAAGGAGGGGGAGTGCAGCGCTATAAACAAATAAATACCAAGAATGTAATTGTCGACAATGATGTCACAATAAAAGAAGTGAAATAATATGTGAACAGTGACATACATATACAGTAAATAAAGTGACATATGACCTGTATAAAGATCAATAAAAATAAATGTCCATATGTGATGAAAAGGGACCACATATAATGGTGAATTTCTGTGGTGAGTGATCCAAAACAAGTAAGTGACGATCATTAAAATCTTGAGCAGACATCAAAGTGAATGGTGAATAACCATGAAAAGACCACCACCGAAAGTACTAGCCTCTTACCAGAAAGATTGGACTTGTACAGGTGTACACCTGACAAGCCAATCACGCTTGGAAGGTAACCAATGAGGCACCAATTCAATGTATGGAATACAGCGTCTGGATGGACGTTCCGTTGAATTCAGCAGAGTAGACACAGCTTACATGCAGATGCAAATCAGCCAAACCATAGATAAAGGGAAGAGATAGGGCACATAGCGTAATACTATATAGGATATTTATTCCAGATAAAATCATAGGTATTACACTTACATTTGCCAATAGGAATACAAGCGCTTGAAAAAGAGACAATAACTGTGGACCAGCAAGAAACCCCCGACGCGTTTCGTCTAAACAGGCATCATCTGGAGTGCTGGTCACCCACAATCACTGTCTATATATAGATGGATAAGCCCCCAAATGAGCAACAGCTCTGGTGTTCAATTACAGCTAATCTGCACTTACTTCGTGTTTCAGACAAGATGGTGTCACCGCTTGAGTGTCAAGCCTCACTTTGGAAACAAGGAAGTAAAACCAGACTAAAACCAGATAACTTCCGGGTATGAGGCAAGATGGCGCGGCCGCCTGTGTTCCAAGCCTCATTGTGATAAACCAAAACAGGAAGAGATCTAGTATAATAGCAGATTATGCTGAGAAAAGGCATAGGGATGTATGCCAAGCGCTTGTATTCCTATTGACAAATGTAAGTGTAATACCTATGATTTTATCTAGAATAAATATCCTATATAGTTTTATGCTACGTGCCCTATCTCTTTCCTTTATCTATGGTTTGGCTGATTTGCATCTGCATGTAAGCTGTGTCTACTCTGCTGAATTCAACGGAACGTCCATCCAGACGCTGTGTTCCATCCATTGAATTGGTGCCTCATTGGTTACCTTCCAAGCGTGATTGGCTTGTCAGGTGTACACATGTACATGTCCAATCTTTCTGGTAAGAGACTAGTACTTTCGGTGGTGGTCTTTTCATGGTTATTCACCATTCACTTTGATGTCTGCTCAAGATTTTAATGATCGTCACATACTTGTTTTGGATCACTCACCACAGAGATTCACCATTATATGTGGTCCCTTTTCATCACATATGGACATTTATTTTTATTGATCTTTATACTGGTCATATGTCACTTTATTTACTGTATATTTATGTCACTGTTCACATATTATGTCACTTCTTTTATTGTGACATCATTATCGACAATTATATTCTTGGTATTTATTTGTTTATAGCGCTGCACTCCCCCTCGTTTTTTTTTTGACCATTTTATTTACATTGTCGTGTTGGCTGCTTTTCCACGTTTTTTTTGGCAGCGCGGTACTCTTTGTGATTTTTTTTTTATATGGTGTCAGGATGATCAAATTCCATTATTTCTATTACTACATTGTAATATATAGTGAAATAGTTCAACTCCCCATCATGCAGAATCAGTGGGAACCTGAGCTTGTCACTTCCCACCAGATGCAGCTTGTTACTTGCCACCCATAGCCTGCCACTAGATGTAGCGTATCACTTTCCACAGTTGCCTGCCGCTAGATGCAGCATGTCACTTGCCACCAGCAGCCTGCCACCAGATACAGTGTGCCACTTGCAACCAGATACAGCATGCCACTTGCCACCAGCAGCCTGCCACTTGCCACCAGCAACCTGCCACCAGATACAGTGTCCCACTTGCTACCAGCAGCCTTCCACCAGATACAGTGTGCCACTTGCCAACTACAGCCTGTCACCAGATACATTGTGCCACTTGCCACCAGCAGCCTGCCAGCAGATATAGTGTGTCACTTGCCACCAGCAGCATGTCACCAGATACAGTGCCACTTGCCGCCAGCAACCTGCAACCAGATTGTCAGGGCTGGGCTCAGCCCTTCCTTCTCTGAGCTGGCCGCTCAGCTGTCAGCTAATTGCCAGCTCCCATCTCTCTCCACAGTTATCCAGCTGTTGTTGATTCTGCTCCTCAGTCCTGCCAACTTAAAGTCGTCCAGCTCACTTGATCTCTGCCTTCGCCTTTTTCAACATCAGAGAGACTTTCTCCTGCGTTCCTGTTGAAGACTTGCTCGGTTGATGTTCCTTCTGGCTCCTGATCCTGCTTGCTGTACTACTACGTTTATATCTGGCTCTCTGACATTTGCTTGGCTGACTGCCCGATCCGGTTACTGATCTCTGGCTTGTTTTGACGACGCTTACTCTGTTTAACTTATTATTATTATTATTAAACAAGTGTGATTTAACTATACTTCTGTCTTGGTCTGATTCATGGTTCCTGATAGTAGGCGAAGGCCATGAATTCAGAAGATACAGTCAATCCACTTGTTGGTAATATTTTTTCCAGATTGGATGAGCAAGATCACCGCATGGATCATTTTGTCATAGCATTACAAACGCTCCTGAGTCGCACGGTTCACATGGAAAATCCCACTGTGGCTCCTCAGGTACAACCTGAGTTGCAGGCCATCCCTGCTGCTGCGCCAGTCTCTGTGCAGGCACCCAATCCAGTATTACCTCTATAAGAGGTATGTCTGGTTCCGTTCTGCTTCCCCAGCGATTTGGGGGCGATCCAGTTCAATGCAGAGGGTTTCTCAACCAGGTTGAGATTTACTTTGAGATGCTGCCCCAGGCATTTCCCACGGACAGAAGCAAAGTAGGTTTCGTGATATCTTTGCTTTCTGTGAGAGCCTTGGCCTGGGCAAACCCTCTATGGGAGACGCAAAAACCTGTTGTCTTGAGTTACCCTGACTTTGTGGCCTCCTTTAAAAGGGTATTTGACGTTCCCGCACGCTCCGCTTCTGCTGCCAAGTGCCTCATGTCCATCAAACAGAGTATGAGTACTTACCAAATATTAAACTGTGCTATAAATCAATTTGAAATCCTCTACAAAAACCTTTGCAAGTTATGTGGATATACAATTGTGCATATATATATAATATCACATAGACTTTCACTATCACCAGTGATAAGTGCACAAAAAACAAACAGTGAAAAATTATATGCCAAAAAAATATATATATGTAATGAAAATTATTACAAATGGTAAAGTCCACTCAAATAGACAAAATGAAAAGTCCACTATTGTAGACAGTCTTCCGGGGGGTGACTTAATGTTCTTCTATGAACGGTGACATGCAATTTCAACACTGGAGGTGATAAGTGTAGGGGTACAGTACAAAAAGTGCCTCCACCACGAGAAATGCTGCCGCTTACCAGCTCCCTAGATCTCTTTTTACGGAGACCTAACGTGCCTTAGGCTTTCAACCCAGCCTCGGGTGTTACGGTGGCTGTCAGCGTTAAGAGGATTCCCCACGGTCTCAGTATGAGATGTCATTTCGTGTGGCAAGCAATCGTTCATAAGCCGTAAAAAGATATAAAACTTCCATAGTGTATTACGTTTTAAAAAGTTTATTAAATTAAAAAATATTGCACTTACAATTATGCAGATGGTTTTCAGCGATGGATAATATCCAAATCAGAAACACGAGCCGGCCGACTCTCGTAAGCTGCCCGTAACTTCCGGGTCCAGCGCAGTATGTGAGGACGTCAGCACGCCGCTCCTCCCTATGCCGTTTCATCACAGATGACGTCTTCCAGGGGTACTCTACGCCGTTTTGGCACAGATGACGTCTTCCAGGGGTACTCTACGCCGTTTCGTCACAGATGACGTCTTCCAGGGGTACCTCTACGCCGTTTCGTCACAGATGACGTCTTCCAGGGGTACTCTATGCCGTTTCGTCACAGATGACGTCTTCCAGGGGTACCTGTCATCTGTGACGAAACGGCGTAGGGAGGATTGGCGTGCTGACGTCCTCACATACTGCGCTGGACCCGGAAGTTACGGGCAGCTTACGAGAGCCGGCCGGCTCGTGTTTCTGATTTGGATTTTATCCATCGCTGAAAACCATCTGCATAATTGTAAGTGCAATATTTTTTAATTTGATAAACTTTTTAAAACGTAATACAATATGGAAGTTTTATATCTTTTATGGCTTATGAACGATTGCTTGCCACACGAAATGACATCTCATACTGAGACCGAGGGGAATCCTCTTAACGCTGACAGGCACCATAACACCCGAGGCTGGGTTAAAAGCCTAAGGCACGTTAGGTCTCCGTAAAAAGAGATCTAGGGAGCTGGTAAGCGGCAGCATTTCTCGTGGTGGAGGCACTTTTTGTACTGTACCCCTACACTTATCACCTCCAGTGTTGGAATTGCATGTCACCGTTCATAGAAGAACATTAAGTCACCCCCCGGAAGACTGTCTACAATAGTGGACTTTTCATTTTGTCTATTTGAGTGGACTTTACCATTTGTAATAATTTTCATTACATATATATATTTTTTTGGCATATAATTTTTCACTGTTTGTTTTTTGTGCACTTATCACTGGTGATAGTGAAAGTCTATGTGATATTATATATATGCACAAATGTATATCCACATAACTTGCAAAGGTTGTTGTAGAGGATTTCAAATTGATTTATAGCGCAGCTTAATATTTGGTATGTTATTTTGAATGCGTGTGTCTTGCATTTATTAGTTGCAGCTAGTTCACAGTATTTAAGTTGAATCTTATATATTATTATTTTTTGGGATAGTGCAGTAAAAACATTTTTTGAGAGTATGAGAACTGTTGCTGACTACGCCATTGAATTCCGTACTCTGGCAGCAGAGGTTGCTTGGAACAATGAGGCCCTTGTGGCTGCTTTTTCTCATGGTCTCTCGGATTCCATCAAGGATGAGATAGCAGCCCTAGATATACCCACTGAGCTGAAGAGGTTGATTACGTTTGCCATCCTCATTGACTCCAGACTCAGCGAAAGACTCTCTTTTAAAGAAGCGCTTGCGGAAGTCTTCTGTACGTTTGCCTCAGAGCTTTGCAGTCCCACCCGTGCCTCCCTTACCTCCCATGCCTCCTTTTACTGAGTTGGTCAGTGAAGATGAACCCAACCCATGCACTTGCGCTTCACGTGTCTCTCTGCCGATGAGAGAGCCTTTAGGAGGAGGGAGAGATTGTGTCTTTATTGTGGCCAGGCAGGTCACTTTTTGAAGTCTTGTCCTACCCGTCCTGGGAACACCCGAACCTTGAGGTCCTGTCATGGACAGACCTTAGTTGGTGTTGTTTTGTCCCCAGTTATCCAGAAGGATAAGCCCCTGGTTTCGGTCACCCTTTCTTGGGCTGAGTCATCCATCGAGATACAGGCTCTAATCGACTCTGGGGCTGCAGGCCTGTTCATTGATGCTGCCTTTGTATCGCAGCTCTTGACAGGAGACTTCTACAGCCTACCCATGTGACTCATGAGACGGTTCTGTTGTCCATGGCCGTAGGGGTTCTTCACCATGAGATAATCCAATTCCAAGTTAATTCCTCAGCTAGGTTTCCGCTGGTTATTGGTTATCCTTGGTTACAGAGGCACAACCCCTCTTTTGATTGGCTCCGTGCTGAGGTTCTCTCCTGGTCACCACAATGCAGTGAGACATGCTTCCAGAAGGTAGCCAAGGTCCTGTGCACCTCTTCACTCTCCTCCCTGCTGGAGGAGTACTGCGATTTTAGCGACGTCTTTGACAAAGGTCAAGCCAGTAGTTTGCCTCCACACCGGCCTTATGATTGTGCGATTGACCTTCAACCTGGTGCCATGCCCCCTCGTGGCCGGGTTTACCCTTTGTCAGTCTTGGAGGAGAAGGCCATGGAGGAGTATGTTGCAGACGCACTTTCTCGAGGTTTCGACCGCAAATTCTCGTCTCCAGCACCCTGCCACCAGATATAGTGTGCCACTTGCCACCAGCACCCTGCCACCAGATACAGTGTGCAACTTGCCACCAGATACAGTGTGCCACTTGCCATCCACAGACTGCCACCAGATGCAATGTTCCACTTTCCACCAGCAGCCTGTCACCAGATACAGCGTGTCACTTGCCACCAGCACCCTGCCACCAGATATAGTGTGCCACTTGCCACCAGCAGCCTGCCACCAGATACAGTGTGCCACTTGCCACCAGATACAATGTGCCACTTGCCACCAGCAGCCTGCCCCCAGATACAGTGTGTCACTTGCCACCAGCAGCCTACCCCCGGATACAGTGTGTCACTTGCCACCAGCAGCCTGCCAATCCATCCAGGACTCTTCCCGGATGGGTAGAAGGGACAGGGCCTGCATAGTCAAACAAATCCCTGGAGCCCCCACCCCTCCTGAGCTGGGATGGTATGGCTGTGTGTAAAATGAATGCCAGCAGTATTGATCAGACCAAGTTCTACAGAGGGGGCTGTGTACAAGCCTTTGGACTCACACTGGTGTGCTGCAGTTTTGGCTGCACTGCTTGTGTATCTGCAGGTTTAGCTGCAGTCCTATTGATTTATATCAGGTTGCAGGTTTTTGCCGCATTTTTTGACAGTGCGCCAAAGCAGGAATTTTGGTGCGCTTTCAGAAAAAACACGCAACCTAATGGAAATCAATAGGACTGTGGGTAAAACTCAGGAAAACTGCGGATACACCAGCAATGGGCCAAAACACAGCAAACCAGTGTGAACACACTTAAAAGCACAAGGAGCCAAGTCTAAACATACTGACTGCAGTTATAACAGCTATTGCTGAAGGTAGAAGTAAAAAAAAAGAGGGGGAGAGAAGGGAGATAAGAGTCCAGTCACTGTGCTCACACTTGGATGTTCCGAAGCTTATCACTAAGCTATGTGTTCAGTTCACCTTGCATCTGCTGGCTGCTCTGTTCACAATTTCCCCGCCCACACAGCTCCTTTAATACACAGACTTCACACAGAGAGAGGAGAGAGAGGGGAGGGGGAAGGCAGGCCATTTGTGTAGGGGGGAACTGTGCACTGTGACACTGTAATAACCACAGTGAGCCAACACAAATGCAGCCAGACACCCCTACATTTACACACAGCTTCTCCTGTCCCATAGACGTTTATGGACAGGAGAAATCGGGCTTGTACTGCTGGCTGGGTGGGCCAATTTTAAGGCAGAGGCCTGGAGATGCAACTCTAATAGCCCCTATGTTAATCCGGCCCTGCTTAGGTGGTGGTGGTGGCACAACACTGTAAAGCCTTACAGATACTTTTGTTGAGCGCAGGAACAGGCCCTGCTGTGAAATATTAGATTAAAAATTGTAATTACGTGCCCCTGTTAAACAGGGGCATAAAAATTGGGCCTTTGGTAGTGGTGGTGGTGCCCTGAACCAAAAATATTCCTAGAAGATATCATCATGAAGATTGAGGAGGAATAGGATAGTCACTCAGCATAATAGGATAGTCACTCAGCATATGCAGTCTTCAAGGGATCCCGCATCCATAGAAAAATCAATCGGTTACATCAGCATCAGGTGCTTGGTAGCTGGGGATCCAAGACTGATTCATTTTTATCAATGTGAGCCGATCAACAGAGTCTGTGGACAGGCGCACTGTGTGATTGGTTACAAAGCCTCCAGCAGCACTGAATGTGCGTTCAGAAAGATTGCTGGATGCAGGACAGGCCAGTAGCTCAATTGCATATTGAGCAAGCTCTGGCCAGTGGTTCTGGTGGAAAGGTCTCCAAGTCTGATCTTGCCCCTAGATATTCATGCACCATGTAATTCAGACGCTGGCGATGGTTGCTGGAACCAATCAGACCTAGGCGCTGAGGACTGAAGAATTGTCTGAAGGCATCGGTCGGCCGGCCACCTTCTCCACCGCACTTTCTGTGACTGAACGAAGCCTCAGCAACACGTTGTCCAGCATCAGGAAATTGTAACCTCCCAGGCTCTGGAAATGCATTGCACAAACCTTTCTGCAAGGCCTCCCGAAGATGTTTCATCCTCTGCTCCCTCTGCGAAGGCTGGATGCAACCTTACCCTTGTAACGTGGATCAAGAAGGGTTGCCAGCCAGTAATGATCCCTCTCCTTGATACCACGAATCCTAGGGTCCTTTCGCAGGCTTTGCAGGATCAGGGAGGCCATGCAGCGTAAGTTTGCAGAGGCATTCGATCCTGAGTCCTCTGGGTCACTAAGGATCATATGATCCTCAACCACCTCCTCCCAGCCACGTACAACTCCATGGGTTTCTGGGGACTGCAAACGATCCCTTGAAGACTGCTGCTGATGCTGAGTGTTATCCTCCACCTCCATGCTGACACAATCCTCCTCCTCCTCTTCTTCTTCCTGTGTGATTGGCGGGCCTGCAGGAATAATAGTATCTGGATAAAGGGGGCCTTGAGAGGTAAGGAAGTCCCCCTCTTCCTCCCACTGTTCTGCCTCAAGTGCCCTGTCCATTATGCCAGGAAGCGTGTGCTCCAACAGGCAGACAAGAGGGACAGTATCACTGATGCATGCACTTTCACTGCTCACCATCCTCGTGGCCTCCTCAAATGGACAGTGCATGCATCCTTGATCAGTAGCCACTGGCGTGGGGAAAAAAAGCCAAGCTCCCCTGACCCTGTCCTGGTGCCATACTCACACAGGTACTCATTGATGGCCCTCTGCTGCATGTGCAGCCGCTGCAGCATTGCCAACGTTGAGTTCCATCTGGTGGGCATGCCACAAATGAGGCGGTTCTTGGGCAGGTTGCATTCTCTTTGAATGTCAGCCAGCCGAGCACTGGCATTATATGACCGGCAGAAATAACCACAGACTTTCTTGGCCTGTCTCAGGATATCCTGTAAGCCAGGGTACCTGCTCAAGAACTGCTGCACCACCAAATTCAGGACGTGAGCCAGACAGGGAACATGGGTCAAGTGTCCCTGTCGGAGGGTGGAGAGAAGGTTGGTGCCATTGTCGCATACAACCATTCCTGGCTGAAGCTGGCGTGGCGTCAACCACCTCTGAGCCTGCCCCTGCAGAGCTGACAGAATCTCTGCCCCAGTGTGGCTCCTGTCCCCTAAGTAGACCAACTCAAGCACCACATCGCATCTTTTTGCCTGAGTGCTTGCGTAGCCCCTTGAACGCCTACGGAGCACCGCTGGTTCAGAGGACAAATCTGCAGAGGAAGAGGCCATAGAGGAAGAAGAAGAGGAGGGGGTGGAGGAGAGAGCTGTGGCAGAACTACCACTAGCATTTTGGAGGCGTGGTGGTGGTACAAGCTCCAACAGTACTGAATCCTGTCCTGCATCCTTCCCAGCTGCTAGCAGAGTTACCCAGTGCGCCGTGAAAGAAAGGTAACATCCCTGTCCATGCCTGCTGGACCATGAGTCAGCAGTAATATGCACCTTACTGCTGACCACCCTGTCCAACAAGGCCAAGACATTGCCTTCCACATGCTGGTAGAGAGCCGGAATGGCCTTCCATGAAAAGAAATGGCGTTTGGGAACCTGCCACTGAGGTACCACACATTCCACAAATTCACGAAAGGGGGCAGAGTCTACCAGCTGAAAAGGCAGCAGTTGCAGTGCTAGCAATTTTGTCCAAGCTAGCATTCAGACGCTGAGCATGTGGATGGCTGGGACCGAATTTCTTTCGACAGTTTAGCAACTGTGGTAGGGAAGTTTGCCTGCTAAAATCCGATGTTGGTGTACCGCTAGCAGATTGGCCGCAAGTACTTGGGACACCTATTTCTATACCTTCATTCCTCTCAGTGCAGGTTTCTGAGAGGACTGGAGGTATAGTGGGGTTGGAGATCCCAGCTGATGAGGAGCAAGGAAAGGCCCGCCTTGTTCTTTGATGTGGGTCTTTTAAATGCTGTTGCCAACGGACTGCATGGGAGGTCGTCATATGTCTGGTCAAGCATGTGGTGCCCAAGCGGCTGCTGTTTTGGCCACGCTTGATACGCTTCAGATATATGTTGCAAACAGCAACGGTGCGATCTGCTGCACACATGTCAAAAAAGGCCCACACCAAAGAACTTTTCAAAATATGTGGGGAGTCAGCAGCGCCCTGCACCTGCTTAGCTCTGCGGTGTGATGCAATAGGGTGGCTGCCCTTAAGCTGCCCCCAGGAGGGCATCCTGCCTCATTGGAGATGTGCCTTCTCCTCCTCCTCTCTTCTATCAGGCACCCAAGTAGAGTCAGTGACCTCATCATCTCCTCCCTCCTCATCACTGGAGAAAACTTGGCAGTATGCCACAGCTCGGGGAACATGACTGGCAGTTTCTTGACCTTCTTGGGCACCCCCTCTCTCTAGGCTCACGTTACTCCCTTCCTCAACCTGGGTACCATCATCGGAGCCTTCAAATCGCTGCAGATCCTCCTGCAGCATGTGCCCGACACTGTGGTCGAATAGTTCGGGGGACTCCTCTGTGCATGATGGTGGGGCTAGGGAAGGAGTGACTGTTGACATGGAGCCGATGGCAGCTGTATTGGCAGGCAAACTACTCTGAGCCTGGGTGACAGAGGATGAGGAGGGCTTTGTTATCCATTCCACCAACTCTCCTGCATGTTGTGGCTCAATAACACGGGCAGCTGCAGAAAAAAAAGGACAAGCATGCCCCACGGCCATGTGTTGAGGATGCACCATGTCCACGACCAGCACTGTTGACTATAGACACAGAGCCTGCTTGCCCTCTTTTAGTGGCCTGTGAGCATCTGCCTCTCCTTGGTGGCCTTCTGGACATGCTGTAAATTTTGTTTAGCAAAACCACACTCCACTCTACACTACACCACCAGAAAAGTAGTAGCAAATGCACTAGGGGTGCAAAGTACTGTGTACACCAACAGAAGTGTAATAACAACTATGGGTGTACTGTATGTATTGTGTACTGTGTACACCACTAGAAAAGTAGTAGCAACTGCACTAGGGGTGCACGGTACTGTGTACACCAACAGAAGTTTAACAACAGCTATGGGTGTACTGTATGTACTGTGTACACCACCAGAAAAGTAGTAGGAACTGCACTAGGGGTGCACGGTACTGTGTACACCAACAGAGGTGTAATAAAAACTATGTGTGTACTGTATTGTGTACACCACCAGAAAAGTAGTAGCAACTGCACTATGGGTGCACGGTACTGTGTACACCAACAGAAGTGTAATAACAACTATGGGTGCTCTGTATGTATTGTGTACTGTGTACACCAGCAGAAAAGTAGTAGCAACTGCACTAGCGGTGCACGGTACAGTGTACACTAACAGAAGTGTAACAACAACTATGGGTGTACTGTATTGTGTACACCACCAGAAAAGTAGTAGCAACTGCACTATGGGTGAACAGTATTGTGTACACCACCAGAAGTCTAATAGCAACTATGGGTGCACTGTATGTCTTGTGTACTGTGTACACCACCAGAAAAGTAGTAGCAACTGCACTAGGGGTGCATGGTACTGTGTACACCAACAGAAGTGTAGTAACAACTATGGGTGTACTGTATTGTGTACACCACAAGAAAAGTAGTAGCAACTGCACTAGGTGTGTAAGGTACAGTGTACAGTAACAGAAGTGTAATAAGAACTATGGGTGTATTGTATTGTGTACACCACCAGAAAAGTAGTAGCAACTGCACTAGGGGTGAACAGTATTGTGTACACCACCAGAAGTCTAATAGCAACTATGGGTGCACTTTATGTATTGTACACCACCAGAAAAGTAGTAGCAACTGCACTAGGGGTGCACGGTACTGTATACCGTGCACCAACAGAAGTGTAATAACAACTATGGGTGTACTGTATTGTGTACACCACCAGAAAAGTAGTAGCAACTGCACTAGGGGTGCACGGTACTGTGTACACCAACAGAAGTGTAATAACAACTATGGGTGAACTGTATTGTGTACACCACCAGAAAAGTAGTAGCAACTGCACTAGGGGTGCACGGTACTGTGTACACCAACAGAAGTGTAATAACAACTATGGGTGTACTGTGTACACCACCAGAAAAGTAGTAGCAACTACACTATGGGTGCACAGTACTGTGTACTGTGTACACCGCCTGAAGTATATTAGAAAAAGTATTTAGGAAAAGAGGGTACTCACACAATTCCCTTAAAAAAGCCAAAAATAATGCATTAAAAAAGAAACGTGAAGACCTCCTAACTATACAGGAAAATACCCAAAAAACTGAGAAACTAGTGTGTGATTTTCCTAGAATCATCACTAGGTTTGGTTCACAATGGACTAAAGTCCAGGAGATCCTAAACAGACACTGGCATATTCTTAAATCGGCACCCCTTATCACCAATATAATCAGCCCCAGACCACTACTCACAGCTAAAAGGGCACGGAATTTGGGCGATGTTCTGGTCCATTCAGAATATACAAGAACGATGAATAAAAATTCGCTTACCGAGAGAAGACCCCCTCCAGGTATGCATGCATGCGGACACTGTAACATATGCAAATATGTGCACCACACTGATGTGTTTGCCAATCCAAGGGGAGGTAATGACTATCGAATCAAACAATTTATTAATTGTTCAACGACACGTGTCATATATATGCTCACGTGTCCTTGTAATAAAAACTACATAGGAAAAACCAAACGTCAACTCCGAATTAGGATTGGTGAACACATCAGTGGCATTAGGAATAAGAAAAAGAACAAGGATGATGACCGACCTATCCCAGTACATTTTGCCAAATTCCATGATAGCAACCCAGCGGGTCTCATAGTTAAAGGGATTTATGTGCTGAATTTGCCCCCTAGAAGGGGGGATTTTGACACTATCCTCCTGCAAAAGGAGAAAATGTGGACGTATTACCTGGATTCTTTAATCCCTAAGGGGTTGAACACCGAATGTAGTTTACAACCCTTTTTAGAAATATGACTAGTTTTCCTTAATTTGGGGTAAAATCCCCAACATAATCACTATCTGGAACAACTAAGATATTCACTCTTTCCATGGCTGTTTTTAAGTCATTATATAATTTTCTCATTTTTGTTTACCCCTCCCCTCTCCCTCTCCCTCCCTCTTATTTTCCCCTCCCCCTCTCTAATCCCCCCTCTTTTCCCCCATCCCCCCCTTATATCTTCCCCATCCTTTCCCTTCCTTTCCCATTCCTTCCTTTTTATGTCCTTGTTCTCATCCCGCAATTGTCATTATCACTACTCTATCAATGTACTTAATGTGTATGTTTCCCTTGCTGAATGTTTTACACACGAGGGGCTTTGGATGACATCTAGTGGATACAAGCAGTAATTGCATCCTTTAGTATCTATTTAAGCCTACCACAATAGACCCCTCCATGCTCTGAAGAAACCAGCGTCCATTGGCTGGTGAAACGCGTCAGCTGTGTGACGTCAGCACGTCATCGGGAGCCGCGCGCAATTCGATCTGGCTTATCCTAACACAGATTCAACAGCTGATGTCAGTCTCCCCTTGCAGCCACGCACCATATTGAGGCAATGGTCTTTTAGCGGCTCCACAGCGAGGGACGGCTCCTTACCAATCTACACTTCATCTGAGCCATAAAGCGGCATCTGTCCACATAGAGACTCAAGCACAAAGGATTACTACAATCTGACGACAAATACGGTGCGGTTGGTGAGATCCTTCCATTCCACTCCGCACTCCCAAAACGTATGTCAGTTTTCTCTGTATTTCTCTATTGCTGTCTCCACGGACATCTATCCTGCTGCCCATGTAGATGAATCTACATTTTCCCTTGCTGAAATCTGGAAAGTGCCTGTTTTGCAATCTGTTTATCAGCTGTGCTTTATACAACTTTTTTGTGAACTGATTCTTTGTGAGATCGATCCATCTGTGTTTAACATCAGTATAATTTATCTCATGGCCAGATCGCTCACCCACATACATCACCACTATACTACAAATATACCACCGGTATAAGAACTGTCCTTGTCCTATTGGATACTCTACTTTAGGAATATCCCCTACAACTAATCGTTATCCCAACTGGGCTGGA